>OZ010683.1:16431251-16825648 GCA_963932265.1 Thymelicus lineola | reverse complement strand
AGAAGTGGGACAAAAATTTAAGTGAAGAATTTCGCCCAATCATCTGACTGACGTTATCCTTAAAAGTCGTAGCTTTTCGTAGAGTATTGGTATGTAACTTCAACCAATGATAGGGTACAGATAATCATCATTCAATATCAATAGATCCTCCAGGTACCTCTAAAGTACCTATTTTCTTGGTTACGACTAAAGACGAACGACATCTACCACACCGTAGGTACACGACACAGTACGCCCGGAAGTCGCGATTAAGCACACTACAAACAATAACAATAACATACGCCAGATACAATTCGATAATAAATTACGCCGCTCCCCGGAGCCGTGCCAAGTTCTAATTATATTAGCCTTTGTTGCGCGCCAGTAAGTGATATAAGACGTGAATTGATAAAGCATTCCGTATCAAATCGTTTGGTAATCAGAGTAAGCGATGCTTTCAGAACTCAGTGGCATGTTTCCAGTCTGTTATTAATAAACTCTCAAGTAACATGAAGTTTGTCTTCAACAGCACACGTTGTTTACAGCCAGCCAAGTGCGTATAAGGCCATGCGCAACATAGGGTTCCGTAGTTATTAGTTTATCGATTATATTACTTACTATGTAACTTAGTTAACATGGCCGTGGTAGTTTTCGTTGTAAATGTTAACTGTGTAATTAATTAAAGTCCACAGCAATAATAACATAATTTTTGATATTAATATTAGACTATGTATAGGTAACATTAACTAAATGAGGAAGCGTATAATTAATATAAGCTAATGTCAACTAATTACACTGTTGTCATACATACATAAATACCAAGCCTGATACATATGTAACTACCAATAGGTACTATTAATCTATGACATAACTTACAAAGAGGTTCGCAGAAAGTATTCAAATATTTTATGTAACATTCATAGTACTGCTTAAACATAGCACTGTGTGAAGCAGGATATAAAGCAGATAAAGTCGGCAGCACCGCTCGTACACTTCAGAAAAATCAATACATGTTTTCCTAGAACTACGGAAATGGTTATATTTATACTGAAATGAAGCTCATTCAACTCCAACCGGCGCTTCGTAACTATACACAGGTATGTAATAAGTCATAGCATACGAGTATACAGTTGCAGTCTGCTTTTAATAAAATACTTGATCCGTAACTATGAATCAGTTTCATGAAGTTGTCCAACTTTCTATAATTACATATTGCTTGATAGCACCTAAGAGTTAAGATAAATAGATGTAAAAACCTGGGCCTTCAATCCCATAACGCAGAGTTTAAATGAGTAACTTTAACCCTTTTTATACAGCTTACAAGGCCCAGTTAGTGGTTATTAAAAACCATACTCATAATCTAAAGAATAATACAGCAGGCCGAAAATAGCTAAAAATACCGCTTAAAATTTAAATTGTCACCGGGTATATTTTCTAAAAAAAAGTTTTTGACAAACAGGGCACCTCGAAAAGTTTAACGAGTCGTTTTACAAATTTTTCGTCACAAAGGGCCCTCGTTTACTCTGCCACCGTTGTCCATATTGTTTGAGCTTCAAAACAAACATCGTCCGGCAAGCGGCACATGGATGGTTTAAAACAGACAAGTCTGAATCGAACCCGCATTATAGGGTTTTGTACTGTATTAAAGATTTCTATGATAAATAATTCTGGGGGTATTTGAGCAGTCTAGAATAAAGATGTTAATAACTTGCCGGCATCAAATGAGTTGTAAGAGGCGGCAGAAGCCGGTTGGCGTGGTCTCTACGATTTAGATTATATTACATATAATTTTTACAGGTATTTTTATCCTTCCGTGAAGCCAGTCACCATTTTGCTTCAGACAGTAGCCAATCGACTCTCATCGAGGTCAGACTGAGAACTTCAGAGCCACTTCTTTCTTTCTTCTCTTATACAAAAAGCCGTGAAAAAAATCATTATCAGAAATACAACAATACAATACAACAGTCAAGGGCTCCGTATGTGTATACACTCTCAATGGCTCCCATAAAATAACACGCTTGCAATTTTGCGTCATTGCGATTTCATTCAAAATAATTTAATCCATAAAATGAAATGAACAGGAGCTACGAGCAAACATATATCTGTGTGCGTGCCATTTACGACTACATTGTACTAGCGCTCGGAGTTACGCGTACGTGATCATCTATGAATACGTAACATGACATATTACTAAACTGATGATTCTGAAACCACGAAACTGTCTATACATTAGATAGGTACCGTTGATTGTGGTATTGTCATATTATACAATAAAGGGACACAGACATACTAAGAACAGTTGATTCAAGGTGTAATGACTAGATAAAACTTTTCAATATCTTATGAAAATAACGAGGCCTCCAATATAGTTTAACGACTACTAAAGACCCTAATCAACGTACTTAGGTGCTTCCTGAAGGAGGGAAGTGATAAAACAATTTGCTCCCAGTTGATATACATCGAAATCTGTGATTCTCTCGAAAGATCAACCACAATCGATTTAAGCCGTCGCAATATCAGCGCACTTTGTACCTATCTAAATTCTGACATAAGTTTCAGTAACGTAATGTAGGCACTAAAATACGCAGACCAATACAATACACGTAACTCTTGAAAGTACCACACAAAATACAAGAATCTAAAGCTCAAATGCGCTATTTGAAATGCAAACCGTGCGCTCTGTACGTCCAAAATGCGCAAGTGTGATGTAGACCTTCAATTCAGTATTATCCAATTAATTCTGCTTTAGGACTTTGCCTCAGCGTGTGCACTCCGCTATTCAATTTTAATACCAACGGCAATAGATTCGTTTGCAATGTTGTTTGATTGAAAGCTATCCAACCAATCGTCACGTCTGCCGCTCAATCCGATTAGACCTGAACCACAGTTTTAATGCGTTTGCTTGCACACTACAAAACTACTTTGAGTCATTGAGTTCGCGAAACAATTTCTCGACCATTATGGAATAAAACCTTTTGGAATTACTAAATGATAATTCTGGATTATGACTTGAATTGCCATTTATGTGAATGTCGAATGTAGAAGTAAATAGAGCATCTTCTGATATTTCAACATCGTAACAAAAAAGTTAAGGAAATTTGTCATTGAAACCCTCCTCAATGGTACACATATCGGTGATTTTAAGTTGATCTGTTCAGATCAGAACAATATCCATTATCTTGGTTATGATATTATGTGGAGCACTATACAAGTTTCGCTTAGTTTAATTTAAGGAATATTTTTGTAATTAAGAGAAGCAAATTTATTTTTCTTAAAGACATACAGGGCTTCTTACATTATTTCTTTTCCTCTATGAAATAGATAATTCTCGAAAAGATGGTAGAAAATAAATTTACTTAAATATGTGTATCAGTGATATCTACCTATGTGTAGTTTGAATCACAATTAGAATTATCTCGTCCGTTATATTTTAGATTGCACAGAGAAGTTAAGATTTTTGGTATAGATATGGTTAAGTTGAATGGAAGACAATACATTACATGACTATTATTATTGTAGATCATAACACCCGATAGCTTATTTGAGACATAATTAATTATCGATCCGAAAGAGATTGTCACCGTTCTTCCCACAGATTTAACGTACACTATGATTACCACTCACGTTGCCTCACCCCCACAAATTAATTGCTTCTAATGAGACACACGATGTCGGCGACATGTAGCTGAATATCACACGCTTAATTACATCCTTTACACCTGTATTTATAGTGTAGCAGAGTCGAGAATCCAGTGGATGTACTAGTGTTAGACGACAAACTTGGCGGTAACCCTGTACGTAAGCGGATTACTATAGGCGCATACTTATTATGTTAAAACAACGTCTTCGAATTTCTAGTTGAAACAAACAAGATTGTATAACATTACGTACTCATAATTCGCTTTGCTTATCACGCACTGTTATCATGTGGTTATATGAGAAAACAAAGATTAATAATTAAACCCAGCAGTATTTGATGTAAGTACCTAAGTACAATCTCAGTGTGACAATGTCTCTAAATTCCGAATCAAAGTTTTTCTGAGTATAATAGCTATGATTTGCAAGATTACAAGCTTGAACAAGGCCCAAGTACGCTTTATTTATCTTTGCGTTGATGCTAGTTTCAGATGCAGGTGTCAGACTGTTTGTACTACACGAACGGGCGCAATCTAAGAAACAAATGAAATCACCGTATTGCAATACTGAAGTATGTACCTAAAGGTAAGCACGGATAACAATTCTATTATTATTATTATTATTATATTAATTATTTTTAAGCTGACTGACGTATAATTGCTACTCCTTGCCCTTGCTACTCTTTTTGCATTATTGTAAAAATTAGGTCTATCAATTTATAATATCCACAAAGGAGAAACATAATAAAATTTGGCGCAAGACTCCATATCATTACATGTGAAGGGCGAACATAAATCAAAAACTTTACAAGTGACACCGGAAGACAGGTGTCAAAACTTTCTCACATTGTTTATTATCACCATTATTTTCCTTAGGAACGGGACATGATTTTTCATCCCTTTAACGAGACTATGGCCCGTATTAATTTATTATTTTATACAGAATAAAGGTTTATTATTATAAACGTTTATATCATTTCTACATACCTCTTGTTTGACCTATTTCAGCATATCAAACCGAATCTTGAGACAGCAGAGATCTTAAGATCGGTTTATTTAATACGGGCTTATGTTTGACAGACAGATCGATATATATGTAGATACTACGGTCGATAGTTCGAAATCTGGCCGAAGCAGTGTTTTGCGACTGATGCACGATCTTTTGATTATATTATATTTTTAGCATTTTTAGTAGAAGTAGTTATATTATAGTACGATTAAATACTTGGTCTTACGGGTGATGCTGTGATACATTTCGATTGTCATTTATCATAAAATGGGCAAACACAAGCCTTTTGATTTATCTCTTTTTAACTGGAACTTTTTGGTATTATTATATAACTTTCCGCACATAGAGCATAGTCACCCTACTCCTAACACTCAACTCTCGTCTTTTCTTAACTTTTCAGTTAGAGTTACGCCGGTCATATATTCACATTTTCGGACGGACTGACTTAAATAAGATTTATTACAGGGACCCATAAACAAGAAATGGATGCCAGTACAATAATGCGGTGAGAATTAATGTGTCTTGAATTTTATTTCTGTATTCCTTTATCCCTTTTCTGGACATGGATTTATCATATGATATATTACTGAAAAAAATGTAATAATGGCGATAGAAGGATATAACATTTTCAATAAAGGAAATTTTCTTTTAGAAGTGGGTCACTAATGCTTTTGATTCCCTTTTTAGGGTCAGTACCTATTTGGAATAATACAGAGGAAAATAATAGAGAAATAAAGATGAGATAAAGAGATGGAGTGATATGATGAAGAGATGGAATAAAGTAACTTATTAAAATCAACAGTTCGCTCCCTTTTTATAAAGTCATAACAAAAAAATACTGTCTTAAAATATTAATTTATAAAATTAAACTGAAATATCATTAAATATAATTATTGCCACCTATAAATCCTGGTCATTCACGCCACGCATCTATGATAATATTTGAGTCACAAACGGCCATTTTGTCATACATGGATACAAAAATGACAGTTGATATGATGTGCAAATTCATTATAGCAGCTCCAGTCTCGATAAAATGTCCATGACCTGCTGCAAACACCAGTCGCTCTTCCCAAATCAATAAAATAAACATCAACCAATTATCTATAATGCATCGAAATGCTCACCGACGCAGCCAATAATGCAATCACAGATATTCCGCTCCAATGGACGCAGATTCACATCAAAGGCACAGTTAAACGTCGCTTCCAACGTTTGATTAATGAATGTCCGACCACTTTGAATAGTGCTGTTTTGAAAGTTGTTGTTGGTGAGTGATTTACGTAGTTGTTGTTTGTTCCTATCGTATTTTGAATAAAAAAACTGTTTAGTTTGTTTTGTAGCAGAATTTTACATTATTATTGTATTAAAAACATCGATACAGAAAATTCGTCCCTGGTTTGCTGAAACAGTTTCATAAAACGAACAGACTTACAAAACGTCGATAATATGTCTGAAACAAAAATGCATTTCCGAATGTATTCCAGCTTACACTGACCCCATCAATTGTACGATCGCAGAATTTTCCTTTAACGTAAACACACGTACATCAAAGCGCACGGTTGAATGATGCGTTGTTTGATTAATCAATGTCCGACAAGTGGCTGCATTTCAATGTTTTAGTTTAGTGTTCGTTTCCCAATAAATTCTAAGTTTGAGCAAACTATTTTACATATTTATTATTTAAAATAATTAAACATTTAGAACTTCTTTATCATACCATTTTAAAATGAGTATTTTTTTTTAAATAGTAGGTAACTTTAAAAAGTCCTCATAAAAGGATATCTACTAGTTTTTGATGTAATAGTATTTCATTGAAGCGCTCATAGCCCCTGCGGCTTGCGTCGATCAAGTTAAGCAATAGCGGGTGCGGTCGGTAGTTGGATGGGTGACCGCTAGTGGCAAAAAATTCTTGAGCGTTTCCGTGCTTCGGAGGACATGTAAAGCCGTCGGTCCCGGTTGTTATCGTATGATAACAGTCGTTAAGCCATGTCGGAGGCCCTCGGGCGGTTTGAAAACTTCCGACACTCGGGTTGGCCACTTACTCCTCCACCAATCTGCACTGGAGCAGCGTGGTGGAGTATGCTCTAGGCCTCCTCAAGAGGAGAGGACCCATGCCCAATAGTGGGCCATTAATGGGTTGAAGCCAGTATTTCATTATGAATTTCAATATCCATTGACCTTGTAATTATTAAATCGCAGATATTTTCCATCAGTGAAAACACATGGTCATCAAAGCACGCGGTAGCAGGATGCACTGTTTGATTAATCAATGTCCCACAATTGACGGCGTTTGAATGTTTAATGATTATGTCAATCATACGTGTAGGGGGAATTCCTGTTGCACCAAAGTTTAAAATGAGACTGTGTTAATTTTACTAACACATTTCAAAGAACAGGCGATGCGGTTTTCGTCTGCTTATATTATAACGCCTTTGCTATGGCAAATGTTCCGTGGCCAGGCGGTAAGACGGGAAATGGATTTAAAAAAAAACCTTCATGAAATTTCATTGGCGAAGGAATAAAAAGATACTGGAAGAACCATACAAATAACGCAGCCAACTGCCAAGCAAGAGTTACATAGACATAACATAGTGTGTCATCTAGGTTTGTTTACATCAGTTAGAGGACACTACATTGACATTTCATGCACGTGGTATGTACACATGGCTATACGTCCATGTGTGCGTACGAGTGGCGACCTTATAGGTGCTGTTACATCAGTAAATATTATAATATTTAGCACTTTATTTTATTTATTTAGCACTATAGTGCTAGAGAATGTACTAAACCATTTTATAACTACAGTGTGTGTACCAGTCGTTGTCGTGTCTAATGAAGTAGTGGATACGGATGTAAACAAACCCAGATGGCACACCATGTTCTACTCGTAGCTCTTAGAGATGAGCCCGCTTAATTACGAGCAGCTCAATCACAATATTCCTTTCGCAGTAATTGCGTTCAAGTCCCTTTGAATGCGCTTTCGATGCAATTCAGAGGCAGACAGATTTAATTCGAAGTACGCTGTATTGTTTGTGATAATTAAATGTCTAAATATTATTTATTCACAAATTTACTGTTTATTGAACGTTTTAAAACGGACGTTTTAAAATATTCTTTGTTAACAATTTTAATTTTTACAATTGTAAGACCTCATAATGATGAAAAAATCAAAGCGCGGGTCTATTGGCTAATGTATAGTAAAGAAACAAAAATCATTTCCATAATAAGGGTTATCAGTGAAATAATCAAGTTTTATTTTATATTATTAACGTGATAACGTTTATAAAGACGATGAGCCTGAGAGGCATTCACGAAAACCGAGTAACGGCCGGAGTAACGTCACGGAAGCGCGCGCAGCATTAGAGAGAGAGGCACGCTAGACCGGCCGTCTCTCTCCCACTCAAGCGTAATCGGTCCGCTTGGAAGGCATTTTTCATTTCATTTTTATTTTATTTTACAATCTTTTGAAAAGAAATGATTTCTCGTAGCTCGTACGTATTATTATTATATGAAAACGAAAATCTACAATAGCGTCATCTCTGTTTATAGGTATGAACTACTTGAAAGAACTTTACACAGTACATCGCCTCGGACTTTAGTTGTAGTCAAGAAAATCACAGATGTCGCGCAGCTCCTGATATTTAAAACGATTTAAACCAAATTTTCAACTCAAATATGTTTAAAATCGTATAGTTAGTATGAAATTTAATATTATAATCTAGCTAGATACGCGGGTCGCGGTGGCGCGTCAAGCCATGTTCAAGCTGACACAACTGGCGAGTAGCACCGCGGTTCCGTGCGTAGGGCTTCCATTACGTTCTTACATTACATTATTTATATCATAAATTATTCTTCTACGAAATAGACGTTATCACGTAAAACCATTGTCCGTAAACCGACTTTACAGACAACCAATTTTTAATATCTGTGATGTAAATGAAAGGACTAGAAGAAGATTATAATGTCACTTCTATATCAACGTAAAAAATAAACATAAAAAGGTTGCCCCATCCCCCCCAACCACCTGTAATCAATCAATAACATAGCAGATTGGAGTTCTGAATGGGGTATTCGACACTGAAAGTGTTAAACTGTTAAATATTTAACTAAAATAATATCCAAGTCAGTTATCGAGTCAATGTACAAATATCGTTGCGAACTCCAATAGAAAGAACCGAGCGACTCTGCTATTAATATAAGCGCTTGCCATCTTTAGCAATAAAACATCATGTAATAGCACGCCACACAAAACTTAATTTTATTTCGGCAGGTAACTTCAGCGTTGCCAAGTCTATTAATAGCAAATAAATAACATAATTTTTATGTTAATAATTTTATACCTACCTATGCCAAGCTAAATATTGGCTAAAACTGTTAGATTGTATCTTAAACTCTTACTTTAAAGGAACTTTGCAAAATTCATTGTAGGTGTAAACAAAAATTAGTTTTCTATCTCACAAAAGAACTTGGGCTGAAGTATTACCACACCACAAGTTACCACAAAAGTGCAACCGACAATGGGAAAATAGTGATAGACTGCGTCCATTATGAGCTGAACCTGCTTTAGTAATGGACGCAGTTATGAAATAATGAAACTACATTCTTCACAGCTCGTCCATAATGGATGCAGTTTTACAAAATACTTCACGGGTTATATTTTAGTGTATAGTCTTACTGGTTAAGGAAATTGAGTGGAAATAATGGAAGACGGAAAATACACAACCGATCAACTTGAAAATTGTATTGCGTATTAATGTTTGGAATTGAAAGGTTTGAAAGTAGAAGAGGAACAAAACGAAGGAGAGAAAGAAGGACGAGAGTATTGAAATAATTAGTATAAGTAAATTGAAGTATAATAGAGTATGATATTATTTAATATCCAATCCAATAATATAAGGAAGTGTAATAATACACTTAAGTCAAACAGTTGCCGAGACATAAGTATATTCGGAGGCTTTCTCTTTCTTCAAATGACTGTTTTCGGGTTGTTTTCGGACATTTTGACTATAATTATAATGTACGTGATATTGTTTTAGCTGGTTAAATACTATGTGTAAAAAAATCAAAAATAAAATAAAAATATTGTTAAGTAAATTAAAATTTAATAAACAAAAGATTTAACTAAACATAGCTAAGAACACTCTCGGTTCAGTCACCATTCATAAAAAAAACTATATCAAAATCGGGTTATCCGTTCGGGAGCTACGATGCCACAGACAGACATACAGATACAAAAGAAAGTATAAGTTATATTAAATATAACACCCCACTTTTTTCGTCGGGGGTTAATAAAATATTAAATACGACGAGCGACTTTTTAATTTCATATTTATTTGATAATATTTTTATTTCGGTATTCAAAGTTGTTGCCTCCACTCCATTATGTGGACAATATTTAGCGAACTTCCCGTACCAAAAAGGGCTTATTACAGATTAAATGAGTAATTCGATGTTTCCTTGAGGCATTATTTGTATCAAGTCATCAATATGTTCACTCTGTACTTTATTTACTCATTGCCTGAGTGTGGAAAGCAGGGGGGGGGATTACATCAGCTCCGCCCACTTGCTCAAGGTTATAGGCTCTTATAAGCGCCTTAAGGTTAAATATTTGGACGTTAATATTTTCCAATACAACATGTTATCTTTAAATTATTATATTACGTTTTCATCTGTAAAAAGATATATATAGGTATGAATATATGTAAAGATAGTTGGAATAGTTAGAGCCCGCTGAGTATCGTCGCCACTGCGGGAACACTCGAATTAGTTACTCCGAGGCACTACAGCCCGCATAGCTAACAATTCATTGAGCAACGATATTTGCGTCTGAACAATACATCCAGTTAGTTCATTTTCAAGTTATTTACGACCTATCTCTGTTGAAATTGTCTTTCATCCTCTTCATTATATTGAACATAGAATTTCTACCCCAGAACCAGACTCGATGATTGTAACGAAGCTACAAGCAAAATTAAATAGGGTTCTGCGAAGGTAGGTGATTTACCATGCTGAACGGCATCTCTACTTACCATCAGGTATCGTGAAAGATTAAATAGTATTCAACGACTTGTAAAAAGACAAATAAAAAAAAGCAACCCACAATCGAAAATGAGACATTTCACTAAATGTTTCATCCTCATGAGAGACAAGAAATTTGTGATCGATTGCTGATGGAATTATATTTTTTAGGCACTGGTTTTAAATATTTATAATTGCAATGGAACATAGAAGGATGTGAACTTCGTTATCAGAATCAAAAGTTTTACTGGATTTTCTGTGACACAAAAGCGACTAAAAGCGTCCGCTATTACCATATTATTAGTAACAAAACTCCTGTAATGCGGGACTGTACACTTGTGTGCTATAATTATGGCACTGTAGGGAATTAACAAATGTGCATGCATACATTGCATATATTAGCTTTGTCTAAGCCACAAACGAAACAATGAAATTTATTACAGTTTTACTGACGAGTTTTATTACAGTTTTTTTTTACAGTCGGTAAAATGCAGACGCAGGGTTAGAATAGAAAACTCTTACATACCATTCAAGATTTCACATCATACGCCAATCGATCCACAATATTATTCAGTAAATATTATGTATGTGTGTATACAAAACTTTCATTCAACTTGCCAGGTTGACTCACACTCTGACATTAACACTAATGCGTTTCTGTGTCACTCACACTAATGCCTCTCTCCCCTCCTCTCTCCACCCCGAAACATGAAGAAGTATTATTAAGCTGTGTTATAGCAGAAACAATATTTCTCACTTCGGAACGAATAGAGAGGTCCATTAAAGGCTCAACGGGGAGGCCACCCCAACGAAATCAGGAGGCGCCGGAGAATATGAACTATACAGGGTGTTAAGGAATATAACTTAAGTACATAGATTCGGTAAGTAATGGAAATAAAATTACGTTGTTTATATCGTTCAATATTTACGTAAATTGGTATTTTATTTGTAAAGTTGACCAATTTACATAGGTGCGATTGACTAAATGACAAAAAATTACCGACACACGATATTTAAGATCTGGTATTCATTTATCTGTATTTTACAAAAGATCTCGCCGTGTCAAAACATCCTGTACATGTTTCAGCAGAGACAGTTTATGTATAATACAAACTTCGTTATGTTGCGAAACAAATATCAAAGATAACTTTAAGTAAATATGTACTTAAGAGCAAATGCAAAATTTTAACAAACATGTCTAGTAAGTTGTCTAAAAACTTGAATAATTAAATTTACTCGCTTTCGTTTAAAATTAAAAGGAGAATTATTCCATCTCACATTGTGGGCTCATTAAATAGATAAATATGACAACAATAAAAACGCTAATAAATTCCTTATTTTAATTCAATAATTATTATTATCTATTATTATAGACCTCGATTCAGTTATCCGAGATATTCACATACATAAAAGGATGTAACTGCACTCCAGAGACATATTAATAATAAATTGCTTACTGGAGTCACGTGTATGACGCATCAGTCTTACAGAATGGCTTCGATAGTGGTAGAACTAATATGACTAACGCGAGGTACAGGTGCAACGACTACTATTTCAGAACTGAATAGCTGGACAGGAAAAACGGTGGCGTCGACTTTATTCACTTGGGTTAATTCATCCAGATGAATTAGGTGTACTGAACGAAGTGAATTAAGTAGACCAAATCAGTAGCCGGGTAAATCCGGATAGAACTGGTGTATGATTTTACACTGTTAATGACATCAATATCACAACTCATAACTGCCGTACTGCTTGGCTCGGGTCGGCGGGACAAGTGGCCAAGTGCGGAGAGTTTTTTCGGTTCATATGTATAACAGAATTTGGGATTTGGAATTAGACTAATTCACATACACTACAAATACACTCACAATAAGTATTACGTAGTGACATGTTCACATATGGAACTAAGAAGGTCAATTGCCACAATCGTAGAAGCGAAACGATAATGGAAGATCCCAAAATACTCTTTAGCGAAGAGACGAAATGGTAGCACTCACGAACCAGGAGTTAAGCTCAGTAGAAAAAGAACTTTGAGAATTTCTTTCACGAAATCCTTATAAATATTTTCTGAGTATTTTATTATCTAAAATACGCCAAACGTTTGAAAGTTGTTACTAACATTTTACCATGTTAGTTTTGTGATTTACATACGACTATTTCGGGTGCAATTAACTTCAACATCAAGTTGGTGGTTAAATTTTCCTCGAGACGTCATTACTTTTTCGTGTTTGTGAAAATAGGATCTTTCAATTTTTATACTTCTAATCGACCAAAAATTGCTACAACTCAATCATTTCGTTGGGAAAAAGTTAATAATATGCCTAATTTTGACACACACCACAAAGCCTCAAGCCCTGATGTAACAGGTAAGCTAACAAAATTACGTCTCCCGAAGCGATTCTGCGCCGCGTTCATTCGCTTCAAGGACGACATCGTATAAATCGCGATAACGGCCACTTTGCTGTGCCGAAGCTTTGCTAAATTGCGCCTCCTACTTTGGAAATAGATTACAGAACACTGGAACGTCTAAATAAACACATTACTTGCGACTATTTAGGGTTAGGTGAAACGTTCTAACTACACTTTTTTCAGTATTTTTATTGCCACAAAATTTTTAATAACTGCAACAAATAAAACAGCTAATGTTAACGTTCATATATGTATGTGTAATTTTGCCTAAGCAGAGATTATACGAGTAGATCTAGCTAGAGATATTTGTTTTGCAAATAAGCAGTAAGGCTTGTAAAGGACACTTTTCTATTGAAATAATACAGAAATCTCAACGAAAACCTTTGTTACCAACATGCAATGGTTGGACAAATCTAAACCACATAAGGCGCCTATTTACATAGTCTCTTTGTCGCGTATGTCTAACCCACTATTAGGTGTTCTCTCGTCTCGAGTCTCTTGGGTGTCTCGGATGTTCGATGAGAGTTTGATTTGCAGCAGGTAATTAGGCTAGAAGGTTAGGCGGTAGTTAGGTTAGGCTAGTTAGGCGGGTTTGAGAATGGGAAGGCCAGTACGCAGGGGAGACACCGGTGCATTCATGAGAGATCACGGAGCCTCTCCATATGCAGCAGATGGCTGATTCAAAAAAGGTAGTTAGGCTTAGGAACTTAGTTGTAAGAGACCGCTTATGAATATTTCAAATCTAACGCAATTATTATATTTAAATAATATGATGCTTATTATGTAGCGGTATTCAAGAAAAGAGTGAATAGGTTCTATTAGGTTATTGCACATAACATCCTCGACTTAATCACCACTTCCCATCAGGAGCATATCACAATTCAGAAAAAACGTTCTAACTTCAATACTAAATCTTACCACACCATAACAGTATTATACGTGGCTATATTACATATTTATACTATATTATATTATACGTTTAATTTAAAATCTTCTTTAACAAACTCTTTTAAACCATGAACTACACACGAAATTAAATTTTCGACTAAATCACAAACATACTTATAAGTATAAATTTCGATATTTCGTCAAAAGGTGTTATTGCTAATCCAATGTTTAACCACATAGTAATTTGTAATTCATCATTCATTGAAAAACATTTAAATAACAACAACATTTTAATTAATGTAATAAATTAGAACTCTAAAACCTTTTTCTTTCTTACATTAAATTGTTTATATTTACAAACCTGAATTAAAAGCTGCTACCTGCTCAACAACTAAGTAGGAACATTGAAAAACATTTTCTTTCCTAATTAGGCCGCGAATTAAAATTTCCACAGATTTATTAAAAACAAATACGATGGCCGGTTCGGGCGCTAATTAAAATTTCCTTTACTCTAATAAAATCGACCTAAATTTCGCAACAACAAAATAATTTACCCCCTCAGGGCTCTTGTTTTATAGTCAAAGATAATCAGGATAAGGTCTGAAACTGATTAATTAAAGCATATTTTAATTATTATTATAATTAATTTTGTTGGAAGTTAATGATTGATATTGAATATATCTACTATATTATTATTTTTAAATATATTTAATACATTTTAAGTGTAAAAGCCACTCAGGATTTTAAAGCGATATTTGAACTCAATTACATGGCCATCGCGAGAACAATAAAAATAGTAACTAGAGCATTAAGATGAAAAGTTTTGCAAAATAGAGATGTATAAAGATAAAAAAATAAAAGTCTTATTTTATGTATTTTTGTAAAAAATATATCATTATTTGTGTCGTTTGAGAGTTCTTAGTAAAATTTTGATTTACTTTTCAATTGTTCGCAGAAATTTTAAGAAGCAGACAGACTAACCAATCATCACACAACCCCAATTTCCTTAATTTCAGTTAAAGCGATTTTTTAACTGTTGTTGGCAAATAATACCATTCAAATTCCCAAAAAACCAGATCTCTAGCTTTATTCTTGAAAGACAATGCGTCGTTAATGTCTTACCTAGATACCTTAAAATGGCTCATCTTCTCATTCATAAAAATAAATATAGACAATAAATAGAACAGGGAATTTATATTATTATCGATTATCATTCGTCCGCCATCAGTCGTACACTTGAAGCGGAGATTCGGAATTACCAATTCGAGATAACATCTGTGGTCGACATCAAAGGGACAATTTTGGAGCCATGAGCTAAGAGAGCAGCTCTGAGCATTATTTGACTCTCCTACCAGAGTATATGTGGCATTTTGAATAATTTCAATAGCAATTTGAACGAGCACGTAAGCTTTATATACTCAATTACTGGAGCCGTCGTAACGCATATGTTAGGATCGATTGTGCCGTTAGTTTTGTGTTTATATTACAACGTTGTTTTGCTAGTCTACGCTCATGTCAATCTCCATTCCAGATCGCTTTTGTTTTAAAGTTATTCTTAATTTATTTATTCCATTTAAAGTGTTATTAAATTTACTTAATTCGATCAAATTATATTTCAAAATTGTTTTGTCACTAGGGTACAATTTAAATGCCATTATAAGTAATTTTAAGAAAAACATACGTTATAAAAAGTAGATAATCATAATAATTTTATTGGTAAATTGAAGACACTTCTACAGACCGCTTCAATTTATTTATTTTTTATAGCCTGAAGGGCAGACGAAAAAGCAGACGGGCCACCTAATGGTAAGTGGTTACCGTCGCCTATAGCCATGAGCAACACCAGAGGAATCTCCTATGCAACACCGGCCCTGAAGGAGAACTCTTTTTACACCTTTTTTGAAGAACCTCATGTTATAGCGCTCCGGGAATACCTCGGAAAGAAGCTCATTCCACAGTTTGCACGTACGTGGCAAAAAAAGTTCGTGCGAATCGAACTTCAATCCTCGGCGAGTGGTGCGATGATGGAAAGGAGACGTAGGCATCGAATCGAACAATTCCTCGGAGCATTCACCGCTGTAAAGTCGGTAGAACACGCAGAGAGAACCGATGTCTCTTCTGAAACTCAGGTGTTCTAACCTGTGAATGACTCGTGGGTCGTTGACAACTCGGACCGTGCGCTTCTGTATGGCGTCAAATGGGTTAAGCTGGTACTCCACCTCTACTGATTAATAAACCCCGACGAAAAAAGAGGGGTGTTATAAGTTTGACGTGTTTGTGTATCTGTATGTCAGTCAGTTACATCGAACCTCCCAAACGGATGAACCGATTTTGATCTAGTTTGATTTGTTTGAAAGGTAATGTTGAAAGGTAAAACTGTCGAGAGTTTTTTAAATTTCAATTTAAGATGATATTATTAATGCTATTGTAAAGGATTAACTTATCGAACTAATATTACAAATGTATAGTTTGTGAGGATGTATGAATGTTTGTAACTCTTTCTCGCAAAAACTATTGAGTTACCGACATTGAAGTATTGTTACTAGCATATAGAACCGACACCGCGAACATCATATATGTCCCAATGCATTGGCGCCACGTGGCTTCAATCTTCAATGGATTCGTTCGATTTTTAAAGGAGAACGGGGGCTCAATTTTGAAAAATGGAACCTCCCGGGCGGGACACAAATTTTGTTCGAGATGTCTGTTCTATGACATTATACTTTAATGGTTACCGAAAGGATATTCATGAAATTTATCACGACGTAGACCATGATGTGAAATAACTTATAGGGGTTTAAATTGTCCCGAAAACTCAGACAAAGCCGCGGACACAACGCTAGTCATAACTAAAATCCATTCAACAGAAGCCTGTGTTGCTAAGGACAACAGCTGCCGTCGCCATTGAAGTTACTCTTACTATTACTAGCGTATAGAACCGACACCGCGAACACCATGTATGTCCCAATGCATTGGCGCCACGTTGCTTCAATCTTCAATGGATTTGTTTGATTTTGAAAGGAGAACCGGGGCTCAATTTTGAAAATTAAACCTCCCAGGCGGGACACACATTTTGTTCGAGATGTCTGTTCTATGACATTATACTTCAATGGCCATCGCCGCAATTTACTGTTTGCTTACAAATCCCTGTTCAAGTGTGTTCAGCATGTAATACGGGATTCGAATATCCCGTGCATTTACAATGTAGGTCATTGTGGGATAAAGCGGATACAATTTAAGTGGATTATATTAATGAACAGCTAAACATTATCGATATTATGTTTCTATTCTCGTTATTAAATGATGTTAAGTACCTATTAACTATAACCCGTGTGGTGCAATGGTTACCATGCCGGATCACCGCACCAAGGGTCCTGGGTACGATACTGGTCATACGACACAGGGAATCCTAGTGTAGGGCTATGAGTGTGAAGCGTTATTTATTCAATTTATTAACTGTTAAATTATTGAATGTTTACTTATTAATTATAATACTTAATAAATGTAAAATGAGTTCTGTTTTAATATTATAAAAATGTCTGACGAGAATTTATTATTTTTCAACGGGAATATTTTGTTAATGTCCAATAAATTTTATCACAATCGAGTAATACCATGTCTATTAATATTAGCATATTAACTTATTTAAATTCCGTACCAAGCACTTGCTAAAAACGAAAACGAATGGAGCTTAAAACCATAAAAAATATCGACAACACTAAATTATGTAAACGGCGCTAAGTAAACTACGAAGCGAACACGACAATGCATTGGATTTGCATAAGAAATTTGCACATTGCAGACTAACTGGAAACTTAAACATTGCGAGTTACCGGAATCTTGGGCTACAGGCCCTACTACGGTAACGATTGACTGATTACATTTTTAACAGATTTCAAAAAAAGGAGGAGGTTTTCAATTCGACTGTATTTTTTTATGTTTGTTACCTCAGAACTTTGGACTTTGATGATTCTGATGATTCTTCCGATTTTGATGATTCTTTTTTTAATCGAAAGCTGGTGCTTGTCGTGTGGTCCCACATAAAGAACAATGCCCAAAAATTATTTTTCATTTTTAGTAGCGTCTTAAAACGTCAGTTATACCGAAGCAATTCATTTATTTTTTTACGTATTTTAAAATTAATACCTGTGCCCGTATTACCCAGCGTAAAATAATTTTATTAATAAGTGATGAATTGACTACAATAACAATTATGTCAACAATGTCCATTTTCATTCGGGCACTCACTTCAATACATAGCTTGTATCAAGCAAGATATAGGGAGACTTCTGGCCAATATTACACACAGAATTTCGTTATAAATGTTGGTAACAAATGTAATGATGTCAAATTTCCATTTCCGGTTGTCAATGAAAAAAATGTCAGAATAAAAAATAATGGTAAAAATTACGTTCTCCCCTACTCTATGACTCAATGGTTATAAGAATTCAATCTCAAAATACTTTGGTTCTGGGGTGTGTCTGCTGAAAATTCTTATATATCTAAGCTCAGAAATTAAAGCGGCTATTTTTAGATTTTTTTTTATTTTAAGACGCTAAAGTTGAAAATGAAATAAAACGATGTATGGCAGTTGGGCATTGTTCTTTGAGCGAGATCTGATAATGGCATCCATGTCAAAAGCATATAAGTCTTAAATTTACATTAAGTATGTGCGCGATAAATGGACGAATAACTCAATATCACGCCAAACGTTTTCGATGTTTCTGTTTTTTTATTTGAAGGACTTCATTTGAAGTCGGTTCTTTTTTGTTAAAATTTTAGATTACACTAAATTCAGAAACTATATTCGACTTATTTTTTTTATGGAATAAATCAACAAACGAGCTCAAGATCCACCTGATGGTGGCTATCTTCACTCATCAACATCAGGGACACCAAAGGCATCATTAATACGTTGTCGGCCAAGAAAGAGAGAAGAAAAAGACAAAGAACTGGCTTTCAAACCCCCAGCCGGGACACGAAGATTCGTTTGGTAGCTGACTCAACTTGAATTTATTTGTTACTGGATTCCGACCGCGTTTGGCCAACGGAAAAGTGGCTTCACAAACTTATAAATATAGAAATAATCCGACGGAATGTATAACGGGTAAAATGGTCTGTCTGTGATCCAAGTCTCATCTTTTTTGACCGTAACTTTTGATTACGGTATTTAATTATTGTACGGTGTTTGTATTGTAAACTTTTAACTTTCTAGCTCATAAAAATGAATTTAAGACAATTAAAATAAAAGCGTATGATCTTGACGAAAAAGAAAAGGCATACCACAGTATTAAAATCAATGAGAACTCGTAGTAGCGTCAAAAATCAAACACAACTCACAAGTAACTGGTGAATTACTAAAGTTTATTTCGTGTAGCGCGACGCGACGCGGGTGACGCTTTCGGCACCTTATACGTTTTCATATTCGTACTTGTGCGTTATGTTTATTTATTACACTTTATGTTAGTAACACACACACACACACACGCACGCACGTACGCACGCACGCACGCATGCACGCACGCACGCACGCACGCACGCACGCACGCGCACACACATACACACACACACACGTTTATTACACTTTATGTTTTTTATGGTAGTTGTTTGTTGACACTATTTATAAGTATTGCGGTTCATTTATTAATAAATAAGTCGTAAACTGAATATCATGAATTTTAAAATATAAATATTATAGGTAAAAGAAGCATCTGTAAAAGAGGGAGGTATCAGACTTTCATAACTTCTCCCTACTTAGCTTCCATAGTCACACTTCGCCAACATATTGCAATATTAACCTTTCGTATTCTCAGTTAGTTTTGACAATTATTCTCGTTTTAAAAATGCAAACATTGCTCTGGCGTTGCATTGCCTACTTGCTCATTTTGATTTGTCTTTAGGATGTGGCTTTGTGAAATTCATAAAGCGAATATTAAGAGAGCATTTGGAGGTTCTGCCAAGTTAATGTACCAAGTATTCAAATGAGCATTCTAAGAGGGTATTTATAACCATTTAAATAATGGTACGTTGAAACAAACTGGTATAAAATTTAAACACGATGTTTTCAGAACGTTCGATTTAGCATTGAGCCACAATTTCAATGTCAGGATTTAAGTATATTTTTTTACATGAAATAAGCTAATCCTTGACAACGATCCCTCCTGATGGTAAGTGGCGGTGAAGTCTAAGATGATTTCAATCATACGTTATTCTTAAGGTACTTTAATGACATAGGTACAAAAAACTATAATTGAAGAGTATTTTGACAAAATAGCTCATGGTTTTTCACTGCATGCTAAACAGGACGTCACTCTTGACTGATGGGTTAGGTAACGATACTAAAATATCGTATTTACCCCTTAACTATCATTAATTAATAACAAAACTTTATTTGTCGAAATCTCGATACTATAGTTTCCTACTAGTTTCTACTTACTATACTACTAGTTTCATGCCGCTTACGCGCTTCCAAACATACCTACATGGGTTCAATAACCCCAAACACACAAGTATGCATACTAATTATATTTTTGACATCACAACACAAGTGGTAGCTCGTTGCACACTTTAATCCCGCCAGCGAACATCAACATGTATATAATTCGACACAACCCCGTGTTTTAATTACCCTCAGCGCTGTACGCTAACGTTGTTGAGGGCATCCAGGATATAAACTTACTGGATGGGAATGAAATTATTCTGGGAATGATTGACTAAAGTAATTGGTTCAGTTTGTGAAGGAAACGAATTACTCCTAGACACCTATGAGTCTGGAAGTTTCCCTGGTCGAAGTAATAACATATCAAATTCCATAAATTAAAAATTTTTCGGTGAGAAGTGTTAGTATATGTGGTACATTTATATTTTACATAAATAAGTGGCATAATATATGTCGCCGGGACGTGGTTAGTATGGCAACTTTGTGCTATCTTCTTACCTCCAAAGATGTAAAAGGTCCTCCTCTTTATTAATATTAAAATATATACTACGTTATTGGAATGAAAACTCGATTCAAACCACGTGATTTAAGGTTTTCCAATATCTATTAGATTCCAATTACATATATTCGTCGGGCCGCTTCGTCACGGAATTTTAATATGACGACTGCGACGCGTAATTCGACTGTGAGCTGCGACAGATCGCTTTCTCTATGCGGATGGATACAACTCGAGCGTTAAAATTTAATATCCGTTCCAGCGTTCCTATGTCCATGTGTGGAGCCATAGGCACCGACGCGCGTCGGCTATCTTCGGCCGCAGTAGGGCAGCCTCGGAACGCTTGCATTTTACCTGCCACGTAATGATAATGTTTTTATGTTGGTTATTTTATTGGTAAAAGTACTAACGTAGCCTACTGTAGCTTCTGAGGTCGGATGTGAAATTATTCAGAGAGAATAATTTTGAAATACTAATTTGTTTTGGAGGAAATTTTACAAAAGGCCAACAGTCCGCTGTACTGGATTTGCTTTGTGCTTGTATATCATCTTTCAGTTGGACATTTGAACTATCGTTTCATGATTATATCACATTTTTCGAATTACTTTGCTTCTAGTATCCAAGTACCAAATACAGTAAATATAGTAAAGTAATACATTGAAGGCGCTAGGTTAAAATGCACAAGTTTTTAAAAGACTTGCTTAGTTTTGTTTTCATTGAGGACTGTACTGGCACCAATCTGTGAAGATTGTATTATAGTTATATTTACAGTTTCGTAATTTTGCTATCCATTATGTTTTTAAAATAACTTTTAGGTACTTTTTAGACGATATTAAAGGCTCAGGTGGCCTCTGAGCCACAGTATAGAACAGCAGCAGAAATACCACGATACCACTCATATTTCGGAATACAGGATAAAGAATTATATTAATTTGTGGGGTAAATCAAATTAACGTCTTCTATAATAACTCACCTTATTGTTAACGAAACAAGATTACAATCTGAATAACGGTCATTATTTATCAAAAAACAAAAAGACTTTCTAATTCATCGAATCAAATTAATATATACCATACCGTAAACAACATAAAGTTCATAATACAATAAATAACACAAACAGGTCGTATACGCTTCAACCCTTGCATTTTTGTTCTATGCTTTAACCAAAAAGACAACCAAAGGGATTCGTGCAGAGTAACAGCAACCGTAATACATAGATGTTAAGACTGATAATAGCGATTGTTACAGCATTGTTTGTATCAAAATTTCAAGAGACTTCAGTGTCCACTAGAGGCGGTAATTGTTTAGTAGCGGACGATACGATGGGCGCCGCAGTCCAAGGGCCATTGTCTCATTAATGAAGAACAGTTGCCACTCTGGGTTGGTTTCATACTACTGCAAAGTAAACTAACTGCCATGTAAAGATAAGCTTCTATTTATAGGATTCATGTTGTTGTAGTAAATGTCACTTTTGTTTAAAATGATTTTAATAATGACAAGAACCAACACAGGAGCAAACAGGCAAACCGGCTATAACGTTTGTTAACTGCTATCCAAGTACATTCGTAATACTAAATACTCTTAGCAACAAAACTCGAAGATTCTGCCAAGTTTGAAAAATAGCTCTTACTTTTTCCTGATCTTTTAAACTCATAAAGCATCTTAAGCGCGATAAAGCCGCTTGTTGTAGATCAAAGATGGTGCTACGCTCGAAGGGCCATCAACTCAGTGGCGCATACCAAGTGGCACTCCAGTCGCACGTTTACTATCGAGTGCTCAGGTTGACAAATTGTTAATAGAGAACAAGAGGAATGTAATAGATTGTGCTAATGTGACGACCTGTCGCGCGATGGTTACCGATTACCATGCTGGATCGCCGTGCCTTGCCGGTCTTGGGTTTGATTCCCAACGAGGTGGAAATTTGAATGATGAGATTGAATTTATGTTCTTGGTCTAGGTGTGAGTTGTTATGTATGTGTGTTGTCCATACTACCCACGATACAGGGAATCCTATTGCGGGGCTATGAGTGTGAAGCGTTATTGTTATTAATTATTAATGTATCAACCTGCTGACCTGTAACCATTGTTATCAATAAAGTGACTATATGACTATATGACTATATGGGCAATCAAACAATCTATGACTTGACAAAAATTCTATTACCTTCCCAACAGATGTAAATTGTGTAATTTTATCAAATTATTTAAATAATCTACTTTTATATACGTGAGCGATTTGGCTTACTAAACATATAAACCTGTATTTGACTGCGCTACAGAGTTGAAACATTATCCTGATCAGATTCTAGCAAAAAAAAAACACAAAAACATCAAACAAGCTTTTACTAAATCACTTTATTTATCATTTTCTTCAAAGCATTCGACTTGCGTGACGACTATGCTATTGTAATTCCTAAAATGACGCGTGAACACATACACAAAAGATTTTTAACGAAAACTCTACATCAAGTAAGTTAGGAGAGCACTAGGCAAGGGAACTAGGGAACAATAACATCCCATGTCTAACTAAGGGTTAAAACTGAGGGTTAAAATCATTTTCACTTAACACCCTCCATACTCCCATATTAGAGCACTACCCATTTAACTGAACTCGGAGCTTGCTTCCTGAATTACTGGGTGACGATTCACAATACACAAACTGCATCAGATGTTTCATTTATGTTATGGTGGCCATACACGATCAATTATACTTGTCAAGCTTCCAGCGGACTTGACGCGGCATCCAGTAAACTTGACAGTGTATGGCCACGGTATGGCTATCTGGCCATATAACTATCTCATGCAAACTGGATGCCGCATCAAGTCAAACTGCAAACTTGATAAGTACGCTTGATCGTGTATGGCCAGCTTTAAAGCTTCCCCAGAATTGACAGACAGGTGACAGATTTAACATTTGACAACTTTTTCTAAGTAACTGCTCCAACCTGCACTTCATTAAACTCTCTCTCACTCTTGCTCTTTTTCTTGAGCAGTGCGGCAGCAGGTTATGTCTACGAGGCATGCCTTTTAAGTTTTGTCGTTTGAAGAAAAAAACACAACTAGAACCTTATAGTACTTTTTATTGTTTTTCAAAGTATTCACCACGTAGTTTAATAAACTTTTCAATTCGCTCAAACCAGTTTTTATAACATTTATTCCACTTTAAAGTGAGGGTGTTCAAAATGGCTGACTTGAAAGCGTCGACTGCTTCTTCACCGGACTGGAACCTTTGACCACGAAGACTTTTCTTAATTTTAGGAATTGTAAAGAAATCGTTAGGGCTTAGATCAGGACTGTATGGAGGATGTTCAAGAATTTCTACTTTTTCCTGCTTCAAATACTCAATCGTTTGACGAGCGCTGTGTGAGCTTGCGTTGCCGTGGTGCAAGATGATGCGTCGCTTTGAGTTAGATTTTCGAAGTTCGGCGATGACTTGCAGTAAACAAACTGTGGTATACCACTCTACGTTAACCGTTCTATGATCTTCAAGTGCAATAGTCGCAACATGGCCGGTTTTTCCAACGAACGTGGCCATCATCTTCTTTGAAGTGCTTCGAGAACGAACAAATTTAGTCCACATTGGCTCGTCTTAAAAGACCCAGATTGTAGATTGTTGTTTGGAATCAGGATCGTAGGCATAGATCCAAGATTCGTCACTACTGACGATGTCGTAGACGTGATTTGACTCTCCTCGGTTGAACCTTTGTAGAGTTTTCTTACACCATCTGACGCGGGCCGCCTTGTGATCGTCGGAAAGCAGATGCGGTATCCAACGGCAAACTAGCTTTCTCACACCAAGCGCTTCATGCAAGATCTTTTGAATGGTTGTCCCTGAGATGCCTAATAGAGCCTCTATCTCTAGATACGTCACATGACGATCTTCTGGTTTAAGATATTTATTTTCTCAAAGAAATAATACATTTCACTTACAGAGAAAACTTAAATAACTAAGTATATTTAACATGATTTGCGAGCATACAAAAACAATATTTTGTTGAATTTAGCACACAGACTACGATCTGAAATATCACAATAGGCACTACTGTAACATAGGGCACACTTAAATCTCTGAAAACGCCGACAAAATCATAGTATAAGAAGGAGTTTTGTGCGTAATGACATAATTATTCCATACTGATCAAACTCGAACATAATAGTACTTATTAGTAATTTTATACGTAACGTAATCATTATTTTATTAGGAGGGTAATTAAATATTTTTATTTTTAATATGCGGGTGAGATGCAAATTATTATGGCCTGTTATAAATGGGCCGTACTTAGACTCTTTGTATATAAATATTGTTTTAGCTTAAATTTAAAAATGTTCAACTTTTTAATTTGTTTTAATTCTTTAGGCAATGAATTGAATAATTTTGCACCATCAAAGTATATTGTTTGCTTACCATAATTCGTTCGTACTTTAGGTATGTATATGTTATTAGCAATTCGAAGTAATCTTCTGCCCTTGTCTTTATTGGATTGAAATTTAATTTGTGTGTGTATTTCATTATCTAATATTTTTTTGATTAGCAGACAGATGTTATAGTAATACGATTGATTAATGTTCATTATTTTTGTTTTCTTGTATATTATATTACTAGGTGTTAGAAAATCGAAATGGAATAAAAGTTTTATTATTTTATTTTGAGTTATCTGTAACTCTTTTAGGGTTGTTTTATAAGCACTACCCCAAATTTCAACCAAATAATCCAGATGCGGTTTTACCAATGTATTATATATGGTATATCGAATACGATGTGGTAAGCATCTAATGCAACCGTATAATAACCGTAATAGGGAGCTCAGTTTAGATTTTATTTTACTAATATGACCCTTCCAAGTAAGGGTGTTATCAAGTACAAGTCCTAGGTATTTTTCTTCATTCTTTTCGTTTATTTTGTTGCCATCTATGGTCAACGGTATGTGAGTATGTATTTTTTTGTTTTTAGCTTTAAATATCAAATACGATGTTTTTGACGAGTTGACAGTTAGCAAATTAGATTCGAACCATTTATGTAATAAGTTTAAGTCAGCCTGGGCTCGTGGTATTAGTTCGTTAAGTGAGTTTCCAAAATAAAAAATACTAGTGTCATCTGCGTATAGCGAAATTTCACCATGTAGTTTAAGATCCGTTATATTGTTTATATAAATAAGGAAGAGGAGCGGGCCTAGAATCGATCCTTGGGGAACACCGTAATTAATGGGTAGTGGAGAACTTTGGTAATGACCTATTTTTACAATTTGATACCTATTGCTTAAATAGCTTTCGAAAATTTTTAACGCTTTGCCACTAATTCCGATATGCGAAAGTTTTTGTAGTAACAGTGAATGGCTTATTGAATCAAAGGCTTTTTTTAAGTCTATAAATATGCCAAGCCCAAGGTTTTTAGCATCTATATGTTTTTTAATTTTAGTTATTAAATCTACGGTTGCGGCTAAGGTATTCGATTTAGGACGAAAACCATATTGGAAATCTGATATGAAGTTAATGCTTGTGAGATAATTGTTAAGGCGAGTATATATTACTTTTTCGAAAATTTTTGACAACACAGGCAACACTGATATTGGGCGGTAATTACTGGGATCTGTCTTCGCACCCGATTTATAAATAGGTTTCACCTTAGAGATCTTAAGTTCGTCAGGAAATGTTCCGTTATCAAGACATAAATTTAAACAATCTGTGAGATTTTTTAAAATGATGTCTTTTATGCTTTTAATAGCCTTTGTTGTTATACCATCAATACCGGATCCTGTGTTTGAATTTAGCTGATTTATTATTGTAGAAACCTCAGACTCACTACATTTTTGCAAAATTGATAAACTTTCACCTGTGTTTATTTGATTTCCAAGTATATAATATGAATTAGTGTTATTCAATTTATCTTGTGATATTTTTTTCGCTAAATGAGAACCTATGGTTGAAAAAAATAAATTGAACTCTTCGCAAACTTTATTGCCATCTGTAATTAAAATTGATTGAGATACAATTTTAGGGGGAATGTCATCAGTTTTTAGTTTGTTGTTAGATAGCGTTCGTATAAGTTTCCACATTTTTTTAGGGTTAGATTTACAGGTATTAAAAGATTTATAATAATATGTACTTTTTGTTTTAGCAATTAATTCTGTTGTTTCGTTTCGCGATTTTAGGTGTCGAGTTTTAAGCAATTCTTTTTCTTTATCCGAGCTTTTTTTTAACTGTTGCCAAAGACTATTTCTTTCATTTATTTTAGTTAGTATATTTTTGTTGATCCAATCATCTTGGGGTAAATTTTGTATTTTATATTTAATAATTTTACTTTTAGATATAACATTTTTTAATGCATTATTGAATTCACAAAAGTATTGATTGTGCTTATTAATACCACCAAACTCCTCCTTACTATATTTGTATAACAGATCATAATTAATCGCTTCGTATTTCACTTTTTCTGGTGGTTCTCGTTTGAATTTTCTCATCCCTACAAACATTTGCTTGTGGTCAGATATCGACGAATCATGTATGGCTATATGAAAGCTCCCGTCTCTTATGTTTGTAATGACAAGGTCTAATATAGTTTTTGTGGTTGTAGTTGTACGCGTTGAGTATTTTTCTTCTATTTTATTTAGAATGCTGTAGCCAGATTCGGTAATTAAATTGGTAAACTTCTGCGCATTTCTATTAGCAGCCAGTAGATCCATGTTGAAGTCACCGAAAATTATTGATCTCTTTCTCGGTTGTATTTGTGATTCAAAATCTTGCAAAAAATCGTTTATATTTGAGTCTCCTGGTTTATATATGATCCCAACATCTAGTTTGAGTTTATCAAGAGTGATCCACAAATAGTTGTTATTATGAGTGTATTTGACTTCACTCGGGCTATGTTTTATATTATTGCGTATAAATATAGATACACCACCTCCTCTAGTCTTTGTTCTAAAACTATAATAATGAGTATACTCTGGTATTTGTATATTTATTGCGTCCTCTTCGGTTTTTATCCACGTCTCGGTCAACAAGATTAAATGTATAGGTGGTTCAATTGACTTAATAATGCATTTTAATTCATCTAGCTTGCCAGGCTTTATAATACTGCGTATATTACAGTAAAAGAAGTTCATAGAAGTACGTAGTGTTTTAAGATTGTCATATGTATCCAGTATTTCGTAAGTGTTTTCTAGCTTTGTATTTTTAGTATTATTTATCGTTGAATGTGTAGGTTGTGTTATTAGTTTTTTGATGAAGAAATAATGCTTGGATGTCCGTTGACGTATTTTATAATTAGATTACTTTCTCCATTTTGCTGCCTTCTAAGTAGTTCTTTCTTAAGTTCCTTCATATACAGTTGTTGCGCCGGAGTCTGATCCGAAAATATTTTTATATTTTTATTTCCGATTTTATCTTTATTCTTGAGTATGTCCTTTGCAGTTGCTGAGGATCCCAAGCACACTTTCATGGAACGATTTTTATTTGGTTGATATTTCCCAATCCGTAATGTTGTTAATGAGGTAGTAGGATATTCTGATATCTCGGTAATTATATTTAAAGCCTCTTTTTTATCATGTGAGCGTCGATCGTCTAAGGTTGCTCCATGCAGCTCAGGCAGACCGATAATAATGACGTTCTTCTCCCTGTTAGATCTTTCGTTGACTTCACGGATGAGTTCTTCTTGGGATGATAATGTAGGTAAAACTGCAGGTACTACATGCTCCTCTTTTTTTAAGGTGTTTATGTCAGCTTCAAGTACCTTAATTTTTTGTTCAGATTCGATTTTCATGTGTTTTAAATTATTGATCTCACCCATTATATTTTTATGTTCAGTGACAAGGAATTCTGTGGTAGTTCGCATATTATCTAATTGAGTTTTAATTTGATTAACATCTTCACGCATTGTGGACATGCAAACACTTTGTGATTGGGTAAAATCATTTAATATTTTCAAAATATCGTTCCGCAGTTCAGCTATTTGTTCTGTGCAGTTACAGTCCGGCTCTGGCTTCTTACGCCTGCGTGTTGTTATTAACCTATCTTCCGATTCACGTAGCTTCGTTAAGTCGGGCTGTGAGCCGCTGGCTTTGATTGGAGATTTCTGAATGCTCATTGCTTTTGGAAATTGTTGTTTATTGGCTGGTAATAAAGTCGAGCGATGATACCATATACGATGAGATGGTCATGCGCTTGAGACAACAACACGATGGAAATGTTCTGCTTACCGCGTATGAGAGAGATGGATAACTATCGCGTCCTCTTGGTGCAGTGGATTATCTTCGGATTGTGATGATTCCAATATAGATTGTCTTATGTTAGATCGTTGGTTGAAATTTGCGTAAACACAATTTATAAGTCGTTAATATTAATTTGAAACACGTCTACTCTGTACGCTCGCAACTTCGCAACTCTTCTTCTTCTTCGATCTTCGAGAATTAGTTGTCTCACAGCAATGATGTTATCTTCAGTGAAGGCGGACTTTGGGCAACCTTCGCGCGATTTGTCACTAACACTAGTATGTCCACGCTGGAATTCTAAATACCAGCGTTCGACAGCACCGCACACATGGGGCTTCATCACTGAACACAGATGTTAGCTCTTTAAAACACTGAAGCCGCGTCAGGCCTCTTCTAAAGTTGTAGAAAATTATTGCACGAATATTTTCCTTAGAAAGATTCATTTTCGTACGTATCCTGACAGATTCCAATCGACGCTGTGACTAAACAATAGCATTAATCCTAATACTTTCAACTGTTTTGAGATTCAAAATTTAAACACTTTCGAATATAGAACACTTCCAAATTCAAAACTGCCAGGAAATATGAAAACGACAGAACTTAAAAGGCACGCCTAGTATGTAATAACATATAATAATTTTATAAATGATTTATTAAGTGTAAATTTATACCTTGTTGCAGTGCTTAACAAAATAAATAATTTCTTTCTTTCTTTCATTACCACTAACTGTCGCGTGGACTTATAATAAAGCATTAATTTATTAGATGTAACCTATAGGTATGTTATTGAAGATCATGGTCTTGGCTTGGCTTCAACGCATTGATGGCCCACTACTGAACACGGGTCAATCCTCTTCAGGAGGCCTAGAGCATACTCTGTTGGTGGAGGGGTTAGTGGCCAACCCAAGTGTCGGAAGTTTTCATGCCACCCGAGGACCTCCGACAATGTTTAACGATCTGACTGTTCATGGTCTGCATGAGCTCAAAATTTCATAAATATCCATTCAGTAGTTTTTGGTTAAAAACCAACAAACTTCCATAAGGTATATAGAAACTTTTATATTTATAATATTGTAGGAAGTAGGATGTACGTACACATACAATATTATAAAAAAAATTAGTATTCTCCAACAAAGTCAATTGCTGGAGTGTTAACAAGATTTTTTCCTTACTTACGTATTTGTCGCATGCCCAAATATAATTCCATGTTTATGAGCTAAGTAAGATTCGTCGTTACAATGTAACAGGTAAAATTGTGTGTCTATATTTGTCATGTTTATTGAATACATTTTATATTTGTCTTGCTTAGAAGTTTAAAGCATATTAGCAAAGAACTTCGTAGCAAATAATCTATACTAATATTATAAAGAGGAAAGATTTGATTGTTTACATTGAATAGACTCCGAAACTACTGAACCAATTTGAATATTTCTTTCACTGTTGGGAAGATAGACTATCGCCGGTTGACATAGACCTTATTGAAACTCCAATAATGTAACCCAAGGTGTAAAAAATAAATAAATAAAAAATGTAAAAAATAAATAAAAAACCGAAGCAAAGCAAGGGCGATTACTCGTTCTAAATAAGAAGGACTGTGTAGTCTAGAATCCTATTAGGCTGGTCTAATTCTGCCATTGTCATCTATTAGTATTCCTTGTCAACAACCAATATCTAACCAACAAAGTTATGCAAAGAGCCGACTCAAAATAAATACGGAAGTACATAAAAGAAGCTACTATAACTATACAACTTTACAACCTGTCAATGCCTCTGAATAAATATAGGGGAAACTGGAACAAAACGAAACGTAGTTACGAAAGGACCAGACTGTTCATTGCATCCCAATTAGTTGGGCGTATGACAAACAACCGTTCTATGACTCCTAATTAGACATTTTGGGTTAGTGAAACGACAGAGGTAAACTTAGTTTTCTGCTTAATGTCACAATCTGATTTAGGACGATATTGGTAAACCCTGAAAGGGTAGAAACAATAAAAATTATTACGTTAAAATAACTATGATACTAATTTATAATTAGACTTAAAATCAATTTTACATTAACGACTATATTTTCCTGTGATAACTGTTTTCTATTTAAGAAAGAGGACTACTATTATATTTGTTCGTCCGAACAGCGATACAAAAAAGGGTCGCACGGAAAACCAGTAGCCGTGGTTCGCCGCGGCATGACGCTGAGTGCGTACCTTTTTTGTAGAGCACTGCTGCAGCAGATTTTGTCAATCCGTATTACTGTATTTTATAACTATTTAATTTTCAACTATTAACTGTAACATAATTGCTGTTTTAATTACATTTTGTAACCTGTTGTATAATGCTTAACAAAATAAATAATTTATTTCTTTCTTTCTTTCTATTAAAAGTTCACCTCTTTTCACGTCACGGTACGTTACGGCTACGTATCAATTTTATTAATGGACAAACGTAACTAGGATTGCCCGGTTGCATCCGTCAGCTTTTAAAATAAAAGAGAAAAATAAACCTTCTGATGGGTTTTACTCTGTGGCTCTTCCCTACCTTGAAATTCGAGGCGGGAGTAACCTCGTAATGTCTAAGTAATTAGGAAACTGGACACTATAGGGAAAACCAAGAGCGCGGGAAAAATGTTAACCACTTCAGGTTAGTTGACTAAACTTCTAGAGCATTCCATTATGGGAATTAATATGATAATGATAAGGAAGGTATTCAATTACAATTACTAAAGGTAATTTTATATGTGGAAGAACTTATCTAAATTAAGGGCATTTAGTCAACCGGGTGTCAAAAATCCTTGCCTGTTAGTAACTAACTTCTAGCACCACTCTATTCTGAAGCCGTCAACTTTATTCACCTGAGTTAATTTACCAAGGTGTTTATAAATCGCATTAATCAGTAACTCTTTCTACACGAAACTCAAACTTGTACGTCCTTAGTCAAGTCCAGCTTTATATCAGCTTTAATCTAATACGAATAGAGGTGTTGCGCCAGGCAGAATTCTAGGTCTACTATTCGCAAACAGAAAAACTATGTTATCTAATGCCAATGCATAATTGCGTATTATATCTAAATCGCTGATTCGATATTGGTCGACATCACAACGATGCAACCATTCGTCTATGCGCTCGGTTTGCGTGTTGCACGCTACATCTAGCCCCTTCATCAAAATGAAACAACAACCGATACCGATTTACTTGACAATAAACGCTTTTCGCTTTGATGTTAGAGTTGCCTTTCGATTAATCGTGTTGGATTTAAAATGTTTGATTTTGATCTGAGTGGGGTCTTATCAAGTTACGAGTACTATTCGCAAGAAGCGAAGGTGAAGTCAGGAGAGGTAAATCACCAGATATCATGTGAAGGTTTCCATTTCACGTTGATTTCAAATTGTTATTTTATCGCACTGTCTCCATCATAGTGCAGTCATTGAAGCGAAAAATACGGTGTTACCTCCGAATTTTTTTACTGTGAACCGATTTGCATGAAATTTTGGAATTAGGCTTATCTAACCCTTAACTTCAAAAGTGAAAATAATCTGAACTCCGCAAATTATTTTTAAGGGGTGTAAACAACCCCTTAATTTCCATTAAGCCATTAAATTAACATTGAGCCATTTTATCGCTAGAAAACATGTGTAATAGTAAGTTTTGAAATTGTAAAGTGTTTTCTAACACAATTACCTCATATTAAAATCATTTTCAACCCCTTGAAATTCTTACAACCCTTGCTAACAACCCCTAAATTAAAAAAATCACAAAAAATTACTTTGGTATGACATAAAAAGATGTAAGTATAGAGTAAGTATTATTTTGTTCTCTATAATAATAGTCAAATTTTTAACCCTCTTTCAACCCTTAAAAACAACACCTTGATAAAAAATTGTTAAAAATTTTTTTTTGATTAAATGAAAAGGATTTAAATATTATTCTACACTCTCGAAAGTGATTATCATAATCTTCAACTTTGCTACCCTTAAAACTACTCCTAAATTAAAACAGTAAATATATATGATTACATATTTAAAAACTTACTGGTCATATTAAAACGAATAAACGGAGCACGCACAGCTGATCACCTGGCTTTTTCGTTGGCCCCTTCACTCAAATGTGTTATATATACATGTAAGAACGTTGGTATGTATTCATGCCTACGTTTCCAAAATATATGAGCCATATTATGTATATATATACACGTTACAACAGTTTTGGGTCTCTATTATACTACGTACTTTCACATTAATAAATAAATAAATAACGCTTCACACTCATAGCCCCACACTAGGATTCCCTGTGTCGTGGGTGCCATGGACAACACACAAGACAAGGACATTCACACCCAGACCAAGAACAGAAATTCAAACTCATCATTCAAATTTCCGCCTCGCTGGGAATCGAACCCAGGACCCTTGGCGCGGCGATCCGGCATGGTAACCATTGCGCCACACGGGTCGTCAAACATTGCTCCAAATATTCACACTCCGAAATTTTCAGTTACTAAGTAGAAAAAAATATGATAAGTTTTTGGACCATAACTCCTTCAATTTTCATGCTATCACAATTTATAACAAACCATTTTAAAGGTAATTAACAGAGCTACAACATACTTCATTGCAATATATAGTAAAAAACCTTTTTTTTAAACGGTGAAGGGTTAAAGGGCTTAAGAGAGACTGTGATTGCGCTGCCGCGCGCTCTTTAAACAATCATATCTCCGTCAATTTTTGTTTGACAGAAATAAAAAAAAACCAAATTGTTCGTCAGAAAAATACCTAAATTTTTCATCCCTACACTTTTTTACGTATCTGTCGTCATTTTTGAGATATTATGAAAAAAAGGTGTTTTTTTTTGTAAATTTGAAATTTATTTATTTTTTTAAATCTTGATTTTTTTTCAAAATATGTGTCCTGAAGCATCCAAACTGATACAATCTATCAAACTCTTCATAATAAAGTTATTTCTAGGCGGAATACGATTAATTTTCATTTTGGCGGAAATGGCACTTATGAAACCCATTGATTTAAAAGAAAAAATATTAAATGGTCTTCTTATTTTCAATACAGCTCACTTATTTTACGTGCAAAAGACCTTTAACAGTGCTCATTTTAAAGCTTATTTCAAGCACTACAAAAACTTTCTTTATGGCAGAATGCATAAAATGCATCTATTCGCCGCTAGATGGCATTGAACACATAGATTAAATTTCAGACAAAATAAAAAACGGCTTTGATCTTCAATATCTAGCTTAATCACTTAGAATGATTAAAAAAAAACTAAATTGTTCGTTTTTGTATCTGCTACAATTTTGGTTCTTATAAAATTTTCGATAAAACATATATTTTTGGAGATATTTGCAAAAGACCGATGAAAAACGTGAAAAAATTGCGATTTTTCAATTGCCAATAACTTGAAAAGTATTGGATTTTTCGAAAAACTTTATAGGTGATTTTTTCCTTTAAATTAGCCCTTCTATCGATATCCGAGGTTATTTTGAAAAAAAAATGTCCACCCCCGAGAAGGGGTGGCAACGTCCCCCAGGGTGAGTGCGGAGTTTAAATCATTTTCACTTTTGAAGTTAAGGGTAAGATGAACCTAATTCCAAAATTTCACGCAAATCGGTTCACAGTAAAAAAATTCGGAGCAATAATGCTTCAATGACTGCACTATCAGTCCAATGCTAGTTTTATAAATACTAAGTTGTACTGATGTTTCGTTAAAAGCAATATAGTATGCGTCCGGTGATTAACAAATGGTTACTGCAGTTGATGGGCACTAAGCAAGTACAAGTAGGTAACAAATGTAGGTAACATTAGAGATAATCACAAGGCCAATAAAGAAAAGCAACAAACTACCTGATAACTTACACGTCGAAGAAATTTAATTCACATCAATAATATAAAATAACAACCGTACAAAACCATGTGAAACGAGATATATAATATTCATACTAATCAAAAGCAAAATGTAAATGAGCGTGCGTCACTATTTCGCCATTTTTGAATAAAAGAATGGGTCAACCTTGAGTTATACCCAACACGTGTTACACTGAAGGACATTCAGGGTCAGAAAGATGGTACAGTAACATTAAATTAATGTGCCACTTTTTCATTGATTTGGTTCGATTTATATTTTGTTATACTTTAGTTTTGAAGGTTCTACTTTAAGATAGACCATTAAAATTTTACTCTTCATGACTGTGAATCTAAATTGTTTTACAACATTAAGTTAAGTATACCTTAAATGAATCCATGTCTTTTTTTATAACCTGTATCAGAAACCATCCTTCTTTCACAATTTTACTAGTGTTCGTATTCTACTTGCATCAATTCACTAGCAACTTCATTTTCTGATGAAAGATAGGATCTAGAACGTTCCACTTATCCCCAATTAGAATGCTATACCATTAAGCTGACCGGTTATCAGGTAAATTGTTTCAAGAACAAAGTGGCAATTCGGTGAAAGTAACGAATTTATTTTCCCCGATGCGCGGACGATTCGAGCAAATTGAATCTGCCTAATAGAAACCTTATTTTGGGCTCAGATGTCGAAGTTGAATGAAGTGTTAGATTTCCTTTCTCTTATCCTTCGTAATGGTTTTTCTGCAACACTTAACTAAATGCTGACAGATTTTGTGTATTCGGAGTGAATTGAATTTAAGGTGCTAATTATATTATTATGAAGGATTATGTAAAACTGCCAACAAACATGTTAGAGGGTTAACGTTACTTGTCTACTCATGTCACGAGACTAGTTTTAAAGAGTATCAGTTTATACCACACCTTATCACGACAACCACATTTATCTTGGTTGACTGTACTGACTTTTGACATTTAGTTGAGTTTAATGACATTTTAGATGAAATAATGACAAAAACAATATTTTTCAAAAAGTTAATCTTTATTTTATATCATCGAATATTAATGATTGCCTTCTATTTAATACCAATAACAATAGTACGTATTTTTATTTGGAATACAATACTAATTAGTACATTCGACGTACACAATTCACACAACTCATCATACGAGACCTTTGGTGTAACCTGATAAACTCCTCGACCAAATATTAAAATTATACTTATAAACATACCAGATACTCAGATAAACAAACCATTATAATGAAACTTTTAAGCCACGACTCATTTTGATCAAGAGAAGTTTGGTTTTAATTACAATAGTACGAACAAAGCCTTGCAGAATTTGCAAGGACTGTAAGTATTCTTTTATTCTACCGCTCAAGTATGAGGTTGGCTAATACACTAGTTAATTACTTAACGCCCTAATGAGTGAAAGTAGTACCGATATCGCTAAAACGAATTTGTAGAAATGTAACTTTGCTCTTAGGAGTTCCAAATTATTGAATTCCAATGAGTGAATTGCTTCGGGGAGCCTGTCTCGCTCGATTCTCCAAACTTCCAGATTGAACTCTGAATAATATATACTGGTCCCATTTTACGATATGAGATGGTAATTTTCTAATTGGTTTTAGAAGACCTCATTTTACGCCCTAAGATTCAAAATATGAGATGGAAGTGAAATCTAATTGGAATAATATGATCGTTCCGTTATTTTCAACATGAACTCAGTGAAAATTTAAAGATACTGAAGTATTTTCGTAGTAACGTGATATTCGCGTCGTTACTTGCGTATAAAAGAACTGCCGTTAATTAAGTCCTATTTACCGCTTATTTGTTACTATTATTACCGCTTATTTGTTGTTATTTATCACCCCGATATATTTCCACTCATTTCTGGGCCATCGGTGTTATAAACTCGGTTCAGTAAGTCGGGACATCGGTGGTCTCACTAGATAACTTATTGGCGTTGAAGGAGAAATATGGCTTAATAAAACCCTCGTGGTCCCGCCTGGTCTGCCCTGCAGCGGCAATATCGACGGATGATATTTTCATGTATTAAAGGTAATTGAAAATAACGGTAAATTTCTATTTGGACGCATATTAATAACATTTTAAAGTGACACTTATATTAAAGTAAGTAGTAATATTATCAAGCCCACCTTTTGTACCATTTTTTTAAAAGGTACAAGTAATAAAGTTTAAAATAAATATATTGTATAATAATTCACTGACGGTTTTACGCCCCAACTAAGAGTCACTAACGGCTACTTAAATTGCTCCTTGGTACAGAAATTGTATCATTATTCTTTACTAAGGAGCGTTAAAGTAACTGGTAGTGAATCTGAGTTGCAGCGTTAGTCTAATTTATAAAATATATTTAACTATAGTAACATATTCGACGGATGACTGATAGTGGCGTAAAATATGTTAGCACTTCCGTTTCTTGACGCCTATACACAAACTTGTTTATACGAGTATTATGAAAAAGATTTTAGAAGGAATTTCAAGAAGAAATACATCGTAATCGCTGCATAAGGTTAACACAGAAATCATCAGCAATATGTGTCCGGTCGAAAAGTGGAGAACACCAGCATAATTTCTCTGGGTCTTGGACAACGAACCGTGTCACGTGAAAACACATTCAACGGTCGGTTTCAGGAGGATGGTAGCTACCATCCTAGCCAGCTAGGTAAAAATCCCTAAATATATCCTTAATCATTAAATCGTGCATTGTTCAGCAGGGTAAACGCGTGGGAAAGGTTTTTATCCGATACGAAATACGAAAGTACTGTCCTAACATTTAACACTATTAAACTCTACATCGCACGAGTCTCTGACTTGACCATTTATGCTTGATGCATTACATTCATGTTAACAAGCTCAGTGTGGAAGTTCGTGACTAATCCGATATTAACTGGATAATAGGGCGAGCCAGTCCACTGTGAAAGTTCCTTTAGAAGCAATTTTTCGAGTCCACTGCGGTTTCACAAATGGCTAGACGAGTTGACGTCTAGGTACATAGGGGCCAAGATTGTTCAGAAACTCGTTGATCTCGTCAAACTTAAAGTCAATGATGTGGGCGTTTAATCGTTACAATATAGAATACATAATTACGATCTATATAAAAAGCAAATGGGTATGCAGAACATCAAACAACTATTTGGACTCGGCCATAGAGAGCTAAGTAATCGCGGGGACAGCTATCATGGAAACACCTCATTCCATGGAACAAATTTTAACTAAGCTTCATCGCAAAGTTCTTTATTATTCTCACAAACAACATTTGCCGAGACCGAACGTCATCGGGTTATAATACCGAAATTTAGATTTTTTCATTGAAGAATTCCATCGAACATAGTTACAGAATATGTTAATATGTTTATGTCGCATAAATACAATTACCGCTACAATGCTCTTAACCCAGACTCGAAAAATGGGATAGACCTATACCTATTTAATAAGAAAATCTTGTAGTATGAAACAAGATCGATGGAACAAACATCAACGTTAACGCGTACAATGTAACTCCGTGTGTTTTCAATCAAATCGTAATTTGTAGCGACGGTATCGCGACCATTGTACACTTTAATTAATGTTTCCAAATAATAAATACAACAAAATTTCCGTTTAGTTAACGAGATTAATGTAGTTAGGAATTTTATTATAACAAACGTGTTTGAGGTCACCAATAATACGAGCCAATAGCTGAAGCTTACATGCGTTTGTTTTGCATATTGCTTCGAGTATTATCTGCGGCCAAAATAATAATAATTACGCTATACGATCTTATTCCAACACTAGGATTCCTTGAACACACACACCAAGGCCGAGAACAGAAATTCCGTCTCACTGGGAATCGAACCCAAGATCCTTGGTCCGGCATGGTAAGCATTACGCCACACTGGTTGTCAACAGTGTTGCCAACTTAGTATCAGGTTTTCGGGCTAAACACAGTTTCAAAAAGGGCTAGATTAGTACAATACATTGAAAATAGGGGCTATTGCTTAATTAACAGAGGTGAGGGCGAAAAAAAAGGTCGTCAGACGCTCTACAAGTATGATAATGGTAATTCTTTCGATATCTTTCACTACCTAAATTGGTTTTTTCGATCGATTGCATCAAAAAGTTCGTGGAAAACCTGAATTTATCCCTTTTTTTTCAAGATGGCGGAAAATGATATTGGGGCTAGAAATTGGGCTAGGTGCTAAAAAATTATTTAAGGGGCTGAAAACCCGTAAAAAGGGCTAGATCTAGCCCCGAAAGGACTAAATTGGCAACACTGGTTGTCAAATATGATTACGCTAAATCTGGCCATACTGTATTCTTGTGTGTGTACAAGTGTACTTGTCAAGTTTGCAGTTTGACTTGATGCGACATCCAGTTTGCATGAGATAGCTGTATGGCTAGATAGCCATAACGTGGTCATACACCGTCAATTTTACTGGATGTCGCGTCAAGTCCGCTGCAAACTTGACAAGTGTACTTGATCGTGTATGGTCAGCATAAGCTAATCCATCGGCCTTGGTTGCTGTAACAAGATAGTGTTAAGTCTTCTGGGTATTCACTAGGGAATTGTGGTCCGAGGATTATCCCTAACCCCAATGAGATAACACTGACAAGGAAATAGTAAACTAATAAGTGTTTTTAAGGTACAAACAACACTGAATTTGAACCACAATAACAAATGCTAGAACATTTTCCGCCGGTAAACCGTGTCCAAGTATTATTGCCCGCATTTTGTTATGCAAGATCAAAGAGGATCACAGCCAGATTACGGTCCACGGTTGGTGGAATGTTCCCGATTATCGGAGGGATTAGGGCCCTCATTGCGTGAAAATAAGCTTTACTCAGTATACTATGTAGGTACATTGATTGTGAATACTTTAGGGAAGTTTCGTTTTTATAAGTAGTAGTAGTAGCACATTAAATATAATATAACAGTCTTCTTAAGTCCAACCTTAGATGTGGTTCCCTTTGAAAGGTCAAGAGAATAAGATATCAGCTTAGTGCACAGCACTAAGGACGAACTTTTGGCTATACATTCCACTACAAAATATTTGGCTACGCAGCAGATAATGTCTCAATGGTGTCCTGGACTTTGATCATGAGTTTTATACGACGTTTCTTCAAAGGGGAAATCTTTGAAAGATACGCAAAGCTAGAAGTTGCGGGATATGTGGGATTTTTATCCACTATAACAACACCCCTTGGCGCATATCGAGAAGTCTATGGTATCTGAAGATCTCTTATAAGACCTATTGGGTTTGGAACAAACCATGTGTTTTGTTTTTGTTAGATAAAAAAATATTGCTTATAACAATCCGCAGATGTAATTCAATGTTCGTTAAAAATTATGTATTTTTATTTTTATCCCACAAAATAAATTAAAACACACTTGATTATCACTTTCGTTTACTACCAAACAAGTATAATTTTGTACTACTTGTATGAAAACTGCCAATTACAGGCTACTGTGCCGCGTAATTCGATTACCTGAAGTGATGCTCTGAGTAGTTGTTAATTTTGTATCGGAATGGTCTCGTGCAATCGTAAGTGCTTCTAAATTTAATGTAAGTAGTTAGATGCCACGTATGCAAAGGAGGAAATATTTAGAAGGTAGAAAAGCGTCTATATCATTATATCGTCTTTATTTTCCTGTACTAAATTAGAGCTGAAAGTGGATTAAACGGTTACGAGTATAATTATTAAGTACGAGTAAATTTTTTACTTATTCATGTTTTAATATATAAAAAAAGGAAAATGTGTGCAATTCACACGTGGTAGAAGTGAAACTTTCCAAAATTTTTGTTTCAAGATAATGAGATGAAAAAGCAATAAATCGAATCTTCTACCTTGTTCTTCGCGCCATCTATGAATACAACTTAGAACTTTTTAAAAATCTATCTAGCAATAAAACGAATCTTCTATCTTAATCCTCACGCCATCTATGAATACAACTTAGCACTTTTTAAAAATCTATCTAGCAATAAAACGAATCTTCTATCTTATTCCTCGCGCCATCTATGAACACAACTGTCTGTATAATCGGTCGGTCGATTGACAGATATTAAACAACGAAAATAAAATTCTAATTTTTTGTTGATAAATTCTTTGAAAATATTTAAAAGAGCATTTGAAAGTATTTAAAAACAGTATAAAAATAAAACTAAAAAAAAAAGAAATACTGAGAGACGCGAACCTGCGCATCAGGTATTGTGTATCTACGTCCTGACCATTGAGCTACGGAGAAGTTAAATTCAAAGACGAAATTAGCGGTTATATTATCTTACCTGTCGTTTTTCCGTTACATCCGGTCTGAAATCACTAACGATTCTAAAGAAGTTTCACTTCAAAACGTGTTATTTAACAAATTCACGTTAAAGACTAACTGAAACAGTATTGAACATTTAAGGTATAATATAATTTAGTAATAAAATTTGTAAATAACGTCCCATAAACCTTCAAGAACACCCACTCATTCGACAACTTGCGAACGGTCTTAACTAATATAAGGCTAATTACACACGATTCTCCTAAATATTCTTCTATATGTAGGTATAATAATAATTAACTTTTGTGTTTGTCGGTAACCCGAAACCATGAAAATGGATAAACCGATTTGGCTAATTATTGTTTTATATTTATGGATACTTCTTAGAACCATTTTCAAATAATAACTATAACAGGATTTCTTATATGAAGTTGAATATAAAATAATAATAATAAATAACCTGCTGTTTATAATGCATATTTATAACCAATACGAAATATAAAAAATCATCAAAATCATTTGCTACTTACAAGAGGAGTGCTCTTACAATTAGCATTACTTTTTATGAAAATTACTTTGCTAAAAATCCGAAACTTTTTTGCTTGTTCAAAAAGCTATCAGCAAAATAAGTTGCCTCAAGTCGCGAGGTTTGCAAGCCACCTAACATGGAATAACCGTCACCCTACGAAGTCCTAAAAGGCGCATGAAACTTAATTATATTTTGCAATTCTCTGATATTGTACGGAAATAAATTATTTTGGCATTCTAATAGCCCGTGGGGTAGATTTGTAATTTCATTTAGTGCCGTTGAATGTTATTTCGATTGTGAATGTAATGGGGGGTGGGAAGTAATCATTTTCGCTACATAGACTTTATGAATGCTAAGGACTGAATATATGATTATTATTATTGCAGGATGTATCACCATGCAATATTACAAGAGAAACGCAAGAGAAAAGAATAAGATGAGAGCGGGGTCATTATAGGTAACTAACCTAATTGTGGAAATTGAAATACCGATAAATATTAACTTCTTTGCCTTACGGAGTAAAAGTTTTTTATGCATAGATATACTCGTATATTATTTATTTCATTCAATTACGACAGCTTGTTTTAAACTTCATCGTAACCCTACCGCTACGACAAATCATGATTATATAATGAAAAAGTTATCTTAAAGAAATTTTTGTGAACTTTCAAGAGGAAAATTAAATTTTTGTACGTCGAATCCCATAGTATTTTATTTCAATAGTCGACAAAGAAAACGAGCCACCTGATGTTGTTTTTAAGGTCATGTTGTTTACATCCAAATCTGAAACAAAGGCCAAATTATTTAAAAGAAATACGCTACAGTTCATGAAAGTAGATGCAATATAAAGTGCTTCACCGTGATTAGAAGCTGAGAATGAGTCATTCGTAGAGAATAGCCAATTTAGCGAATTGCATTGGATCTTGTGCCACTACATCAGCATCGAGCTTATTGGGACTCTGTCGCGTGAAGGATTCTTTTAGAAAAGTCTATATCTAATATGGTAATTGATAAATAAAAAATCATAAAATATTATAAGTTCTAAATAATATTAGTATCTCAGTACTTAGGAAACAAATTAACCTAAATGAAAAGATTTAGCTTCGGTAAAAAATCATAATAAGTACTTATTTTGTTATTTTATCCGTCGTTTTACACCATGTAATCTGGCGTGAAATGAAGAGAGAGTTTCGCAGGAAAAGACAACACAGGAACAGCTTGCTCGTAATTTTATTATAGTAGAAGTAGATAAGTTAATGTTATGGACTTTATAAAAGACAAATAAAAGCTTTGACTTGATTTCATGGCGGTACGGAAATTACAACCCTGATGAACTAACTTCTATGTAAGTATGTGTAGAATGGCCACTTTTTCACCGTAGTGAATGAATAAGATTAAGCACTTCGCAGCAACATTACGTCCTAATTTTAATGTGGTAATAAGATAGCTTATTGATGCTAATAATTGGAATTGAAGTCGACATCTCTTTCTAATCGAAAGGAGATGTGAGCAACACTGTTTATCTTATGACAGTATCTCGAACCATTACAAGCATATTCAATCTTCGTGAGATTTAATTAAAGCAGAATTTCATCACGTGGCATCACCTTCGTCACATCATGTCGTCCCATTTGAAACTCAATGTGTCGTTAACGCGACATTGTGACGCGGCTTCATGGCAAATTGAAAGGCTTTGACGTAGTTTCTTAAAGAATCACTCGCTATTCTTATTTGCAAAGTTGAACTGGCTGGTGTTTTGTACTTGTAGTCACGAAGGGGCATATTTACCTGAAACAAACAAAAATAAATGTAGTGGATCAGTGGTTACAAACAAATAATTACTATAGGGAATTCTATGATTATGAAAAATTTAACATGACCCTGACCTGACCTCTATATTCCTGCTGAATTCCGCTGTTTTCTTTGAGTTGCTAGATCTAGTTAAGAGAACGATATGTCGAAGCGCGAACGCCTTTTTTCTCCAACGGTCCGTCTTTCCACAAACTATGTGGCTTTCTATTAACCTAATCTTAACCCAACCGCACGTCCTTAAGTCCCAAGGAACATTGACAGACAAAGGTCCTTAGAATGTAAAAAAGTCTGCTTTTCAGTTAGGAAGACTTAAAACGTCGTATATCCAATTTAAAGACATGAAGCTACTTCTACTAATGGCTTCAGCCTCCTAATTCCAGTTTATGTTACGACCTAAATGAACGCTGGAATCCTCAAAATTATTACCGCTTTTTGAACCGACCATACCGCAATATTTGGTTCACGTACAATTTATTTTATACCACATGGATTTAGTCAGCATTTTTAACGGTTATTTGCTTAATAACGATTGCATTTTAATTAACAAATATCAGTAGCCCAAAAAAGTTCGGATTGGCTACCGAATGGCAAGTGCGCAGTTGCATGTACCTACATCGGTAAAAGCAAAACCATAAAATAAATTTCCAGCCAAAAGTAAAGCATGCATTTCAATTTTTTACTCTGTGACGAGAATAGGAAGATTGACAAACCATATCACCAAAAATGTCGATCTCCACATTTCGTCACCATAGTACATTCCATTACAGTTCCATTCCGTTAATTCACTTTTTCATACAGGTCGTTTGCCCAAGTTCTTCATCTCGCTTACCTCCTGGATACAAGCTGTAGAGGTACTGAGGCACCGTAATAAAAGAAACCAACCCTATTCCGAGGTATCGTGAACTCCCATCAGCTTCGTCTTTACTGCTTCATTTCCGATAGTCGCAATATGCAAATGGCGAACATAGGCCATGCCGCGGTCACGTCAACGAATAGAGGATAATTCAGAGAGTTGGAGCTGCGTATTCTGCCTTGATACAGTGGTAAAACAAATGTTATAACTTAGAACATAGTGTATTTATAATATTAAGGGATTATTTTGACCAAATCCAGGTATTTCAAATCAACTCTTCAAAAGTTTATATTGTAATGAAAATGAATATTTTTTGTATTGCAGATTTTTTCTCATGGACTTTACTAGCAGCTCATTGAGGGAAGACGGAAGGGGACAGGTCTCTCCTCTCACGCCACCATGTTCTCCATTTCGGATTGAGAAAGAGGTAAATAATATACTTAATTAACGCAAGTATGACATAAACTTGGTATAAACAAGCAAGCTGCACTTCTACGATAGACAACTACTCGTTGGGCAGGCTCGCGTGCTGATAGGCGCGAGCTACGGAAACAGCAAACCTTGTTTTATTACCTCTGGGGTTACGAGTTCGAAGACGGTAAACCAATTTGCCTTTCATTGACTCGTTTGGATATCAGAAAATCATTTTACTTGTTTTCTATTACCATACATGCGAGGAGTGCGAGAGTACCGAAGCAGTGGGTACAATGCAATATTTGATGTTTAAGTACTGAAAACATCGTGTTCCAAACTATTACTAATTATAGACATAAGCGGACAACATTATCGTTTTACTTGCGAATCAAATAACAGGTTTAATAACATATTATAAATAATTTATCTTTTCCACTACAACATGACATGTGACATGTCACCGCTCAAAATACGCTGTTTCAAAAGCCAGCCAACTTACATTTCTAGCGTTTTCCTAGAAGAACACAGGAACCCTAGCCTGACGTGACATGACACATGTACCGGACGTAATTTAACACAAGAACGCTAAAAGCTAATGAAATACACCAAAAATAGTAACCAAGACGTCGGATTGACAGCTGCTTTGTTGCCGACACCGTGTTTTACGCTGTGGTTCTGCAAATGAGATATGGAAACACACGTGTCAGTATTATGTCATACCGAGCAGTGACTGATTTAAAAGTTGTTGTGTTGTAGTTTTGTTGTGAAAACAGGTAAAATAAATATTTTCTATTGTAAAACACAATCTTTTGAATACTATGATCTATTGCAGTATAATTTGAAAGATATAAACAATTGTGATTTTACTAGGAACTTCCTAAAATGATTAACTGAAAAATTGGTTCGCAAAAATTTATAAATATGGCAATCCACCATAATAATGTACAATAACATCCAAAAAGAAACCACGTTTAGTGCTTTATAACTCGCAAGATTGGTTTTACGATCAAGAATTTGACCATATCACCTTTCATACTCCTGTCGAATTGGGTTTCCTGTAAGGATAGAGTTGGGAGTCATAAAAATAAATAAACAAATCATAATATTATAAAAGGATTATATTGCATTAATGAAATTAAAGAAAAAGTATATATAAAACTATCATGTGCAAATAAAAATTAAACCTCTCTCACTTCAACTGGTACTTTCTTAGACTACTCATAAAAAGTCTATCATTCATCAATTATTCTTATTCCGCCTAATCTCATCGAGCAGTGCGAATGATCGGTTAAATATTCAGACGTGTGTTACGACAGACAATGCAGGCCGTTATAATTATTATCATACCCTTTTGTCTGCGAGCCAACAGCGTCAGCTATTAATATAACAATTGAAATCTAGTTTATATAATGCGATTGGACTAAGATTCATTTAAGCATGAAGTATAAACTTTCATTAAATCACAGTAATATAATTAAATTATTTACAAACCTTGTGATTTAAACGGCGCTTTAGTGCAGAGGACTTGGGTTTCTAATTTTTTTTTATTGTACTGCATTATTTCATGTACCGAAGTTGCCTATAAAAGAGCTGGCAATCCATCCATGGCATCCATAGCATCCATCCAATTTAAGCAGACACCGTTGGACATCAGCAACACCAAGGACATCATCGACGCGTAGAGTCCAAGAATAAAAAGAGAAAGAAACAGAGAATATTGATGATTTACAATTTAATTATGACATTCTTCGTGACAAAAACCTACAAGGAAATTTTATAGTCCATAAAAATATATAAATGAACTCTTAAAAACCCCCGCACCATGATTTCGTAGGCTAGGGTGGCATGCAAGCAAATGAAACATTTCATGACGACCGGAAAACCAATCTGTCACATAAATATCGGGAATCGATCCCGGAATTCTCACTTCGCAACCAACTGAACCACGGAGTCGTACATACTTATTCACATTGGGTAATTCCATGAATAACAAAACATATTTATTTCGTATCTACACGCCTGTAGCAACCCTATTACAAGGCACCCGTTTTAATATAGGTATGTTAATTCATATCTTCGTTCACATCTTATATATAGATTTTACGCTCTAAATGCTAATATAAAATGGTATCAGTTTACCCCGTGGGTATAAGCTCATGAATCATTGAAATATAATACGAAAATTTTAATATTTGCTATGTTCTGAAAATATTAGATATCCGTAAAGGAATCGATATTCTATGTTGATTTTAAAGATTGAAATTATACAGAAATATTAGGATGAAGACGTTGAAGAATATGACTGGTTAGTGGTAGTGTAAGAAATATTACAATGTTACAGATAGTGGTGAGTCTTGGTTCAGTATGGGTAACCGTTACATTTAAAATGTTAAATATCCGCAACAATAACTTGAAAATCAGAAAATCTTCGTTCAATTATACCTACTAGGACTTGGTGAAAAGTACCTATGTATGTCGCACTGAAATGATACAAGCCGAGATTTGATTAAATCGCCTCATCATTCCGTGCGACATCCATCCTTCGATTACAACCAACTACCGACCGCTCCGGCAGTTGCTTTACCCGATCGATCACTTCAGATCGACACAATTCACTATGCGAGGAAATTATGAGAAAATGTCTTCATTGAGCAGATAAACAATTCATATTTATAAGCGTGTATTAAATAACAAATCTTTATATTTTTTATCTTCTTAGGAAGTAAGTAATTTAACCCAACATTTGCGTTAATGAGTACGGTAAACAAATGTACGTGTAACAAGCCGTAGTTCCGCATTATATTGTTTCCATTTTTCCTACCTAACTGGCCACCCCTTTGATACACACGGAATTGCGTGACTGCATTCCATTAGCTCGACTTATTTCTTCCATAACTTATCACATATCACACGACATAAAGTGACGTTTTACGCTTACTGTATTTGACTAGGTTTCAACTTTTGATGAGCGAAACTGAATGTCATATTTATATAAAGCTTAATATTTTTAAATATATAGGTATCAAAATGGCTTTTGGCCAAGGTTTCCAGTTATTTATTTGATGATAATTCTTCATTTTATGCTTATTTAGGTACTATGCAAATATTTTCGATGTTTCACAATCTACTTTTTTAACCCCCGACGAAAAAAGAGGGGTGTTATATGTTTGACGTGACTGTGTATCTCTGTATCTGTGTACTTGTATTATATTCTATTTGTATTTGTATAAAAATCACTGGCGCATTGCCGGCCAAGATGTACGCGAGGACAGATACACGCTTACACACTCATACCCCCGCAGTAGGTTCTACCTGTGTCGCGGGTGGCATGGACGACATATACGAGTATATAACATAACATAATAACACCTGTGACCCTAGTACAAATATTTATCTGCCACATAAATATCTACCCCGGCCGGGAATCGAACCCGGGAATCGTTTCGCAGGCAGGATACAACAGGATGCAGGTTACAAAAACTATGCAGGGCTCAAGACCCGTCCGAATGGCGCACGTTAGGGAATGCCTATGTCCAGTAGTGGTCCTATAAAGACTAAAGGACGGAGTGATTACGGTTACCAGCAAAAAAAATTAATACCAAATATAAATGAAATATCGCCGGTGGCAAGGAATTAGGGCGCTAGTAAATCCACAAGAGCTACGAAGCAGAACAGTTCACTATAGATGGCCTAAACTTTGCAGCGAAGCTCGAAACTTTCCAAGTGAACAAAAGAAAAACATTGCTTGAAAAATGCACTCAGTTCGTTAAATTAAACGGAAGGAAATACTTCACAAGAAATAAGTGCCGTTTTAAAGAAGAACATAGCTCATTGTTTTTTGTTTCGGACGTTAGTTTAGGACCTTTGCCAGAATTATAGTCATATTTAAACGCTCGACCAATGTTTTATGTCCATCGAAATCGCAGTAATCAAAGTTAAGTTACTGATCTACGTTTGTAGAATATTAAAAGGAAGATATTTGAGAAAACTGCTATTGGATGGGGGTATTTATTAAAGCAATAAATCCCATATGAATGATTTTTTAATAATCCCATAAGACTTATTTATTCCGCTAAACTCAAAAATGGTTTGAATAATTTCAATGTTGTTTTACTCATATTTGTACGTTTGCAGTAGCTTTTAGTTTTATTTTTTATATTTTGTTCAACTTAAGTCAATATGTCAATTAAGATAATCTCAACTAAACACTATCGAGAATAAGTACTAAGACATTCTTCAACTTTCTTGAATCGTAGCAAGGACGGTTACTAATCGGTTATGTGACAGTCACTGAAAAATATTTTGAGAACTCTTTATTTTCACGGTTACCAGTCCCCGGTATTATCGTCTTATTGTACTCGTTAAATTATGTCGGGAGCTTCTGAGCGTTAAGATAACTTCAGACACTTGAATTAACCACTAAGGCTGGTTTTAGTGTCACGCTGATTATAGGCGCCGACAGGTCTGAATTTCATATATTTCAGCTATCAGCTCAGACAGTGGTCAGCACTGATAGCTCGGCGGCCATACGCGTCAGCGCCGCGTTGTAGTCAGAGCTGAACGTCACACTCGCGCCTCTGTCTTCAGTGAACGTTCTAGTGTCAAGTCAGAGTATACAAACATGTCGAATAGCGATGTGGATACGCCGAGGCGATCAGCACGATACTGAAACGTTCGCGCTCACCCTCAGCGCAGGCTACGCACTGACCTGTCAGCGCCGATGGTCAGCGTGACACTAAAACCAGCCTTAAACCTTCGCTTATGTAAGTTTCAAATATGTCTAAATGTAAGAGTTAAAAAGGAAGGAAATGTTATGAACCTTACCAAATCAGCTAATAGTCAACAAAAGGAAATTCAGATGGCACTTATAAAATGCTACGCGTCCCAATGAACCGGCCGCGCGGCTGTGCGACCGCTAAGAGCAATCACTGAACTTGGTTCCGCGGAATGCAAACATAATTAAAGTTCGACGAGCCGCAAGTCGTAACAAAGAGGTAAGGAACTTAATGGCATTTGAAGTACATTGTCGTTTTACTTGACTGGTTTATCAGAGCATTGCACGTACTTTGTAACGTAATTTACCTTGGGTAACGTATAAATAAATACGTGATTTCAAATTCCGATATTTTTTGTTAGTGTATACGTAAGCTATGAAATTAACTATAAAAGATAAGTATAGTAGAAATATGTAATATATACTAGGATAACATACTTAAGCAGAACATGTAAATACCTGATAATTGATATAGGTACCAACAAACTAAATTTTTACAAAGCCACTATTACATTCGCGCTGAATCAAACTCATTGTAAGGCAAATAGTTGGAGCTTCCGTGCTAACAGAAGATTCCTTAAAGTTTCGGTGTATTCATTGGTTTGTGGGAATTTCGTGATAACTCGACAAGACGACGACAAGCTTTAATTAACTTCAGTTTTAAACCGAGCCCCAGTGTCGTGCAAAACGTTCGTTCTGAATTACGCTGAAAGGTGTAATGAGTATTTCTAGTAAAGTTTAATGATAAATTAGACATGTTTTTAAGTTTTAAACAGTAGTTCTAAAGGCTTGATTCCACCAGTGTGCTGAACTGTGCGGCACTGTAATGCACAGTGTACGACACAAATGTTCACGCTGGTCGAGTCACTCGGGCATACAGTAACAAATTGTGCGCGAACATTTAAAATTGTTCACGCACATCTGTATACTTTTGTGCGCGCACACATGTACGCAGTGGACTCGCGTCGACGCGTACACGCTTGTTGTTCACGAACTCAGTCTTACTTTTATTCTTCGTTTCTTTTTAAGCAAACTAAATAATAAAACACAAGCTGCAGCACAAAGCACTACGTTTTCCTGTCCTGTCCATATTTAACATCTGAAGACAGAAAACTCTTCTCAGTGAACATGTTCGTGCACAAGTGTGCCACACTGTGCGTTTACAAAAGTTACGCACAGCCTTGCCGGTGGAGACAGCAGCTAAACGCGATACTAGCTTAAAGTGCAATGCTGGAGTTTTGCACAAAATGTTTGTAAACAAATGTGCTGCACACTATTTTGGTGGAATCGTGCCCTAAGGGTATCATTTCATCATTATCCTGCCCATTTCCCAATTTTATTTGGGGTCGGCGCAATATGTTTTCCTCTTCCACACCTTTCTATCAGCCGTCATCTTTACACTAACTCTCTTATCTTTCATATCATCTATAACACAATCAATCCATCTTTTCTTAGGTCTTCCTCGTCCCCTTCGTCTATCTATCACATTCATATCCATCACTCTTCTCGTCACATGCGTTTCCTCACGCCTCATCACATGCCCATACCATGACATTCGGTTTCCTTTCAACTTTTCTGTCATTTTTGCCACTTTCACACTTCCTCTAATATACTCATTTCTTACTTTATCCATTCTCGTCACTCCACACATCCACCTTAACATTCTCATCTCTGTGACATGCATTCGTCTTTCATCCGTCTTCTTTGTAGCCCAACATTCTGATCCATACATTACGACAGGTCTTATTACGGATTTATAGATTTTACCCTTCAATTTAAGGGGCATCCGTGGGTCACAAATAGTTCCTGTGACCTGTCGCCATTTCATCCAACCTGCATTGATCCGATGTGTCACATCCAGGTCAATGTCACCATTCTTTTGAATGATTGAGCCCAAGTACCGAAAATCAGAGCAGACTGGTAGGGACATTCCGTCGAGTGTTATAGGTACAGGACTGGAGAGTACGGTAAATATGGACGGGCAGGAAAACGTAGTGCTTTGTGCTGCAGCTTGTGTTTTATTATTTAGTTTGCTTAAAAAGAAACGAAGAATAAAAGCAAGACTGAGTTCGTGAACAACAAGCGTGTACGCGTCGACGTGAGTCCACTGCGTACATGTGTGCGCGCACAAAAGTATACAGATGTGCGTGAACAATTTTAAATGTTCGCGCACAATTTGTTACTGTATGCCCGAGTGACTCGACCAGCGTGAACATTTGTGTCGTACACTTTGCATTACAGTGCCGCACAGTTCAGCATACTGGTGGAATCAAGCCTTAAAAGATAGTAGCGGCAAGGTCGTCATTTGTTTTCCTGTACCAGCATTGCGGGGTACGGATTTCTTCCGCTCGATATAATTTTTTTATATTTTTGTAATCAAACATGCTACTTTAGAAAAGTGAGAAGAGTGACATTAGTCCCTACAACGCATACCTCCAGGTAAGTGAAGGTTAAGGGGATTCATATATCCTAGATTTCCATTAAAGCCCCTCTGTTTACGATGAATCGTCTTACAAAACAGACGAGACTATTATGAGTCAATTAACTATTTTAGTACCTGCATTAGTGATGAAGAAAGTCAATGTCTCACTCTCCAAATATTTACTTGTTAAATTATTCTTCGAAATAAAACAAGTGGTGATTGTGAGTTTTAAAACAAATAGAGAACTATGAAAAACTGATCTGACAACATTACTCAATTCTTGATATATGTAAATCATATTTTCATGGTATTAATGAATCACTTTTTTACTGAAAAAAAATCCACTTATCGCTGATATATGGACTGTCATTCTACTTTATGGACAGTAATCCATCAAATAAAATAATTCGATCACATACACCCATATTTTCAGTGCCGGGATACTTTATCGCGGTATTGGGCTCTGGTGATAAATGCCAGGAACCCACTTTAGGCAACCAACTATAATCGCACTATGAAAAATGTTAAAAACCCTCTCCAATTTATTGGGTCAATTTGATCCTCGAAATGTTATCGGATCCTCGGATTTTTTCAGCCCCTTTTGTAACATCATTTCTAGTTAATTACGAATCTGTGTAGATATTCATTAACATACCTTTATGGTGTTTATTAAACCTAATATACTTTAAGAACATAAAGTATGCTTCATTTGTAAATAAATGAAAAATATATAACGAAAGGTATTTAAACTTTTAGTGGTTCATAAAAATGCAAATCCAAGAATTATTAAAAACAATTGTACGGTCCCTAAAATGTTTTTGAAACCACGCCTCTCCAACGAACTACATATATAATTACTGTGTCCCGTGTTTGATTATAGCATTCAACTCTGCACGCAAACCGAAAATATAAGGTATTTCTTTATCAGAACTTTGAATTAATTTTACGGTAAATTTGCTATAAATATAAACTCTTGGCGCATAAAGACAGCATAGATAAAAAATATATACATGTCGGAAAACTATACGTACTTAATGTTTTATAGCATTTTACATGAATTACCGAATCTTGACATGCAATGTAACTAGAAAAATTATCCGCCTTTGTTTATGGAACTCGTCATATATAACGGAAACTGTATTTAAAAACTTTTAAACTGTTCCAAGTCTTGTTCAACTAAAACGTATGGTACATATCAGCTCTCTCAAATAACATCAAGACATCAATTTAAATCCTTATTTGATCTTAAATATTTCTCATATGAGTATATAATTTGTACTTTTATTTAGAAGTAAATGTACTGTGAATGAGCTACATTGCTTTTAATTGAAAATTCGTAAAATGTCGTAAAAATTTAATGTTAATAAAGTAAAGATTTCAGAAAAACTTAACAAAGCATTTAGAAAATTGACATAATATTTACTAAGGTAACTTTTAAATTATAATAAATCACTGTTAAAGAACATATTTTACAACATTATGCATAAAAAATAAACAATTTTAAATTAAAATAAGAAAGAAATATTAACTTTTAAGTAAAACTCCACCACACCACACCACACCACCACACCACATAATACTCAGCATATAATACTCATAATACCACATAATACTCGCAATGTATACAAAAATATGCAAAAAAAGAAGCAGTGCCAAATGATTTCCACACCCTGGTGGGATTTGAACCCACAATCTCCGGTTCTACGAACCGGGCCTTTCCACCTTAGGCCACAGGGACTGATAATTGTAACAGCGAATATTTTGTACCAATGTTACCACATAAAAGTATTATTATTTAAATGTCGCATGTGTCGCGTTGGTTCACTATCAATAATTTACTATTAAATGCAAAAAAAAACGAAATGCATAGAGTTTGTGCTACCTAATGTTAAAAAAGTCAGCAAATCTCTTAAACTTAATAACGAAACATTGCATATGGAGGAATCGACGGTCTTTTTAGAGGTGACTTTAGATAGTAAACTTCAATGGGGCCCACATAATTATAACAAATATTGCGACAAAACTCGGTAGGGCTGCTTTTGCTGTTAGGAAAATAAGGCAGTATACAGACGTCGAAACTGCTAGGATAGTCTATTTTGCTTATTTCCACAGTGTTATGTCTTATGCCATCTTGCTGTGGGGCAAAGCAGTCCATATAAAACAAATTTTCATACTCCAGAAACGGGCAGTTAGGGCTATTTATAAACTTAGGTCTCGGGAATCTTTGCGTGAAAAGTTCAAGGAAATAGGTATACTTACAGTAGCTTCCCAGTATATCTTTAACAATGTAGTTTTTATACACAAGAATATAAACGCGTATAAACAAAATTTTGATATTAATATTCGCCATACGAAAAGAATGCATCAATTAGTTACGCCTTCGTTCCGCCTAAGTAAAGTGCAGCGATCTTTCATAGGGCTTGGTATACATTTCTATAATAAAATCTCAAAATTAATACGTGACTTGCCAATAGAAACTTTCAAAAAACGTGTAATGACACAATTGTTAGGCAAGGGATATTATAGTGTAGACGAGTATTTAAATGACAAAGACGCATGGAAATGACCAGCTCTGCAACCAGTTCCGCTCAGAATAGTAAATACTTTTGTATTATTATCTTTTTTTTGTAATATTTTTTTAAAAGATGTGCTGAGGAGTTTCTTTAGGCTTTTCTTCTCCTCCACGACAAAGCACCTTCCGAAAGCCAAAAAATGACGTGCATAAGTGTATCAGTGATACCTATATGAATAAAATATTTTGACGTTGACTTTGACTTTGACTTTAAAACTTATTATTATTTTAAATAAGATACTTACTACATTTGTCATATATTATTATAATCCGTAAAAAAGGCCTAACAGAAATTTGGAGAGGTGTCGGCAGTCGACATGCGAGAAGCTGCAGTATGCGAAAGCGAGTAAAAATATTATGTCGCTCTCACTCCATGTCACGAAAGCAATTTCAGATCAATTATGTATACCACCATTACCTACTGTAAGTTTTTGTCACGAGTTATTTAACTGGGGATGATGTTTACCATAAAATCAATTCTTTTGTAGAACCGAGATCTGTGTGTGAGTTATGTTATTGATGACCGCTATTTAAACTTAATAATTTGCAGGTGATGACAGTATGCAATAGGAACAGTATTAAAGTCCTTTTTGAACAAGTACTGAATATCAAATTACCTGCTTGAAGTTACAGAGTAAACTCATTCACAGTATGAACAGCGGCGCTATCAAGTTTCCGTGAACTAAGGATGAGATGTATAAACTGGGCTTATGCCTTGCTCAGATTTAAAATTATCCGAACAAAATTAATAGTCCTAAATCAGCCTTAACTTTAGCCATTTTATATGACTTGTTAATTTTTACGTATAATAGTGTCAGTTATCTAGTACATTTATTGACTGTAATTGTCTTAGCAAAGTCGTCAGATGTCTCAGAGTCATTTAACGGCTACTTAAATCGCTCCTTAGTACAGAATTGGTATTGTAATTCTGTACTAACGAACGATTTTAATAACCGTTAAGTGACTCTAAGTTCGGCTGTAAGTTCGCTTTATAGATTTTATTCCCTAAGTGAGCTAGCGCGTAATAATATTTCACATAACGAGTCCAAACAGCAGCATGTGACACTATCATAATGTCATTAGGTTTTAACACATGTACCGGTAAATAATGCGCTGCATTCGCACCGTTTGTAATATTGCGACGCGTAATTATTTTAGTTAAGCTAGAAGCGACAAGCGTATTAAATATTATTTGACTATGTTTATTTTATTATTTTTAGTGAAAAGAATGCTTTACCACAAACCCACCTGATGGTAAGTGGGAACGTGGTCCATGATGGTGAGTGCACTAACTTAACGAAAGTTTTCATGAAGACATCCAGTGCCTTCATTTGATTGTTAGAGGAGATGTAACCAGCATTTCACGAAACAGCTTCACCAAAACTATAATTGCAACCAGAGAACCAGACAATGCCGAACTACAAAGTAACAATAAAGCTACAACAACTCATAAATTGAGACACAAAACCAACGGCGCTAAAATACAGACTCGTAGCAATAGTCGTCCATTTCACAAACAGAAATAACTTTCATAATAACTGCACGAACGAGTCCCCACAAATTTTACGCTAATTAACCGTTCCGCTTGCCATCCTGAACTAGTATTTATTCAGTGGAAACTCTCGCCGTATTGGCATTATGTTCTTAGCTGACGTTATGAAATTTCCAAGGACTCCCGATGAAGACTTCTGACTCGACTACAAAACGAAGCCTATGTCTTGATACTTATCAACCTTGGTACTTAATTATTTCGTTGTCACTTAATAAGAGTAAACAGGACATTAATGCTAATAAGAGATCATAAGTAATTTAAAGTTGTTGCATAATTTTTGGGATTATTTCCTGAGGATCCGCTCCTGGAAGCACCCGTCCCCAGGGACCCTGATTTTGATAAATGCGATTATTATTTTTTCAATTCGACTCTACCTATTGTTTTCAACTTATGCTATCTATAATACATTAAAAGTGTTTGAAGTGTAATTTTCATGGCACTAACCTAGCCATCGTTTAACGTGTTAATGATAGCTACAAATCATTTGTAACAAATGCATACATAATGATAACAAAAATGAACTAAGGTATGGGCAAACTAAGAGAAAATGTAAAAAACTTTTCAGATACTTCCTCGAATTTAATGGCGATAACTCCCAGGAATCTATTAACACGAAAATCGAAATAATTAGAACACCTACATTCCGAAACGGAGTTCGCACATGAATTCCGCTTGGAAGCCGGAAAGCTGAGCTTCCCTTTTATGCAGTGATTGTCAACATTTACAGGTTACATTTTACTCTAATACGGGTCTAAGTTCATCCTTGACCACGATCCAGGCAACTAAGTCGAAATACAAAATAAATATCGTGTTGAATTTACAGGTTATACATAATTCAAGTATAAAAAAGTGTGTGGAAATCGAATTATTTTATTTAATTGAACAAAAATTTATAAATGTATTCAAAAATAGATTAAAACCAGCAGAAGTGCGTTATTTTACTACGATGATGACCTGTGTGGCTTACCAGACCGCTTTTCAAAGGGTCCTGGTTTCAATTCTCAGAGAGGCAGAAATCTGAATGAGCTTGAATTTTTGTATTTGGTCAGGGTGTCTTCTCTATGGTATACATAGCACAGGAAATTCTAGTGTAGGAGCGTTTAAATGTGTAGTAATTTCGAGGTGTTATTACAGGATGAAGCAATGTATAACTATGAAGCAACATCTCAGCCGAATGTGAATACTTTTATTCAAATAGTAAGTAAAATACTTAGATTGAGAACCACATCCCTAGATAAAGCAATTTTACATTTCACCGGCCATAGCGTCGAGCTTTCGAACACGAAATCCGAGTTCCGGGTAATGGAACTTGGAAAATAATACCTCGCTCTTACTACACAGTAGGTAATGTTCTGTAAAAATCAACAACAAAAAGACACAACTATTCTAATAATAAAACTATGCCCATGTCAAACACTTAAAAAAGAACCAGATGGATTTTCAACAATAAATTCAGTGAAGCACCCATAGTAACACCAACTCTATTCGTAAAAGTATCACACGCACACATTGACACCACTCTGTTATTAATCGGCCGCCATTACCACGTCAGATTGGTCGGCAAGCGGGCGGCGTTACTCTCGATAAGACAAGGTGACGTCTGGTTCTTTTTTTAAGTCTGTGGCCCATGTCTAAATCTTATACTTCACACTAAAACATGCTTACTTAAAAGTTCATTATACGTTCAGGTTTGAGTAAAATTTAAGTTTGATAAGTAAATAATTCCTTTTGTACGAATACCGCCTTTCAGAAGGCTGATAAACGACAAACTAACTAATCAACCATCAAATCTATTGTCTAACATAAATCGGGTTGCTGAAAGCATGATTGTTTGAACAAATTGTCAACTAACACAGCTGTCAAATTATAACTCAAAATAGACGTCAAAAACAATCTTCACGTGTATCAAAATTTTCGATAATCAACGTTTAAGAACTCAAGTTTATTTGACAGAGCCGTTTAGTTAACAGCCGCGTTAGTTGATTTTGATTTTGATTACCCTTTCAGAAATCGGCGGTAACCTCTTCTTGATTAAGAATTAGCACACTATTACCTGTGGGTAAAGTAGGTTAGGTATAGTGTCAGTATTAAAGTTAGCAAGTTTTCCATCCTTAAACGTTATTAAAAAGCTGACTCACTCGACATGGTATGAAGACAATCGCGTTCGGTATTTTGCTACGACACGGAATTTGCAGCGAGTTTCTGATAAACCTGCCACTATGTGCCGACAAAATTGAGCTAGTCGTGTTTCTCAGATGGGAAGTTATATCTTGGAAATAAAAAAAGAATCTATGGATATCTTGGTAAGAAAAAATCGCCCAAATATTGAAAATATTAGAAATGAAATGAAATGAAATGAAATGAAATGAAATGAAATAATCTTTATTCATGTAGGTATCACTGATACTCTTATGCACGTCATTTTTTTTAATCTACCAGCTTTTCGGAAAGGTGCTTTGTCATGGAGGAGAAGAAAAGCCGTAAAGAAACTCCTCAGCACATCTTTTAAAAATAAAACTTATATCTATTACAAAAATAGGTATTCTTTAACCTGTGCAGAACTGGTTGCCTAGCTAGTCATTTCCAAGCATCCTTGTCATTTGTATAATATATATTTTTGTATAATATTAGAAAAATATTATACAAAAATATACTTAAAAAGTGACAGTGAAAAGAAGAAAAAAATTAATTTAAAAAAATTAAAGAGCTCACCATAAGGATTTCAAAAAGGTATATCATGATAGGTTTTTTGACAGCAGGCGAGATTTTTATTTTTTTATTTATTTCTGTTTGGTGATCCTTGCGGGGACACTAATTTCTATTCATGCCAGTAATCAGTTATCATGAGATGGCTCGATCGTGTGTTTTGCCAGCTTTAACAAAAAATAAATACCTAAAGACGCAGACATAAAGACGATCTCATGGCTTAGCGATTTGTTGGTAACGGCCATTCTTATTTCATATTAAAATATTTCTTCCAATAAGCAAACCATAACCATTAAATCTATGAGTACGTACGTACGTTATAAACACGAATTCTTCAGTGGTTCCGTGACCTAAAACATTATTCATAGTTTCACAAATCAAACCACTGGATAACAACTTCATGTTGAACTTTATAGCTGCAAACGGCATGAAATTATATGGTATCCTAAATTGCGTGAGTATTAGTAAACTTCCGATATTGAGCAGTAACAATTTTAAGAAGTTTTGTAATCGTGAACCGTAAGATACCTCGGTAAGGTACACTATGTCAGAATTAGCAAAACCAGTGTATGAAAGTCTATACCAAATTATAAAACAGGAACTGATCAAAATAAATAAAATAAAATATTTAAGCTAGCTTTAATCAAATTGCTTTAGGGCTAATTCAAGGATACTGGCCGCCTCGATGCCAGACAAATCATTTAATTTATTCCAATTACTAAGTCTAAACATCTAAACGAAAAAACTCGAGTCTTAAATATGAAACTTTTCATCTCTTCAGAAATCGAAACAAAAAATATTTACGAACATAAACACGGTCCACCGAAAAGTCACGACAAAAGAGAAAGACCAGTTCTAACAGAAAAAGAAAAAAACGGTTCTGATGGAAACGGAAAAATGTCAACGAACAGCTAGTATTGTTTTCGCGGTCCAAATAAGGAGATACCTTTAACAGTTACCATAAAGAAACACAAATGGGGTAACATATTTTAACCATTATTTAATGGTTTCGTGTCGGAGGGTAGTTGGAAATTCGTATTTTTACGATCCGGCTTTCGTTAAGGGTTTTTACATTATACGGTTGCAAAATCGATTACGATATGGGTTACATTTACGTATTGCTGTTGAAGTACTATCCTGATAACACCTATTTATCGAAGTGTACTTAATACTAGAACTATAAAAATATTAGAAAGATTTGAAATGTTCTGCGTAAAATATAGAAAATAGTATTATACAAGCCATCATATAATATTATGTATTATTATAATTATTATACAACACACACGTTTAGATCAGTTTAAGCTGTACGTCGTACGTATTGAAATACACATTATAATAATACGTTTCATCAATCACTTAAAAGTAATTATTTCAAATGACAAGTAAGGGTGCTATGCACCATCCCGAGTCATTCATTTCTAAATCTAATACATCCTTGATGGAGACGTCGACTTAAAAGTACTAAAATCCACTTTTTAAAATCTACTAACATCTATAAGATTCGTAGAAAACATATATTCACACACAAACCGAGAGATAAATTAGCTAGATACTATAGCAATGAACAAAACGTTATGAAAATATTTAAAGAACTAGTATAAATTTAAAAAAAACAATAAACCCGACTTCACCAAAAAACATTAAGAACGATCATGTATATGTATGTATAAATTTCAATCATCATGTATAACTTTTAGAAATCCTTATGGTGAATTAATTAATGGAATAATTAATGGAATAATTAATGGAATAATGCAATGGTTCAGCGGTTTGGAAGATATGACGTAATAAAGAAAATTAATACATACAAGATACGCGCGAAAAACATAAACGAAAAACATTCCTGGCAGTTGGGTAAAAATTGGCAAAGCATATTCGCCTCACCGTGATTGACAGAAATCCTGATGTTGCAACGTTGTTTGCGTCACGCTGGCGAACTTTAACGCCTCGTTAGTTTACAACGGCAGACCTGTGCGTCGTGTCGCGTGACAGTCAATTATGTCACGTCAATTTAAAAAGTCACGTCACGTCAGTTTGAATTAAAATGTAAAAGGGTATTGACGCTATTGAGTTACGCTATTGTACGTGATATTTTACGGATATGGAATTAATTCCATCAATTTGCAGTTCAGTATAAGTTAATAGACATCATGAGATTTTTAACAATAATGAAGATTTTTCAAGTAAAGTGCCTTACAAGTAGTTTGAATTCTTAAATTTTTATTACCTTTAAAATGCGCACCGCAAACACTTGCAAACTTACAACTTTTCAACATAAGCGTTATAGGTGTAATATTGTCCGAGTCGCCACTTATATTGAAACATCATATTTTACTTGAATTTTTGGAAGACTGCGAGTGGTTCACACAGTACACTTCTTTCGGGTCAATATTGAAAGTTAACCCGTAAGAATAACGATGTAAAGATCTTATTTAATTTTTCAATGACTTTCTATAATTCGATTCGGAGTAAAGTTGATGCAATGTGCCCATCAATTTGTTTGGACAGTAAGGTATTTGATTGATTAACATCAATTATCATTATCTGCATCCCCCTGAAGTATTATATGTCAATATTAAAGTCGAATAATTATAATTAACTACTTAATCGTTCAGCATAATCTGAATAGCAATCGTTATTTACATTTGGCCAGTTGCCAATCCAGTCGTTTTTAAATATTGTGACATTTACGAGCTAAATATAATCAAACATTCATCAAGGCGTTTAGGCACGCTCGTTAATTAAATGAATGTCTATGACATGACATGTGTCGTATCGTGATGCTTATTGTAAAAATAATCCGAGGTCTTATTAAAATTTTATGTATTCTTCGGCTTTATTTAAGTTTAGTTCTTGTTATTTTAAGTTTATGTGTCTAGTTATTAAGAACTCAGTATTGTATCTGTATTAGTACCCACACTCGAAACAATTGCTATTGAATTACGTCAGGCATCATAAAACATCATATTAGGGTCAGCTTTATAATTATGTTTACTTTATATTAAAGGAAGGTCTGACTGACTGGTATATCAGCCCTTGGCTAAGGCCCGAAACGAGGAATCTGACACTGTGTTCACAACCAACTGGCGGTGGGTTACCTTCGTTATTAAGGGTTAAAGTGTAAAAGCCAGATTTTTGGAGATTATTTCGGGATGAACAAACCTATTTTAATATTAACCTCTTTTAAAATATCTTTATTAGGTTATTCTTTATTCCGCGGGAACAGATTAAATCCCCGAGATTTTACGATTCACGAAAACATAATTTAATACTATTTACCGCGTACATGAATGTATTTGACACTAGTGTACAATTCAACAAACAAGATAGTAAGTTACAGAAGCAAAGCAGAAATTGTGTTAACACAAAGTGTCTTACAACGTTAAGTAGATAGGTACAAGCCGTGTTCAGAGTTCTTCACAATGAAGGGCTTTAGAAGATTACAGCGAACAACGGTCCCTGTTAATTTTGCTTATCGCGTTACTTTGAGTGTAATAGTTAAGTCACAAACAGAACACCTCACTCCCTCGTAACCTATTTACATAATATAATATTACCTATTATAATAATAAGTTTCCATAATGCTTTCTAAAGTATGCTAAGTTTCCAAACGCTTATTATTCGAATCGAACGATTCTCGAATATTTTATTTCAACAAATTTATTATTAGACATTATAATATAGGTATATGCCTAAATTATATAGAGGCTATAAATAGGCTCAGTGCATACAATTACCCCATCCTCTGTTTATCAATGTTAAATTTTATTGTTTAACGAGATTTGAAATAAAAATAAAACTGGTTAAATTTTCATTTCATTAGCATGGTAGGTAGTTAGGTACATACTGAACTAAACTGTATACATATAAAAGTGTAGAAAACCTTATAATTAATACATGTATAAAAAACCTACATGGTTTAATCATACAAAAGATGTGTTTACCTAAATCAACAATTATAATTGTAATCAAAGTTTTTTATGTTACTATCCAACAGACGACATAATCTGATGATCCACCTCATTTTAAGTGGCCCCGTCGCAAATGGACATTAGTAACAGCAAAGGCATCACCGATGTGTTGCCGGCCAAAAAAGAAGAGGGAGAAACACATTTTTCAGTAACAATTTCAACCATTCACACTCGAATTAATGGTACTTATGGTACTTTAAAAGTAATTAATCACACGTACAAACTATCATTTTTTTTGTAATTCTTTTAAAACCTTATCTTCATTAGGTCGTTATCAAGAAAAACAGCAGTGTTTGCGAATCTACCTCTGCTATGACAATGGCTCCACAAAAACGTTCGAATAACAACGTCAGCTCAACAGCTCGGCTTGAGAGATTACCTTTGAATAGCAAATCTTATTAATCAAGATTAAACGAAGATTACAACGTTACAGAGATTTGTTTCTTGTTCATGATCGAGGCTGCGGAATGAGTGGGTGACGGTTGTCAGAAATTATTCTGCTTTAATCAACAACTGAATAGCCAAAATTTCGAATTAAATTAGCATCCTAGTAAAACAGTAGAATTAAATAAGACAGCTAATAAGAAAGTGTAACTATTATTTTAGCTAGAGATGTCTTCCATTTCGAAGGGGTAAAAAAATGTCTTCACTTCACTATTTCGTAACATAAAACTTGGACCATCCACCGTGATGACGAAACTCCTCTTACCCTAATTTGTACCCGCGTTTCATTGCAAAACAGTTACAGTTACAACCGAGCCTAGAAACCATACAAGGCTTTCACGATTGTCTTAAGTCGCAATATTTGAAATTCATCCAAGTCAGTGCTTGGTTTTGCCCAATTTTTTCTTCACTTATGGCCACCATAAGTCTACAACAATACAAGTCATTGAAAGAGCTTCAAAAATATTTCACACAACAATTATACTGTAGATATAGATAATCGGCAGCGTGTCCAGCCAAAGTTCAAAAACGCATATGTAATATTACAAGAACCATTTCAAGCTACATTTTTACCTATGTCGCGGGTGGTATGGACGACACATAATATTACACATCACATTGACACCCGTCATGGGTGTACAAACATTTTTCTGTCACATAAATATCTGCCCCGGCCGGGACCCAGAACCTCTCACTTTGCAGGCAAGGTCGCTATCAAATAGGCTACAGGATCGTCAATACATACATAATAGTTATATCGCAAACATAGCCATCCGGTCACTGCAACTGAATTAATTTTTACTTGTTTTGCTGCTCTGTGAACATATGGCCGTTGTTGGCGCTCACTGAAAATTTATTTTGTCATGTTCCCTCCATACTTTTACTTTATGCTTTTCACGGTCGTTCGAAATTATTACCCACCTGAATTTTTTGATGCAGCTGTTAAGTACTATACATTCGGTAAAAAATACACCCAAGTATGAATGAAATTGTTTGTCCATTAAAACTTGCTAAAGAACCAAATCTGGTAAAACTTTATTTGGTATTTGATAAATTTACTCAGTGTAACGCTGTAGATATCCATTTTACCAGATTATTTGAGCCCAAAACTTATTATGACTATTATTATTATCCAAATATTTATACATATTATTATCCAGAACACAGTAGTATCAAAATAACTTTTCAATTTCAATTTCAATTTCAATTTCAATTTCAATTTCAATTTCAATTTCAATTTCTGATAAACTTAATTACACTCTTAAACATATATGTAGTAATTATTCAAACAGCACATTTATTGACACGAGAAATGTAACACAAAACATGGCATTTCTTAAATGTACATGTAGAGCAATAAACTTTACCATAGATTCACTAGATTACGATACAAAATATATTACGTCTTTTAAAAAGGCACACACTGAACACGTCAATAAAAAAGTTAGAAATAATTTAAAAATCTGTAAGTTACCGGTAAAAGGCACAATCCCGTACTATTTCCAACCTATAAAGGATATAAAAAAGGCATTACCAACACCAACAAAAATTTCTAAGCCTGGAACAATTCCATTTTACTTTCGCAAGTGCATCAAGTCTGATTTAGATAACGAAACAAAAACGGTAAACAAAAAATTTTTTCGTCAATAAAAATTATTTTAAGTTACTACACCAAAATATTGCCAGCTTATTTAGTAAATCTGATGCTTTAGAGATTTTGCTTCATGAACTTAAAACACGTGATATTGAAATAGACGTACTATGTTTTACAGAAACATTCATTCAAGCTGGAGATGAGTGTAACGTTATGATTAATAATTACGACTTAATATCTAGCTTCTGTAGACGTAAACAAAAAAGGGGAGGGGCGTGCATATTAGTCAAACGAGGACTTTCAGCGAAAACAATTCCTACTATAAATAAATTTGCCATCGAAAAGCATTTTGAATGTTGCAGTGTGGAGATTGAAAATCCTAACATCATAGTTATCTGTGTGTACAGAATTCCTAACTCGGACGTAAATATTTTAATACACAGCTTTGAAAATATTCTACACTCCCTAACAGATTGTAAACGAGAGAAACAAATCATAATAACAGGTGATCTCAATATCAACACTTTAGTTAAAAGTAAGGAAAGCGATTTATTGCATGATCTTACGCGTAATTTCAATTTACAACTGCACGTACAAATGCCAACAAGGAAAAACGCATGCATTGATCACATAATAAGCAATATAAAGAACTGTGCATGTTATCTTTTATATTTAGGCATCTCAGACCATGACACCGCTACAATGTTATCATTCCCTTATAAAGGTGTAAAAGAACCTACCTCATTTTGGTATAAAACATGTAGAGACTATAGCAATACAAACATAAGTATATTTAAAAACCACTTGAATAGTCAGTCTTTTTCAGACTCATTGAATGAAAATGATCCAGAGGTAGCTTTCAACAACTTTTATGATTTATTTATTTTATTATATAAACTATGCTTTCCAAAAAAAATAGTTAAAATAAGTAACTCTTGTAAAAGGCCACGTTGGCTCACTCTGGGCATTAAAATAAGTTCTAGAACTAAGAGAAAATTGCGTTACTTGTCCTATAAAAATAAAGATATTAAATGTCAATATCTTAAATACGCTGACATTCTTAAAAAATGTGTCATGAAATCCAAAGTAAATGTGCACAAATATTACATGTTTAATTCAAAAAATAAGTGTAAAGCAGCGTGGAATATTATCCAAAATAGAGTAAATAGAGTAAACGAGCTTAAATCAATAAAAATAAACTGTAAAATTAATAACACAATAATTGACGATCCACAAATAATTGCTAACAAATTTAATGATTATTATATTGACTTGACAAATAAAAGAATATTAAATTATGGATATCTAAGTAAGCCTAATGATAATAATTTTGGAAAAATGATATCCGACAGTATTTTTCTTATACCGTGTGATGCAACAGAAATCTGTAATATTATAAAATCTTTGAAAAATAGTCACTCTGAAGGGTATGATGAAGTTTGTACAAGAGTATTGAAAGCGTGTGTACGAGAAATATCCCCTATCCTCGCCGCGCTCGTTAATATGTCTTTTGAAAACGGATGCTTCCCATCGAAACTAAAATACTCGAAAGTTATACCTATATACAAAAAAGGTGATCCATTGTCAATAAATAACTATCGGCCTATTACACTGATCCCCATTCTTTCTAAAATATATGAAAAAGCTATGCATGTTAGGCTCCTTAAATTCTTTAACAGACATCAAGTTCTTGTTAAGGAACAATATGGCTTTCAGAAGAATAAATCTACCGAATTGGCAATATTTGACCTCATCACCAATGTTACGCACAATATAAGTAATAAATATTACAATACGGTTCTATTTTTCGACATGTTCAGTGCCTTCGACTTTGTAAGTCACGAACTTTTATTAAAAAAATTTGAAAAATGTGGAATAAGAGGACTAGCCCATGATTGGCTTAGAAATTATCTGGACAAACGTTACCAGCAGGTTGATATCACTACTTTAAATAAAAAATCTATTGCCACATCATACAAATCGCGCTTCAGACATAATTCTTGTGGAGTTCCACAGGGGAGCATTCTTGGGCCACTTCTTTTCCTAGTTTACGTTAATGACCTGCCCGAAACTATAAACCATAAAACAGTTCTCTTCGCGGATGACATATCTATAAGTGTCGTTACAAAATGTAAGGAAACTCATAACGAAGAAGTAAATTTAATAGCTACGTCAACAATAGAGTGGCTACAAAGAAATAATTTAAGTGTTAACGTAAACAAAACAAAATATATTCAGTTCACCAATCACAATGCAATTCCATTAAAATTAAATATCAAATATAAAAACGACACCATAGAAAGTGTAAGTTCCACAAAATTCCTTGGAATCCAAGTAGATAGATATTGCAATTGGAAGGAACATATAGAAAATACTTGTTGCAAAATTAGCAAATTTGTTTACGTACTGCGAAGACTGAGCAAAACTGCCGATAGTAAAATTGCAGTAATGGCGTACCACGGATATGTGGCGTCAAATCTTAGGTATGGCATAGTCATTTGGGGTAATTCCACAATGTTAAATAAATTATTTCTGCTACAAAAAAAGTGTATTCGTGCTATAGTGGGTCTGGCACCTTGGGAGTCATGTCGTCCAATATTTAAGGATATTGATATTCTACCTTTGCCATGCATGTACATTTTCGAAGTAGCCATATTTGTGAAAAAACATCACCATATTTTTGTAACTAGTAAGAGGTCTAGGCATCCAAATAGATTGATTATAGAAGCTGTAACTAAAACAGGCCTATATCTAAGAAATTGCTATGGCATGTGTGTTCGCATTTATAATAAATTACCAGACCAATTGAAAGAAAAATCCTTCAAGTTATTTAAAAATGAATTATTTAAATGGTTATTAAGTAAATGTTATTACTCCGTAGAAGCATTTTTGGATGACGATATACGAACTCGTTTTTAATTTTACATTTTAAAAATTTTATTCATAAATTAAAAATATAAAAGTTGACTATGCACTTGACATTTGATAATTAAATAAGTTATATAATTGAATAATTTGATTTAATAATAATAATAATAATAAATCTTTATTTCAGGCATCGTGGCCCATAACATAAATACCTTACAGACTAACATACATACAAAAATATAGACTTAAAAACTAATTCACTTATTCGCGAAGTGAGACGCGCTTTCGGTGACTCCCGGTGGTCGTCGTCGTCCACGGAACTTTCGGAAGACGACCCCCTTTGGCCACAGCTCCTCCTTCAGGAAATCCGACAGGAGTTCGGTTGGAACACGCACAACAAACGAGTTAAAGTTGACTGCGTTGCGCGATTCCAACTTCTCAACCAGCGCCCGGCACTTTGTCTTCTTCTCCAAATACTCCACGACATCGGAGACCTTCGTGGTGTAATGGAGACGGGAGACGTAAATGTAGGTCACTGGAACGGCGGGACGCAGGAGATGATTGTGTCCTGTCGGTGCAGTACCGCATTGGTTACGACAAAGAGGCTTCCTCTTCTTCTTCTTCTCCACTTTGATGAAGCCATCTTTGTCCGGCTGGCCAGTGGGCACCGTACTACGAGGGGGTTCGTTGCGGGAGACTCCGCTATCCCTCTCTGCCCTCTTCTGTACCCGAATTTCGGGTTGCTGACGGGTTACAGCTGCGGCATAGTTACGTTGAGGCGTAGACGTAACCATGCAAGGCGACACCTTCCGGGGTGGAGGTGTGGGACGGGTAACGCGCACGTCACTGCTTACTCGTGCGGGGACAGTGGCCGGCGATGAGTCAAGTTTCGCTGACTCGAAACTCGCTGACGAGGCTACATGTGCCCCGCGACGCGTGTTGACGTTATCGGCCTCTGGTGACCTACTAGCCGCTAAAGCGTTGCGCAATGTCGCCACTTCAGCGCGTAAATCACTGATGGTGTTTTGGGAGGCCTCCAACTTCAGCACCACTTCCGCCAGACTTGTCTTCAGGATGTTTATATCCTTAAGTAGCCTGGTGACGTCGACGTGATCGAACGTGACGGGCGGCAACTTGTTGAGGTTCCTTGCCACGAACGACGGCACGTCATCAGGATCAGTCTCCTTAAGTAGGTTGATAACATCCTGGAGACTCTTCTCGCCCTTTTCATCCTGTCTGCGGGATGGCATCCGGTCGATCTTCCCGAGCGACTGGTACAGGAGCGTCTTCGCATCAACGATCTCTTCACGTGTGAAGTTGGTCTTACAGATCTGGATGATGCTCATCTCGTCCATTGTATCAATGGCGTGTTGTATGAACGCCAATACTTCATTGGCTATGAGCTGTTCGGAGCCCATAGCCATTGTAGCGTGCAGCGGCAACCGCCGCGCAAATCGCGAATAAATAGATATTCGTACGCGTAGTGAGATGCGTCCGTCGCCAAACGCACACTCACGACGAAATGATGATTTGACTGTTATTTGACTGTTTTGACTGATTTGACTGTTATTTAGTATATTATTTTAATTGAATCTGACATTAATTTATTTATTGACTTAATTTCCTAATAAGAATTGTATAATATTAAAATTAAATTTTACCTTATGTTGCATGCTGACGAAAGCCAAATATGTATGAACTAATAACTATTTTATAAGATCTTTTGTAACCATATTTGAAGCAATAAATAAATTGAAATTGAAATTGAAATTGAAATTCTTCATAATCTGTATTGACATTTTCCTGTGAATTGGAACATTTTGTATCTCGCTGCGTCGTCTAATTTAAAACTAACACCCCTTCACATTTTGCATTGCATTAGTATTTACCGTCAGCACTAAAGAAAAGAGAATATTCATAAATTAAAATTAAAAAAAACCCTACAGTTTTATTTACTTTTACAGTATATAAATAAATAGTATATAGTTCTTATTGACGTGTGTCTATCGTAATCTAGTTTCTTATGATGAATCCAGGTGGCTACGATAAAAGTTTGTTTTTAGAATTTGAAACAATAATTATCTTCTTATACGACTGAAATGAAAGAAAATGAAATGAAATGAAAACATCGTGAGCCTGCACACCTGAGAGTTCTCCATAATGTTCTCAAAGGTGTGTGAAGTCTACCAATCCGCACTTGGCCAGCGTGGTAGACTATGGCTTGTTCCCCTCACATTGTGAGAGGAGACCCCGAGCCCAGCAGTGGGACAATTATGGGTTGTTGGTTTGCTTTTTGCTTTGCTTTTACGACTGAAATTAATAGATTACTGCTAAACAATTTTAATCTCTCTTAGGTTTGTATTTATAAATAGCTTGCCTAACCAATCCAAAACCTAGTACATAACGTGTTGTGGCATGTCTGTCTGTCCGACTAATGCACCGAACCGCATTAAATAATCCATAGAGAATAATGCACTAGCCATGTGTCATCCTGTTGAGGTAATGGACCCCCGACCGCTGGGACATTCGACTGGACATAATTTAATATTATGCTTTTAAATTTGACTGGCGTATTGTGTTTTTTGGAACGCCTAAAATTTTGCGGTTCTTTTTTATTTATAATCTTACTAGCTGACCTGGCAAACTTTGTACCGTCAAACAACTCCCCTCTCTCCATCCCCCTCGACTGTCAGTTATAAAATAAAAAGTTAGATGTTGCTAAAGTTACATTAGAAAGTTAATATGGTCGTTAAATTTTCTTAAATTTTCTCTATTTCTGCGCAACTTTCTTAACTTTTTCTTACATAAGAACCTTGTCCTGCCAATAACGAACACAACAAAAAGAATAAGCGAAATCAGTCTACTCGTTCAAACGTGATGCCATGATCAAGGGAAATATGGATTAATTTATATCTTATAATTATTTTAAAAAATACAGTTTGAAAAATGACGTAGACCAAAATTGTTAGCCAAACAGAAAGTATTTATGTCCCTTTTTTTGGCCACCATTGTCCATGGATATCATTAACTACAAAGGCATCACCCATGCGTTGTCAGCCAATTACGAAAAGAGAATAACGTGAAAATGGCTCTCAAGCCCCCAGACGGAACACGACGAGTCGTCTGGCGGTTGACTCAAGGAAGACGATGGTAACTGAACTAGGTAGGTTTCACAGTATCGCAATATCCAGCTGTCGGTAAGAAGTACACCAGGACTTATAGTCCACATTAAAAGTTTCTGTTCTATCTATAACAGTAACGAAATATATGTTGTACTATCAGAAAAACACTCCTTTACCAATTCAAAATATCCAATCTAACTAAGATGTACTTATAAACACAAAACGAATAAACTGATTACAGCATTCATTAACAATACTTAAGAGCCATTTCGCAAAACTCGGTTGATAAACTATAGGTATTTGAAGCGGCTCCTAGACGTGATATTGCCTCGCCCGGCTCGCGTCGCGCTTGACCTCAGTTCTGTGCGAGTAAGGGAACATACCAAAACCACGTAACCCATTTTTTCCGACTTTTTACCCCCCTCCCCCCCCTTCGTGACCATCTGTAGTATATGAGAAGACCCCCCCCTCCCCCCTAGTTTTCACGTGGTAATTGATAAATACGGTTTTCAATACCTTTTTGCAAAAAAAGAGTTAAAAAATAATAATTTTGCTTATATTTGACTACTTTGTGGCGCAATGGTTGCTAAAATATTGACTACGTGATAAAAACCTAAACCCCCCCCTCCCCTCTGTGACCAATCGTGGTGTTTTGAAGACCCCCCTCCCCCCCCTAAATGAGGCACGTGGTTTTGGTATGTTCCCTAATCTCCTTGATACTTTCAATCGTAAAAATTTTAAAATTATGAACATATAATTTTAATTATACACTTTGTGACCACATACATGTATCTGGTTTGTGACAATATAAGTTTATATAACAATTAAAAGTACAATGTAGTAGTACCATTATCGGTACTTATTTACATAATACATTTTAGGTACCTACTTAGGTACATCACAATAAAGATGTCCAATAGATGCATATTGCAATAAAAAGTCAATAGATGCATATTGCAAAAATCAATATTTTGGCAAATCAACGTGAAAAATTAAAAATCACGTTTTTTCAAGGTGATCTATAAAATGCAATATGCGTCCATTTTGCCTGCGATATTCGCAGCGCGTCGAAATACATAGGTATACCTAAATTCAAATCAATCGGAGGGTATAGAACCGGGAAATCCCGGAACCGAAAATCCCGGGATTTACAAAGGAATACGGTACTTTTCAAAAGAACCGGGAAATAAAGTAAAAGAACCGGGAAACAAAATAAAAGACCAGGAAATAAAATAAAAGAACCGGAAACAAAATAAAAGAACCGGGATTTTCTGAACTTTTGGGAAATAAAAATATGTCGCGTCGTGATACAAAAGATAACGTAAAAATAAAGGTAATTTATACAATCCATACACAAAAATGATTACAGCTTTAAAAAGAAGATATTCAGAACGTCGGCTACATGAAGCAGCTATACTAATATAATATTATTTACACAACCCAGATTGATATTTTTCTAATATAAATGAAGATGATTTAACTCTTTTTTCTCGTCCAAGCAGTGCTGAATTGTGCAATACAATTGTGTTGCTTTCATACAATTAATACGAAACTTATGTTTGCATGTAAGGTATAATAGTATGATGGTTACTCAATCACGGCAAACGACTATGCGGATTTGGGTAGAAAACAGTTTTTCCCTATTTAATGCTCCTGAGAGATAAAATAGGAGACGCGATACTAACTATTTTCACGCGGGGAAAGCCGTGGTAAAATAATCCCGAAAGAACTGAAAATCCCGGGAATCCCGATTCCAGCATAGGCGAGTACCGAAAATCCCGGTAATTTAAAACAGGACCGGTTTTCGATACCCTAATCATTACCGTGATACAAAAGATAACGTAAAAATAAAGGTAAATACAATCCATACACAAAAATGATTACAGCTTTAAAAAGAAGATATTCAGAACACTATTCACAGGGGTCTTTGAATGTTAAAAACGAATTCTTTATTGTTTTCTGTTGGTTTACAAAACAAAATATTGACAATAGTCTAGTATAATAAATTATGAGAAACGAAATTCGCACTTTTCTCCCAAACCACTTGCTCTACAAGAAAAATGTATGGCACATAAAATGTCAATCTTTTTATGGGCTACAACTTTTATTCAATCCTTTCGGAAATCGTCTAGGACGCACCGTTTAGGAGATATAAGGAGTTTTCGGAAAATTTGGGAGGGGGGGGGTTAAGGTTGGGCCCAATAAGATTGGGTAATGTTGCAAGTATGAGTTCCACAGGGTGGATGGAAATTCAGTCGGAAATCGTCTAGGACGTACCGTTTAGGAGATATATGGTATTTTAGGAAAATTTGGGGGGGGGGGGGTTAAAGTGGGTTCAGTAAGATTTAGCAATAAGGTTTGGGGATTTACTAAAGGGGGTCGAAATTTCCGTCTAAACTTGTCTAGGACGCACCGTCTCCGAGATATCCGGGATTTCCGGTTTTCCAAAAATCTATATCCCGATGAAATCTATATACCTGATGAGTGCGGTATTTGCCCGGATGCCTCCCAGATTATCCCGACGCAAAATTCCACTTTTGGGTGAAGAACTGAGGGGGGGGGTATAGGGGGAGGCGAGGGGTTGTGAAGGGAAGAAATGAGAGGGTGAAGAGAGAAGGTAAAGGGTGTTGTGTATTTGAGATACGTGAGTTTTGGGGAGTTGACGGAACTTGGGTGCACGAGAGTTTCCAAACAACGAATGTATTATCTTTGACTAATAATAAGTGACTATAGCTGACTAATGTCTGAGTTTCTATCATTCCAACATTTTGGCTTAGCAATAGGGTCCCGTTGACACCGTTTGGGTACGGAACCCTATAAAGTACAGATTGATCTAAAAGTTGTATAAATAAAGGGTATGTTTAGACAAGTTATAATTTTTTTTTTCTATGTAAATATGTAATTTACACATATAACAAAAAACCTAAATACTGTAAACAGTAACTAATGTCTAAAAACGGACAATGTTTTATTTCAAATTACAGCAGTGACTTCCAACCCAATAGGGGTTGAATTTCCAAAAATCCGATAGCCTAAAGCCTTCTTCGATAAATGAACTATCCAATACAAAAATAATTTTTCAATTCAAACCAGTAGTTCCTAAGATTAGCGCGTTCAATCAAACAAACAAACAAACTTTTCAGCTTTATAATATTACAATAGTAATAGTATAGATTAGCATAGATATAGTTATATTTTGTACATATGTATGTTCGTGATTTTCTCCGTTACTACTTACACTACATAAATTGGAAAGAAATAGTTACTTAATTTCTATTGTTTTCTTCAAACCAAAGATGTTTAAAGCAGAATATTACGCAAACGGACCCCTGAATTGAAAAATGGTCTTTTGAAACCTATAATATTTTTGAAAGACCTTTTCAACGATACCCCACATTAAGGGGTAGACGAAGAAAAAATCATACGGAACGGACAGACGGACGGACGGCCGGACGGGCTAGCCGGCCGGTTGAAATAACGAACGGACTAGACATGATTCCGATTTGACTACAAAACCCTGAAAATTATAGAAAACTAAAAATAATACAATTGACTGTAACTAAAAATTCTCACATGATCAAGACTGTTCAATGGCAATATAATTACGTTACTTTTACGAAATCTATTCCTTAGATGGCTAAAGCAAAAATTGACATAGGTCCGACCTCCAAGAGGGCTCGAGCCTAACTGATTTGATTCGCACCAGTTTGTTTATTTATATGGTAAAGTAAATTCGTTGTAATTAATTATTTTTTGCAGTAAGATAAAAAAAAAATTACGTGTCATATTCGACAAAGACCATATTTTATTACTACATAAATTTTTGATGGGAAATACGCTTTATTGAATACAAAAATCGATGGTAAAGTCATGGCATAAACCATGAAAATTGGTAATGTTATTGAATTAATTTGGAAACGAATATGATAGTAATCGTATATCTCTTGTAATAAATGCAAAATATAATATATGAGTGTTCTCTAGACATTTTACTCAATTTAACAAGATTTAATAAAGAAAATCAGTGTATGAAATTGACTCTGTCGTCCTTTTGCTGAAAAATAGTTATGCTAGATTGACAGTTACGCAAAAACTAATTAATATTTTCGAATATTAGATTATCAATATCAATTATAATAGATTGATCTATTTTATGTGTTCATTTGCCAGCATTAATATCTTTCTTATGATACTAATTTTTGACGTCAAATTCTTCATTCCGCGCGACTAACCGCGAAATGGCTCTTAAGCAAATAGAAATCCGGAACAGCATGTCGGGTGGAGCACAATACTTAAAACAAACACTATTTTCCAGAAATGTTAATTGGAAAAACAAGCTCGACTGCAACTCCGAGAAGAAACGAGGATTAATACCCTTTTCATATCATCCACGAAGTATTTTTATTTGAATGCAAGTAAATTTTTATTTGCAATTAAAACTAGTCTCTCCGAACGGCAAGCTACAAGCGATGGTTTTTTAATCAAAATAAAAAAATATGACGGCGGTGTTATTGTGAACAGTCCCTGCTTTTAGAAATCAACAAGTTCTGTACCAGTTTAATCACGATAGAATCCCGATTCCCAGTATTTGTATGGTGGTGTTCTTTCTAAGGAAATAGCCGACAAATAAAAAACTGGATCTCAATGCAAAAGCCGTAGCCTTAGCTTTAGCGTGCTATAAGTAAAGTGTATGTTTGGCTACTATATCTGCTACAGTACTTAACTTGAAGAAATAAATCTTAAATATTCCTTTTATAATCAAGCCAGCCAGTAACATTCCCCTTTCCTTCTCGGCCTGCAACGCATCGGTGAGGATTACTGACTTCCATAGACAACAATGACCACCACCGTCAAGTGAATCGTCTGAGCATTTTCAGCTTTCGGCATCACCAATGCGTTGAAAAATGTCAGAGGAAAAGAACAGGAAAGAAGCTGCTAAGGGCATTGGTAAGAATAATGAAAGAAGGAAAGAACAGGAATCATATAATACAATACGATCACTTTATTGTACACCATTAAAGTAGCAGAACAATTACAAAATATCTTAATGTAAACACAAAGTGCAAATAATAGACGGCCTTATTGCTAAGAGCGATCTCTTCCAGGCAACCAAGTCTTGTAAAGTTTAACAGAGAAAAGGAAGTTAAGAAGGGTAGAGGTGTACATGAAGTGTAAAGTATATACAAATAAAAAGTAAGTGTCAATGATAATAATAAAAGAGAGAAGCAAGGATATTTGATTACTAAGTACAAGAAAGATAAGAATAATCATATTTAATTATTTCGTAGCAATATAGCCAGCAGTGAGACACGCGATTTAACCTGAACAACTTCTATCAATATGCATTGTTTTCATTCTAGAACATTTCTTCTTTATAGAAAACTCTGTCTCAATATAACAATTGCTTTGTTTACGGGATAACGACGAAGGATCGATATCCTTCGTTCCGTCGGCAAACTCGATTGTTTGCCTGTTAAAACTTTTAGCCTTTATTATCTTAACAACGGGAATTTTCTTAATACCTAGCAATAAAACTAGAACTAAGAATAAATTACTATGTAGGCATACTATTGTAGTTGACCTATTTTAATTTGGTTTAAATGTGCACATAAAATCTTGAATAGCACATTTCAAGTAATATAAGTTCTTGTAAATACAAGAACGTTTAGATGGTTTAAATAATTATTCATGTTCACCAAGTCTGTATAAGCACAGAAGAAATAATAGTATCTACATATGGTATAAGTAACAAAGAGTTTTACGGAGGAAAAACACAAACAAAGTTAACTCTGATATAACATGATGTTTGGTAGAATCCATCCTAAAACAATATGACTAGCATAATAAAATGAACAGAGTTTCACTTTACCAGTTTAAATTCTACATTTCAGTGTTTTCTCCTCGCTTAAATCCCTACATAAAGTTACTGTAGAGAAAAATTGTTAGCAAAAAACAATGTCATGATTCTGGCTGGATTTTGTAAATTCCATGAAAATATTTCAAAAGTTTTTGTCAACTACAAATTGCATTTTAATTAAACGCCAAACTGCCAAACGCAATATTACCTCTACGTACTCGTAGGTACTGTGAGCAGACTCTGGTGCAAACTACATGTTTAAACTTGGAATGTCAAATGATTTGACTTAAAATAAGAACAGAATAATTTGTAATTTTGTAAATAGAACATAAAATATAATTCATGCAAATAATACTCGTAATAGTTGTCACTATAAAATGACTGGGAATCACGCTGTTGAGATTCTTTGTAAAATATTAATTATTAAAAATTAATAAATAGAGAGTTAGTTAGACACCAACCAAGTATAATAAGTACCTCCGTGGTAATAATGTCCGTTGGTTCGGTTAGGGTTTCTTCATGACATTGAAATTAATAATTGTTATTAATATTGTTTAAAATATTGAAGTAAGCTTTAGTCCTAAACATTGGCCCATCCATTCGAATAACTGTGGCCTATGACTGGACTTGTATCGCTCTGTCTAACTGAAAATTTCAACATTCTCCGAGGTCTCCGAGCTTCAATCTGGTCTCGAAGGATACCACAATTTTTATGATATCTGCTAAAATAACCACAGCAGTCATTGCTTTAAAACAAAGATCTTTTTCGATTCGTAGCTACGGGCCAGAATTTTCCAATTCGAATCCTATCAAAGGAGGCCATAAGCTGCAGTGGGACTAGAATAATAAGTTACTAGGAAAACAGGTCACAAAAGGCAGTTACTTTACAAAGCGCGGCTTAAATTCCGATGACAAATTCTACATGAAAAGGGACGAGGTATTTTATATATGAAAGACGCTGGCTACGAGACATGCACTCAGTGTAAAGGAGTTTCAAGTGTCTCAGGTTGGCTGTTTACATGTTACCTTTTATGTTCAAAATGCTTGAAAAAGAGTAGAAAAAACACCCTTTCATTTTGTTCAGAAAAGCACGCACATGTCTTTTCGAATATACTTAATGAACTTGAGTCTTGCCGTAAGTTAAAGGAAGAACCGGGTTGGAATGGGGATTAGAAAAAAATTGCATATGTATTGAGTTTAACACATGATAAGTATCCAGCTCTAATCAAAACATCAACGGATTACTTCTCTCTCCCATTTATTCATACGTTCATTCATTCATTATTGAGTTGAATAAGACCTTGTTTAAGATGTAAAATTACAACGGAACGAGAGCGGGAACGGAACTGTACACGAAAATATACAAAATCTGCCCTTGTATCCCAAATTTTAAAGTCAGATAACTTTTTTCACCCATGAGCAGTTAGTTATATTAGTTCATTGCCCATGAGTGACAAAATTGCCACTATACATGATACAATAAAAATTCGTGTGTTTGAAGACTTTTCTAAAAATGTACGTCTCAAGTTTTTAAAAGGATGGCTACGGACTCAATACAAAATAGGGCGTCGATATCGGACTTTCGAGATTTCGCAACTCCGGAATCTCGGATAATTTTTCAGTTCCGGAACTGAGTGTTTCAATATCGAAATTTCGATATTCATTATTACTATACAAAGTAGTGATTTCGAGTGTTCATTTATTTCGAACGTGTGTTCATTTATTTCAAATATCGGTTATAGGTACTTTGCAATATAACAATTATGTTTTTTTTACTTAAAATAAGTTAATGCTTGACCATAATCCCATCTGATGATAAGTGAAGTTATGGTCCAGGATGGTGAGCGCACTAACTTAATAAAAGCCTATTCACTCTTTTCTTGAAGTCATCCACGTCATAGGTGGGTGGGAATGCAGACGCAGGCAAGCTATTCCAATCCTTCGCGGTGCGCATAGTGAATGACGATGCAAACCGCCTCGTCCGTACCGGCGGGATGTTTACCACGAAAGGGTGGATACCCGCCGTGCGTCGTGTCATTCGATGGAGGAACGGGGAAGGGGGAACAAATTCAAATAATTCCTGCGCATACTCTCCAAAATGTGCCCTATAGAAAACCGAGAGGCTAGCCACTCTGTGCCTGTGCTCGAGACTTTGCAGATTGGTCTTAACCAGATCTGGGTCACCAATGAGCCTCTTCGCACGCTTCTCCATCGAATCCAAAGCAGAAAGGTGACATTTGGCTGCTCCCGCTCAAATGTGAGAACAGTACTCCACACATGGCCTAACCTGAGCTTTGTATAAGGTTAACAATTGCCTCGGTGTGAAGTACCGCCGCACCTTCGCAAGGACGCCAAGTTTCCTTGCACCAGCTTCAACTTTGGATTCAATGAACTGCCCAAAGTTGAGCTTGGAGGATATCTCAACTCCTAACAACTGAAGGCAGTCGGTGTTACCCAAGGACACATTCTGAAAAGTAGGAGCCAAGGTGAGCGGACTCCTTTTGGCGATGAAGAGACACGTCTGTGTTTTAGTGGCGTTGAATCTCACAAGATTGGCTTCGCCCCTCTCGGACACGGCCCGAAGTGTGAGATTCACACGTGTGAGATTCACCACGGCTTCTCTTTCTGACTGAATTTCATGCCTACTGGCCCTAGAACTCGGTAGGTATCTCTCTACCACTGTGCTATCATCTGCGTACCCATACACAGATGATAGCGATGATGGTGTTAATTTGTGTTAATTGTTAGTATAGTTATGTTAATTATTCAAAGAATATAGAATTTAATATGTAGCTTCAAAAACTGTGATTTATGGTCAAGGCTATAGCTAGAGCTATTGTTTTTTTATTGTTGATTATTTGTGTTTTTACTATAAAGACAAAAAATAAATGTGATTTATTAAAACAGGTTAACAAAGTTAGCTAATCATAATTATATGTTATCGTGATTAGCTAAAATTTTTCTAAGTTCAACTTAATTTTCAATAAATAATTAAAGTTCATAAAACATACTTTCAAACTTTTTTATTTCGTCCTCAAAAATTTTTTTAAACAACCAATATCGAAACCAGTTCCGGAATTCCGGAATCAGGGCTCAATATCGTAAACCAGTTTCGATATTGAAATTGTTCCGATATCACATGCCCTAAATACAAAATCACCTATTGTTCTTCATGTTTTTCATTACAACTGATTTCGAAAGGGAAAATCTAAAGTACCAGTTATTTGTAAATAAATTATAATGTCGCATTATGTTTAGTGACAGTTCATTTTCCAGTTTTGATGGGACTCAAAAGCCATCCGATGAAGGGTTTGGTGATGAGTTTCTCGTCACTAACCTACTTACTACTCGCTAAAAGTTCTTAACATAAATTCCACGGATGAAGTTTACCCTCCTTCTTCAGCAAACAAGATTTTAATGGCGCTAAGCTCTCGACTGCGTCTTCTAGTCGCGTCTGGTATAAATTGAAAAATATAGATTTACGAAATAAAATGTAATAATGTAACTCAAACTTCACTTAAAACAGTTTAAACCAAGTACTAATGCTTTTCGATTATACATCTTTAGATTCTATGTTTATGTACGGGGATATATGCTGTATGAGATTACATACATATTTAATTATTATATAGATTCTGTCCTCGTAAAACTGTAAAGGCCAATATGTCCAAAAGCGACTGTCCATTCGAAAAAACTTGCATAAATAGAATAATAAATACAGTAGCTTAACAGCCAGATTTTGCTACTACAAATAAAAGTTATTAAAATGTCAGTAGCAGCCCAACGCATTATTCGACGGAGCCGTGTAATTACATGATCTCTATTATTAACAGCACAGGGCTCAAATTATTTCCATTATGTGACTTATTTAAGCATTCACCGTAAACCCTCGTTAATAATGTGCCAACAGAGAATGCGTCAGAACGCGTTACGAATAACGTTCGAACAAAATTTGGCGCTCGAATTTAGTACCGAATAATTTCATGTAGCACTCGCAAAGTAATAACATATTTTGCATTACCTTCGATACCTTGAATACTCTTTAATATGATAATGTTTGATGTTTGGGTATATTACAAATAAAGTGTATTTGTATGTATTTTATGAGATCCTGGTATAGCGGAGGTGTGTTATTTAATAAAGAAATGATCTACATTTTGACCTGCGAAATGTTTTTGATGTTCATTGGGATTCCAATTATTATTAGGAATCGAGGTATTCGAACGCTATAGTCGCTATATACGTTTTGTTGTTGAATAACCTGCTTGATGTTTGATAAAATATTATTATACATATATCAGTCAGCCCGTCTGTCCATGTGTCAAATCCGAATTTCTCCTAATACCTATTGATGATAACTGCAAAAATAACAGATACTTACGGAAATAATCCATTTCCCGTCCACTATTACGCGGAAAATTCTGAAGGAAAATACGAAATAAATCCCTTTTAAATGAGCGGAATGTCTTTCTAAATATAAGACATTTTTTCTGCAGGAAACGGAAAATATATCCTGAATACGCAATTTATGTAGGTACCTCATCCCACGCGAATCCAAACTTAATATCATATTTTCGACTCCATCCCTTATTCAAAATACTGCGATGTCTGTCCATCCGTCGTTCTGTCACAGGGTTTTAAGTATTTCATTGTGATATTTATTAAATTAATTTTCTGCAACTACTACTTTTAAAATGAACCGTGGGGGATTTTTCAACAACAACATAGGTGCATGTAATAGATTTGTACAGTATTACTGAAGTCGCAAATAAAACGGGCAGAGTTTCGACAAGGTCTACAGATACAGAAAATGGCTGGCATTGGCTTATATTAACACACCCCCACTTTGGCTTGGCGGTTGGGGGGGCTAATATGGCGGCTTGATTGGCTGGCACTGCTGGCAGGTCTGATTGGCTGGCGTAGAACTGACGTCACATCCGTAACACTCGGCCATCCTGAAACAATTGCTCCCGCAATGGGAACAAACAGCTGCTATTAGCTCTCTAACAAATCAATTAAGTCTTCAGTCTCTAATTGTTCATCGCAACTACTAGAACTATCAGTAACAGGAGCGATACTTCTATAGGGTCTTATCATATCAACTGACACAAGACCTGAAAAGCTCTTATACCCACGTAAACCTTTGATACTCCTAATGCGATATCTGTCTTTACCCACTACTTTAGTTATTACGTAAGGACCCGAATACAAGTCATCTAGTTTAGTATTCACCCTAGCTCCACTACTAGTAGGGGCTTGTTTCCAAAGGACAAAATCTCCCTTCTTATACACATGAGCAGTTTTACGTTTTTTGTCAAAGTGTCGTTTCATTTTGTCACTTGCCGTCTGTATTTTTGCAGAAGCATTAGTACGTCGGGATTGTACAGGTTCAGGTTCCCTACCAGGGACTGTAACGTCACAAACAGACCTTCCTGTAGAAGCGAACATCAAATCATAGGGTTTATAGGTAGTAGTGTCATTAACAGTGTTATTGATGCCCCAAATTATGTCAGGTAAAGAATTAGCCCAGTTATTAGAAGCCTCACTAGGGTCCGTAGCTCGCAACGCGTCAAGTATTGTTCGGTTAGTACGTTCGACTTGGCCATTCGCACGTGGACAGGCAATAGCATTTAATGTGTGCCTAAACTGCTTATCTGTCGAGAATTTTTTAAAATATCTACTTGTAAAAGCTTTGCCGTGATCTGTAATGACATGATTAGGATAACCGAAAAGACTGAATATTCTTTTTAACATACGTATAGTTTCAATAGAATTGACGGTTCGCGTTGGCTCGGCTATAACAAATTTCGAAAAGGAATCGGTCATCACAAGCATATATTGATAACCCTTCTTAGTTCTACAGAAAGGCCCTAAGTGGTCTATATGCACCATGCGCATTGGTTCCGAAGGCTTTGGAATCGGATGTAGCTTTCCCTCCTTCTTACCATAACTCCCTTTACCGTATGCACAATGAAGACAGGCGGATACATATTTTTTTATGAATCGAGTCATTTTAGGGAACCAATACTCGTTTTTTATGAGTTCCATACAACGATTAACACCTACGTGACCGATTTCATCATGGTGCATCTGTAGGATTTTCCACCTAGCCGCGCTCGGGACCACTAAGCGACTGCCATTTAATGTTTTACGATAAAGCCGATCATTAACAATTTCATAATTATTTTTTACGTCTTGACTCGCAGAATTATTATTTAATTGGTTAATAATAGAACACAACTTATCGTCCTGACACTGTACAGTATAGAACCAATCCGTTACCTCGAGGCGACCTATGTTCATAGAGTCTACCGGATGTCTACTGAGTGCATCTACGTGTCTCATACGTTCGCCCGGTCGATACTCGACACTAATATCATAATCCTGTATTGATAACCACCATCTCGCTATACGTGGTATGATATCGCGCTTGGTAAGCGTAGCCCGTACCGCTGTGCAATCTGTTACGACAGTAACATGTTTCCCTACAACGTATACGCGAAATCTACGTAGAGATTCCACCACAGCGAGGGTTTCCAACTCGTAACTATGGTATACGCTTTCTTCCTTAGTTGTAACCCTGCTGAAGTAGAAAACCGGTCGTAATGACTTATCCGTTTGTCTCTGCAATAATATACCGGCAATACCTAACTTACAGGCATCAGTATGTATTTCAGTATCAAGGTTAGGATCATACAACGCGAGTACCGGTTTACAGCATAAAAGCTTTTTTAACTGCTCGAAACTATTTTGCTGTTCACTACCCCATACCCACGGGCAATCGTTTTTGGTTAAATTTGTTAAAGGGCGAGCTATTATGGCAAAATTATGAATGAACTTACGGAAATAACTGCAAAGTCCAATAAATTGACGTATGTGATGTTTATTGTTAGGTACAGGAAATTTTGACAATTTTGATTCTTCCGGCTGTATACCAATCGAGGATATCTCGTGTCCCAAATATGTGATTTGATTTTGCAAGAAAGAACATTTATTCATATTTAACTTCAAATTCTCTGCTTCAAGTTTTACTAAGACATTTTTAAGCATTTCTATTCCTGAATCAACACTATACGATGGTAGAAGCAGATCATCTAAAAAAGCTAATATTTCAGTACTACCTACGCTTTTTACAATTTTATTGATGACCCGCATGAACACTGATGGTGCGTTTGCTAAACCAAAAGGTACTCTGAGGTATTCATAATGGCCCTGGGGTGTTATGAAAGCAGTTTTATGAGTGTCTTCCGGATTAATTGACAATTGGTGGTATCCTTGTGCTAAGTCCAAACTAGTAAAATAACGTTTACCCGCTAGTTTAGATACTTGGTCATCAATGTTTGGTAAAGGATATCTGTCCCTGATGGTGATAGCATTTAATCCCCTGTAATCTACACATAACCTACTGTCACCGTTCTTTTTCTTTACAAGGACTACAGGAGATGCATAGCTGGACTCTGACGGTTGGATAATGCCTGAGTGTAACAATTCGTTAATTTTAGAAGACACTACTGCCTGTTCGCTGTGCGAAAGCCTATAAGGACGCCGATACACAGGTTCATCACTCATGAGCTTAATCTTCATCTGAGCTAAACTTGTACATCCTAAATCATGTGTACCCGAAGAAAAACAATGTTTATACTGAATCAATAAATCTAATAAGTCTGAACGCTGTTTATCATTTATAGGACCTATTTTAATATCATTTATATTGACATTTCCTATGCTAGAAGTAGTAATCGAATGGCCGGTTATAGTGTTATTGGTGGCAAGATGTGAACAGTCAGAAAGAAAACATACCTGGCTATTTGGCTGTGGCTCCATGCAGCTTTCGGCTCTAGTGAGTACTTGTCCAGAGGGCCACACGATCGGCTCGCTTCCCATGTTGACTACTTTGATATAGCCCTCCTCGCCTCGTAGCAAGGTTGCGGGGAGAGAGTAAGATATACCCTGTAACTCGTAGTGTCGCGGTGGGGTTACGACGTCATTGCCTGCCTTATTGCCCATTACACGTACGCGAATTATGGAGGCTCCCGGTAACAGACGCTCTTCATTCGCGGTAACGATCTTGAACTTCTCGTTCTCCTCAAAAGCTTCTACCTCACTTATGACGCTGGAAACGCAGCTAAGAGTAGCCACGCCTTGGCTAACTGTTAAGGTAACTCCCTCATGGTTTATTGCTGGCTGTCCTATCAGTAGGTTCACTTCACTCATTACTACGCTGGACAGATGAGCTTTGCATTGCATTTTTATGCCATCGACCTCTAGCTGGAATTGTACTTCACCAAGGCTGTTAATCACCTCTCCACAGAAGCCTTTCAGCGCAACGTTGGTAGGCTTCACGTCAAGGGATAGTGCACTCGAAACCCTTTCATCCAGCACGTTTACTTGGCTACCAGTGTCAATGTAGGCTTTGACATGTACTCCATTAATTTTGGCTATCTTCTTATAAATTTCGTTGTAGGGCTTTAAGAGGTTAACTTCTTTAATAATAATGTTATCGGATACCGATGCCTTGCTGGTCGCAGGGGACATTGGGCAACGGAACGCTACATGCCCTTTGGCTCCACATTTAAAGCAAGTTCGCATATCTGGCTGAGGACAATCACGAAGTAAATGGCCAGTTTTCTTGCACCGCGGACATGGATCGACTTCTGGGTTCACAGAAGCTGACCTATCAATTGACTGCCGTTTCATAGGTTTAAAGGTTTTCGATTCCAAGGGCGCAACATGGTAATCGTCAAGGGCACACAAAAATCCTTCATAAAGCTCACCTGGGGTTTGACATTGAAATGCTCTTGCGTTTGGCTGTAGAGAATGGGGCAAACCTCGAATGATACAAGAGACAGTGGCGTTGTCAGACAATTTGCACCTAAAACACATGGCGATCTTATCCTGGTAGTATTGTGTCATGGTCTCATTTTGTAGCTTCTTCCTGTGTAACAATTCTTCGAGCATTTTTCCATAATCTCGGTGCTTAGGAAATGCACGCAGCAACATGTCTTTCCACTCATTCCAAGAATAATCATAGCTGTCTAATCGATTATACCACTTTTTTGCCTGTCCCCTTAACTTGTCTTGCAAATGAAAAGATTTTGTATTATCATCCCATCCGTGAATCTCACCAATTTGGTCTATTTTTCTTATCCAGGCTTGGACTGTACACTCATCAGAGTCTGGGTCAAAATCTTGGATCAAGGAGGCGGCACGATGATGTTTGGGCTGGGCCTGATGACTCTCTTCTTGAAGGTCACATATCGCCTTATAAACTTCCTTTTCGAGCATAGATTTTAACAGTTTCCTCGCTGGCGGACTGTCTTCGCAATCTTCGTCAGATTCTGATCCAATAGCATGTTCAGGATGTCGCGATTGTGGCGCGGATTTATCGATACGGCGTTTCATTTCGCCTAACTTATCACACTTCTGAGTATTACTGAAGTCGCAAATAAAACGGGCAGAGTTTCGACAAGGTCTTTTAATCACAACAGAATGATACAGAAAATGGCTGGCATTGGCTTATATTAACACACCCCCACTTTGGCTTGGCGGTTGGGGGGGCTAATATGGCGGCTTGATTGGCTGGCACTGCTGGCAGGTCTGATTGGCTGGCGTAGAACTGACGTCACATCCGTAACAACAGTGTAGAGTATGTAAAATTTAAAATCAATAATTATAATATTCTAAATTTATGTCTGTCCTATATAGCAAGGCGATAAAGAATAATGAATTGTTTGTAATCTATAGTGAACCAACAAAAGAAACACATAAGGTGTATAGTTTTATTACTTTATTAGTAATTGTAATTAAGTAACCTTTTTCATATTATCATGGAGGTAGGTAAATAAGTAATACAAATATTTGCGGTTATTAATTTATTTAGACCCTGGTTCGCAATGTGCTTTAGTCATTAGAGAAGAGCCAGGAAGAAACTCTAAGACAGCACCGTTACCGCTATAATATTATATTAATTATAATTATAACATTAATTATAATATAATGTTACACTATGTATAATGTTTTTCATAAACAAATTATAAACTGGCAGTGCTACAATATCACCTTATTATACTAGCTTGGCTATATTGAATTAAGATACAGAAATAATTATATAAACTAGCCAAGACACAATATGCTTTACAGCATTAAAAATACAACGGTATATAGTATTGAAAGTAAGGTAGGTACTTAACTTCTGCAGGAGGATTTAGTTATGTTCCATAGTCGGCACTGACTGAATTAATCACCACGTAACTTCAACACCATTATGAGACTAATCTTATAATATAATAATATATTAGCAATGTATTAACTTTACTTCTTATTCGGTTCTGCACTGGGACAGAATTGAGATAGAATTGAGACCCGACAATACAGCGTAGTTTCTTTTTATACTTTTACCCTCACAATGTCACCTGATCGATTATTCGTTGATTATTGCCATATGCAATTTAAATTAATGAAATACCAAATAATTTATAATACTGAATAAACATAATTCTACGTTAATTTACAACATTCTTTAAGTATATAATAACAGCTAATAATATATTAATATATAAATGGTTCAGGTATGAACAATTCTACTTCCTTTGAGAATAATTGCAACACATAAGACATCAGTCATCTTATTCTCGTAAACATCCTAATTTTATAAGTAATATTTATCGTATATATTTATACTAATCTATCACGGCCAGACTGACAAGTACTTCGCTCCCGAAGTACCATAGGTGTACCAAAATCCCAAGGCAAAATGACAGAGTAAAAAAAAACATATTTTTTTTTTCGTAATGCAAATCCTACAAATGTAACAAAGACGTAAACGTTGTTCGTAATATATCTGCAAACTTTAAAGTTAAAACATCATCAGAACAAGTTCTCTTACTAATTACAGCTAGCACCATTCTGCCATCAGATTTCGGTAGACCCATACAAACATTTCAGTGAGCATACTTTTTAAATCGGTTCAGATAATGGAATGTTTCTTATTCATGTTATCTTTATAAAATTCATTGTTAATTTAACATATAACAAATATTTTAATTCCGTTCAGCCATACTGACTTATTTTACTACGGTAGGTACCTAATACAATTATAAATTCGTGATTGTATCTTTTACATTCCAATCCAATAAATAAGCTGTTTGTTACTTGCATAGACATGTCAAACCCCATCCACCTGCTGCGCGTGGGCTGGTTTGCACCAAACAAGAAACCGTCCAGCAGAACTTATTTATTGGTTGGTTTTGGTCGGTTGATTGATTCGTAATTGTATATTTTAAATCAGAGTATTTACTACTCTTTACAATGTTACTTGCATGGAAATGAACCAGCGAACACGTACCAACTACATAGACAGAGTATTTACTACTCTTTACAATGTTACTTGCATGGAAATGAACCAGCGAACACGTACCAACTACATAGACAGAGTATTTACTACTCTTTACAATGTTACTTGCATGGAAATGAACCAGCGAACACGTACCAACTACATAGACAGAGTATTTACTACTCTTTACAATGTTACTTGCATGGAAATGAACCAGCGAACACGTACCAACTACATAGACATGACAGTCACATTCACCCGCTGCCGGTGAGATAACTGGCATCAAGTAGGAGGCTGACCAGCGGAAATTATTTTACTTTCGTATAAATAATTACTTTCAATTATATCATTAAAACATAAAGCATGGCCTTTGTGACTCTTACCAGCCTTGAAATCAATGATTGATTATTGCATTGTTCATCTTGATGTTTTGAATTTGATACCAGTACACCGGTAGTCACTGGTTTCTGGACTGAAGACTGGTTGGTTCATCTCGTTTTTCATAGCGACTCCGTGGCTTTGGCTGTAACCAAAAAAAAAGAAAACGAGAGTATTTCGAAGCTTAGCCCTTTCTGTTTTATTGTTAAAATATTATTAAATCAATGAGGGTACTTTATAATTATTGGGGGTAGCTCAAGGATATTGGAGGTATTTCGAAGCTCGGTCCTTCCTATTCTATTGTAAAATATTGTTAAATCAATGAGGGTACTTTACAAATATTGAGGGTAGCTCTAACATATAGGAGGTAGTTTACAATTATTGATGGTAATTCGTAAAACTTTTAAAGTTAATGTACGAGAATGAAATGGATCAAGTTATGTCATTAATATAATTATATCTCTTAATAAAACTCACTCCACGTTTATTAAATGTCACCTAAATATTAAAAATAATTACTTTTCAATTACATAATGTTAACTCAAAATCGAAAAAAGAATAATTGCTACTTTCTAAAGCCACAAAGAAAGAAATAATACAGATCACCTGTTATATCGAATCCAAGTCATAAGCCTGGAACAGTGGCTTCACAGGAGCAATCACAGTCTATTCCGTCAGCGTCATCATTTCGCCATCAAAACGGCACCGACTCGAGGAATCACCAATGAATTAACTTTGTCAGGAAGTTGCATTGCGCAATTTTCTGAAACTTGAAAAAGTTAATATTAATATATTGTTTAAATAGCAGGGTAGAATCCAACTTCTGATAATAGATTTGTACAGTGTAGAGTATGTAAAATTTAAAATCAATAATTATAATATTCTAAATTTATGTCTGTCCTATATAGCAAGGCGATAAAGAATAATGAATTGTTTGTAATCTATAGTGAACCAACAAAAGAAACACATAAGGTGTATAGTTTTATTACTTTATTAGTAATTGTAATTAAGTAACCTTTTTCATATTATCATGGAGGTAGGTAAATAAGTAATACAAATATTTGCGGTTATTAATTTATTTAGACCCTGGTTCGCAATGTGCTTTAGTCATTAGAGAAGAGCCAGGAAGAAACTCTAAGACAGCACCGTTACCGCTATAATATTATATTAATTATAATTATAACATTAATTATAATATAATGTTACACTATGTATAATGTTTTTCATAAACAAATTATAAACTGGCAGTGCTACAATATCACCTTATTATACTAGCTTGGCTATATTGAATTAAGATACAGAAATAATTATATAAACTAGCCAAGACACAATATGCTTTACAGCATTAAAAATACAACGGTATATAGTATTGAAAGTAAGGTAGGTACTTAACTTCTGCAGGAGGATTTAGTTATGTTCCATAGTCGGCACTGACTGAATTAATCACCACGTAACTTCAACACCATTATGAGACTAATCTTATAATATAATAATATATTAGCAATGTATTAACTTTACTTCTTATTCGGTTCTGCACTGGGACAGAATTGAGATAGAATTGAGACCCGACAATACAGCGTAGTTTCTTTTTATACTTTTACCCTCACAATGTCACCTGATCGATTATTCGTTGATTATTGCCATATGCAATTTAAATTAATGAAATACCAAATAATTTATAATACTGAATAAACATAATTCTACGTTAATTTACAACATTCTTTAAGTATATAATAACAGCTAATAATATATTAATATATAAATGGTTCAGGTATGAACAATTCTACTTCCTTTGAGAATAATTGCAACACATAAGACATCAGTCATCTTATTCTCGTAAACATCCTAATTTTATAAGTAATATTTATCGTATATATTTATACTAATCTATCACATGCATTTTTCAATTTAAATACTGCACAGTAGTACGGAATAAACCCTTCATAATTATGTGAGTTCGACTCGTACTTGGCCAGTATTTTCTGGAGTTCAATTCCTTTAGAATTGATTTTCATATTTAAGCCCACGGTATGAAAATTTATGAGGAGTAAAATCACTCTTTCTGCATTACATTATGCGTTATGTGTGATATGTGCGTTATGCGTTTTGGTTGTAATTCGTAATACAGAATCTATAATATTAATGTATACTAGGAAATCGTCCTCGCTTCGCTTCGGGAAAAATACTAAAAAAAATATAATATAGCCTATGTCACCCGGGGATAGTGTAACTTCCCAACAGTGAAAGTATTTTTTAAATCGGTTCGGTAGTTTCGGAGCCTATTCAATGCAAACAAACAATCAAATCTTACCTGTTTATAATATTAGTATTTTGTGTGAATAAAAACGTCACGTTACATTAAATAAATAATATATTAATATAAATAAATGTATCAAGCATGCTTTCAGTAATATAAAAAAAAGGGTTAATTTACCCTTATTTACTAAACTTTATATTTTATAATCGTTCCTAAGGAGTTAATTCTAGTCGTGCGTCGGAACTGGCACACACATTTTTTTATTTAAGTGGTAACAAACGTTCTTTTTTGACGATTATTCCATTAACCTATAATTTCGGGTAGACCAGGTATTCCTACCATTTTCCTCACCAGATATACATAACAAGGATTTTATTTCAGTGTCAAATACCAATTAAAACGCTGCACACCAGACGTCGGAAGTCTGTAGTGTCGGTAGTAACCCGTCATTGTTCCTCTTCGTAAAACGTTTTAATGCGCGTGAAATGTTCTATAAATTATCATTTCCGTACCTAATACTCCTTTGCGTTTCATTCTGAAAGCTTTAGATAGCGCACTTACTGGCTAATCTTTCTGATTACCCCCGAGATTAAAGTCTTAAATCCAATTATAGCCTATTTTGCTTCAAAGTTTATTTTATAAATCTGTTGAGTTGTGGAAATGGAGAGAAAAGATACTCATAAATATAAGAGTTGGATATGAATAAAAGGGATTGTTAATCGTATTTCAAATAGGTTCATATTACCCTACATTTACGTATTGAATCAGTTTTCCTCCTGTATCTATTATTTGTAATTGACACATGGATATCGGATAATAATATATTCGAACTCCCGTTCCGATATTCTAACACGATTATGAAGATTGCACGCTGTATGTCACCGGAGATCACCGCGCCTCATTGAATATTTATTGCATCGTTCAGTTTGCAGCGGGATCCGCCAATATTGCATTATATTGGATTGCGCAAATTGAATCCGTTCGGCCAATAGAGTAGAGCGTCCGATATACAGTGCATTGGGATGTTTTCACACGACACGCTTAACTATTATCGATATTAAATAAAGCTTGCTTTGCGTACGGAGATGAAAGTGTACACAATGGGAATAACTACCAATAATTTGAGTTTTGAAACCAATTTATTTTTAATTTTTGCTTGGATTCCGAATAGTTTTTGGTTTTTAAATCATTATAATACACCTAGTAGATCATTTAGGTATATCTACGAGTATTATCTAATGTTTTATCTATACGTCGGAATGCAGTATGAATGAAGTCTGTGTCTCTATATGTACCTACATGTAATTGGCTTAATCTCCAGAAATCCGCACTAGTGTGTAGTAGTAGTAGTATTGTAGGTTATGCACTAGGCCCCCTCAGTAACGAGGAGAGATCTGTGCCCTGTAATAGACAATTAATGGGTTGAAGCTAGGTTTATATGTAGGTATAATTAGGTAGGTACTATTAAGTATACTAACTATACTTAAGTTTCGCCAATCTTGAATGTAGGTGACCAACAAGTCAGATAGGTAGGTATATCAACAAGTCAGTTTTTCGCCAAACAGTATTGTGTTCTACGAAATACACCACAAGATTTTAAAATCCTTTATAAATATTAAATATAAATATTGTTCTATTTCTCAATGAAAAGTATTCTATAAGTTATTCAGGTCTAAACTCTGTACAAGGTAATTTTGGAGCCTTTCTCAACACCCATTCACCATCGAACCTGGAGAAAAATTAGCATCAATTTACATTGAACAGATAGGTCTTACAGTCGAATTCAATCCTATCAGGCCGCATGATCTCTTCCGCTGTCGAATTATGTGAAAAATTGTGGTAATACCTTCAGTTTGAGATGCGCTTGTGGTGATTTATCTATAGGTACTTATAGCTATACTTATCTGTACTTATCGTCTGTACGTGGAAGATATTTGTGAAAATTGTAGTATTATTTGTATAATTGGGGATATTCACGAAAAGTTTACGTTTTAGCCGTATTGGAGCGGCTTAGAATAGTAACCCTAATCCCACGCCGGATGGGTATCGTAAGAGGCGAATAAATCCAGCCTGCTGCTGATAGAGCCCCTAGATATGGGTAATCTTGATTTTAATTATTAATTAATACCATTATCACTATTATCATTCCTCCTCCTTTCCGAACCCCTTCGGGTTCGCCTAGATAACTACCACTCTAGAGCTTGAGTCGCCAAACGACTCATCGTGCTCCGGCTGGGGGCTTGATAGCCAGTTCTTTCTTTCTTTTTCTTCTTTCTTTCTTGGCCGGCAACGCTACAGTGATGCCTTTGGTGTTGCTGATGTTCATAGGCGACGATAACCATTTACCATCAGGTGGATCGTCAGCTCATTTGCCGGCTCCATAAAAGAAAACCTAACGTAATAATATACATAGAAGTCTTCGGCAGTAGCGCCAGATTTTATTGAAGATCGCTGGGCTCTATACCGCCCAAGGGTCTTGTGCCTTTCAAATTGTTCATACATTTTGCAATTAAAAGATTTTAGGTTAAAAGTGGCCCTTAGGTACCTAGGCATACCTAATGTATTAGTGTTAGCTGACTAAAGCTTAACAAATATCTTCGGTTATAAGTAACGTTGACGATACCTTAATCATTTGGCAGCTTAATGCAAAAAATATATTTAAAAGCACCGTCAGTTTTAATACCGCCTTTTTAATATACTCCGCTACTAATATTATAACTTCTGCCTTTAGACTCGTAGCTTCATTCAGTGGCTTGAAGAAAAAGTAACAAGACTTCAATCTCTCAAAGGGACACAAGATAAGCCTTGCAAAGGTCATAGTTGCCATGGCGACGCACTCTCTGTAGTACAGTCTCTACTAACATCGCTATTAAAATGATAATTTTATTTCTGGTTCATTGGAGAAACACAAGTTCACAAGTAAAAACTTTCAAGTTTCTCGTAAATAATTATGTTGTTTTAGTAACAGCGTTTTTCGCAGTTTGCAGATCTGAAATTATTTTCTTGCAGTCTATTTATATTTCTAAATGGTTTAAGTTTTAGCGTATAATGTACGTATATCTATGTAAGTACCCATCAATTAATATTTGTAACTTTGTATGTATTTTAACCTAATATTAGTATTTATATGTGTGAGTTATTCTGTGTTCAGATAATATTTGTGTGTTTGTGTCGAATGGGTCGAAGTTACTTACCACTATCATCCTAAACATATTTCCTTCTTCAATACAGACCAACATCAATTACGTATCTATATAACAGCAAAGAATACAATTCCATCACTGGTTCAAATCCCAAAATAACCGCAAGATTCCCTCGCGGAACGCAAATGAATCAGTCAATCCTACGCCAATCCCACCGACAACTATCCAGGTCGAACAATCACACTGAGTCGATAGTAATGGAATTCTGATGTTAGTGGGATTACCAATATCCACACACCTAACACGCTAATGTTCTGAACGTGGAATTGATAACGCGCTTCGTTTTGGTATAAAACTTGGCGTTTAATATTCAAAAATACTTTTGTAAGTATGTAATAAAAATACATAATTTAACTCAAATTACACTAACTCTTACACACACACACACACACACACACACACACACACACACATTGTTGATACACGTAAGGATCTTGTTGCTTAATCAAACTTACTGCTGACGGAATAGTCGATTCTGAAGACTAGTTCTTAGTGTAGGGTTTCTCTACATATGAACTATCATAGAGGCCTGGGCTAAAATTTCTGCCCAAGAAGGCAAACTTTTATGTAAAAGAGAAGAGATATGATTATTCTTCTGTGCCTTCTAATATGACATTTTGTATGTGTCCTTCACATTTGTATGAAATTATAGAGAAGATATGAGTCGACCTAGAAGCGTTTCTATTATACAATTAAGAAATATTGCACCTACGGCACCTATCAATATTATTACAGGTATCATTCGAGATCAAAAACTCAATTTAATCAGAGAATAATCGGAACACAAAGTCCATTATGTCGACAGAACAAACAAAAATGTGTCAATACAATTTCATCGCGGTGCGTGATCTGAGGGGAGATCACGTACAGAGGGCGCTAATACAAGGCGAATTATTTTAGATCATAGCACCTGGAACAGAGAAACCGCAAATTTTTTTGTTCTGAAGCGACATTGCAATATTCGTCACACTGTGTCATCATGCCACCTGAATCTTGCTTCCTTTCAAGTTCCGAACACGAAAACTCAGAGCGAGTTCGCTTCACAGGATCATGATCATTATGATTCTCATGATACCTAGCTTGACGGGAGATTTCTCTTTGCTGAAGTGGTATTTGGTCTCAAAAGACAATAATAATAACAAAACAACAAAATATATTATAATTAGGTGGCGAATGGATCGAGAAAAATATTATGTATTAAATGAATCCACACATAAATTACACTGACTTGGTTGACTGGTGGACAATGCCATTAGGCATTAAGTTTGCCCTTTGTTCATCCTTTTTATAAGGTGACATGAATTTTAAATAAATAAATAAATAAATAAAAATTAATATTTTTGAAAGGAAGTTACCATTTATGGTAATAACATACAAATCTACAATCGCGTCTGTCTACTTCTATATAACCGCACCTTGTATCAAACAAACGCGGAGATGAGATTGTGTTGACACATTTTTGTTTGTTTCCTTTCTATAATAGGCGAGTTATTTGAAGACTCAGTGTGTGCCGAATCTTCACTTGTAGGATACGTGTGATGTATGACTCGTCGATTTGTCTTATTGACACAAAGGGTTTTTTACTGATGGGATTTATGTGTTATTTCAGTTTTTACGTATCATCCATCCATTCGGATAGGTTAGAAAAGCCCGTATTTGTGCGTCAGTCTTATTCATAAGCGATCAGCTGTGAAAGCTGGATTAAATAGTTTGTTTTTATTAAGAACTTTATGAAACATATAACCAAGACGGATCAATGCTAAATATTCTACCAGTCTGCCTTCAGGCAGAATGAGCAATACAACCGTGATGGTTACTGACAATAATTGTGAGAACCCGCGACATGGCATAGTTAATGTGAAGCAATGTGAAGCCCTCGCTTTAATGAGTATCATTCCTCATCCAGCAATTTACAGGATTGTGTGAGTTGTCAGTCCAGTTTTTTGAAGAAAGTTAAATGTCGATAACTATAGATCAAGTTGCACAGGGTGGAAAAACCGACTAGAATAGCATTGATTTATCCAATATAAGATATTTTAATGAGAAGAAAGTACCTAATAAATATGACTGTAGATGCTAGAATTAAGGAAAACCTTTAAGTGTGCACTGATATCAAATAGCCCAGACTAAAGAATAAGAAGCTCAAATAATTCATAAGGTCAAGACAAACAATACGAAAACGAAATTTCGGACTTCTGTTGTTCTAATATAATAATACAAACCTACTAAGAGCCGTATATCAAGCAATAATGTATTAAGGCTAACAGATGGTCGAGGAAAGAGCTACAGATGATGAATTATGAACGTATGCCGCGCACGTGCAAATTGTGAGGATTCCTTTTGATGGCTTCTCTCAGCATTATCTTGGAGTCTAGAAAAGTCGAAACAAGTTATGAATTGGCCCAGATCGTATTGACAGTAAACAATAATGAATAATATCAGATGATATTTACGATGACAGAACACTATTGGGAAAAAGGAGAATCGTAGTCTTAAATTTTAGAAACAAAATAGAAACAAAACTGCAATGATGAACAGAGTATTTTAATTGTATTGTTAAAACCTAACAACATCTATTCAGGCCCCAAAAAAAGCATCTACCATTAAAACACAAATTGAATCTTGAAACAGTTAATTTTTCTTCGTAAATGTTCGATAACTTACTACTAGTCACGCTACAAAACTTGCCCAATTATTACCAAAACTATTTAACAAGTCATAAATTTCGAGTCCCCAAACTTTTAAACTTCGCCCCGGTCGTAATTACTAATAATGAGGGACCTAACAGCGGCGGCGAGTCAATATAAAATGCAATAAACCCCGTCTAAAAATAAATTGCGCGCATGAAACAACTTGAGGCGAGATATTAATTTTAAACGAAAATTTAAACGGTTCATTATGTAACAGATTCGACTTCATTTTCATCTCATCAAGGGCGAGAACACATAAAGCGTTACAACGGAGCGTTGCGATTCAAGTCTTGTGATATTTACTAGTAAAACATATTGCCACTGGCATTAAATCCGCCCGTAATAAAAGTAAAATAACCTGTTTTCAGGTGATATAACGAAAGAAAAAAATAGACCAAGAAATCTCAAAGTTGGAAAGTAATGTGAGCGACAAGACCAAAAATAATATTTTGAAGACGAAACCTACGTACAAGCAGGATCAAAAGTACACGTGTTAATAAAATCCGCCACAAATTTTGTTTTGAAGTGGTTTGGGCCAACGAGGTGAGAATAAACTATTGAGATGTTTTGATAAAGAAAACTTCATTGTCAATTTATCTCTGGCAACCTTTTGTTTTCCTTAAACGTGAGCCTGTACACGTCTGCAACTTTATGTCACTTTATTTCATCTCTTAATTCCTTGGTTAAGCAACATGTTGGGAAAAAAGTTATGCGACGCGTCAGTTGCTCAGTTTTACTCGGTTGAAGATAGTTTTAACCCTTTTAATAAACCAAATATTAATCTTGTAAACTTTCAGCACTTGCCCTAACCGGCCGTAACGCCAAGGAAAGATTGAGCGTGGCAGCTTTTTAATCAAAAGCCTAACTCCTTAAACGTCGACGACTTGGGGAAATGCGAATGAAATGCGCAGGTTTTCAAGTTAAACACACCGAGACTAACATAAAATCAAGAATACAAGCAATGTACGCATTTCAAGTGCAATTGGTGTAGAAATTTAGTAAGTTCACAATATCCATATACTCGTACACTAGCTATTACCCGTGGCTTCGCCCGCGTGTTCATAGGGAACTAACAATGAACTAACTAACTAACTTACTAACTAACAATGAATTGTTTAACATGCATCACATAACATGCTGTGGTTACCGGTTATAGTAAGAACAGTTAGTTAGATGTATAAGAAAAAATGTTTCATAAAAATGTAAACGCTGTATCTTACGTTGGTAATCCTAAATAAATAAATAAATAAATAAATAAATAAATCACACATGCAATAATAAGTAACAGTTCCAAAATCTAAAACATTCTTAGAGAAACCAACTGCCTATGCCTCTATTCAACCTTCCAACTATGAATATAAAGATATATTAATATTCATATACATATTATATTAATACCATTTCTAACTATAAATTTACATCAATCCATAGATTCTTTACGAAGTTATAGAAGGACCAACACACTTTTAGTATGGAGTGATTTAAATACGCATCATAATGGATCTTCCCAGTGGAATGAGATGTTTTACCGCGGTAAAAAGTAGCCTATGTTACTCTCCAGCCCCCTATCTATCTCCACACAAAATCATACCATAAAACGACGTGAAAGAAGGACAAACAAACAAACATACTTTCACATTTATAATATTATCGTATATATAGTATATAGTATGAATATTAGTATGAATTTAATAATGGTCACGTAACTTTATAATTGTAAGTCAGGCGTACTCAGGATTTCAGATTTGATTATCCAGGTGGAAGATTATGACATGACATATATGAATGTATGTAAATGCTTGTTTTCTGTCTGTGATGACTTAACTGTGAGTGTGAACATCTATGATGCAGGAAACCATTCTGCAGAATATCAGTGTTCAATACTTTACAAAAAAACCAGACAAGTGCGTGTCAGGCCACGCGCAATGTATGGTTCCGAAGTAGTAAGTTTATCAACTATTACTCATTAACTTATGCTAAACTAGCGCATAGCGATAACAATCTGCGGGAACCCTGAATTTCTCCGGGATAAAAAGTAACCTACGTGTATAGACCAGGGTATAGACTATCTCCATTCCAAATTTCAACCAAATCGGTTAAGTAGTTGTGGTGTGATTGAGGAACAAACATCCAAATATCCAAACATCTTCACAAACTGTGACATTTATACTTGTAATATTTATATTATAGGATTATTCATATAACAAGTATTTGAAAACATTTTACTCAGTTACAGTAAAATCTCGATACCCCGTTGGCATTTTATTGGTTTAGAAAAACCCTGGGGACAGCGTAACCCGATAACGATATTTTTGCGAGCAAGGTAAAACAAAGATTTTTTTTACATCTAACGCCGAATTTTATTCTGACCTCTCTCACGTTATTTAATTGAGCAGAAATTTCCCAATTGCTACGTTTCGGTGATAAAAATGTTTTACTTCTGGATGTGGGTTTATTAAAGCACTAGGCCATTGCAAAACATATTTCTTTATTGGAGAAGAATGTCATATAATATTGTACAATATTATAATCCAAGCCCTCTCTCTACTGAGGATTAGTACAAAGGTAGTCAACATTAGTAGAGTAGGTATATACAATAGGTAGGTACTGTGAGTTCACTTCAACTTTCAAATAGGCAGTTCCATACATCCTTCTACATGAAGTTGTGCTCACAGAATTCTTCGTCTCCCTTTATAATAACATATTAAAGCTGATCCGGCGAACTTCGTATCGCCTAACAATCATTGAATGTAAGTACATACACTGTTACTTTAGTTAGTTAGTTGTTGTTACTTTTAACTTTTATAGTTTAGGTAGGTTTAACAAATCAGAGACCATTAAATTCCCTCTCCCTCCCCCTCCTCTTCCTCTCCCTCTCTGAAACAATTCCATCATACATGTTGCATAACTTAAACCATGTTCACGCAGCGCAAGCAACGGAAGCTCTCGAAAAGGAATGTTTTTTCCCGTTTTCGCAACATTTTCCATTCGCACACTTCGCTCCTATTGGTCGCAGCGTGATGTTATAAAGCCTTAAGCTTTCCTCAATAAGTGAACTATCCAACACAAAAATAATTTTTCAATTCAAACCTGAGATTAGCGCGTTCAACCAAACAAACAAACAAACTCTTCAGCTTAATAATATTAGTATAGATATACTTAGTTTAAAAATACCTGTTACAGTTAATTTTGGTTTCTAACTATAAACTTACATATGAATTTTCATATATCTAAGATCTAAAATGACGAAGTTTCGTACAAAATACATCCCCTGAATTCTTTGACTGTCTGAATTTTAAGTATTTTTCTTTGTTTAATTCTTTTTTCAATCAAATATAAGGAAATCGCGGAAGAAAATTGAAAGAAGAAAGGGGAAGAAAAGCAAAACGAACATAGAGATGAGAAATTAAACGAACAATACGTCTTGATTCGCGAACACGACGATTGAATGGATAAAGACACTGGAGATTAGAACGCGTGAGAGCTTTCTTTTATCTCGCTGACGCAACGGCCATGTGCGTCGCAAGGAAACATTGTAATAACGTTCGTATTACAGAATTTAATCAGTCTGTTAGATTCGACAAGAGAAATCCAGTATATCGTAGCTCCGTGAATTAAGTGAAGGTTCTCCAATTCGAATTGTTATCGGGGCAGAAACTTGATATGATTGTGGTCAGTGTTATAATGTCTGAACCAAAGGCCATTTTTTCTTGGACTACAACTAGATAGATTCTTCCTAGTACAAAACGAATGACTTACTAATTTATAATATTTATTTAAAAAGCGATGGGACCGATAAATTTAATAAATAGCGACACGACATTTGTTGCGTTCGAACTATTGACAGCCGTTCATTCGTCATCGTTTGAAACGAGTAGCGAAAACATTTATCTCAAAAAATGCGCTTAAATATTAGCAAAAGCGTTTCAGCTCTAAATATTCACAGCCCCTAAAAGCTGGGGCAGTTTTGATTTAATCCAGTGCTCATTTCGTCCGAGTCTGTGTCGGATATGGATGGCTTTTTAGCGCGAGATGATAAATTCATTTTGTTGGTAATATTAACGTGAATTCCTCCCGCCGTGGCGCGTAGTCTGGTATTAATTTACAGATGCTTTGTTCCCGTCGTAATTAGAAGGGAAGGTCGAAAAGAAATGTCGGTTTGAAGCCCTCATTAGCGCCCGACCTCGGCGCCAAGGATCAATTGCCGACGCATTTCTTTCAGTAGAAAAAATCACATCTCGCACGCCTTTCCAGGCGGAAATTTGAAAGGAAACCCGAGCTAAAAACCAGTGCGTTTTATTCACTAAAGAAACACCGCAACCGCAGTCTCGCCACATTCCTCAGATTTCATAACGAAAAACGAAAATGTAATAAAATACATCACGTCACGTCGTTATATTCAAATTCGACAGTTATAAAAAGGATTCCTCGGCGTTATGCCAAACTGATTTACAATTGTGATTTTCAAGTTCAAAATCCATTGTAAAATGTTTCTCTTTGATTCTTTCGATGGAGATGCGTATGCATGCAATACTGGACTTTATAGGCCGGAATTTTCTTGTTTCGCGAGTGAAAATTGGATTAACGTTGACGTTAACCCCGCCAGCGATAATTGGTGCTTCACAAAAGTTGGACAGTTGAAAGCATCTGCCACAGCGGATATTGCAGCAGCAAACTTGGGACATTAATGCATTCTTTTAGTTTGATCGATGACGCTTCCCGTCATACCCTAGGGATCTCTAAGACAAATTTCTCTCAGCGATCTTGGAAAAATGTAATCCATCTACACTGATGACTTCAATTCATTGCATAACTTTAATATAACAGCCGTCTACTACGATGGGGAATCAAACTAACGTTCCATCATAATGTTCAATCAGAACAAATCCCGATGCGATATAAAGTTTACTTTCTAGTAAAGACATTGTGAGCAAGTGAACAGTCATTCATTAATTTAAACATTGGAATTGAGTATCATTAAATAATATTTTTCGTTAATGGAAACGTGTAAAGATCGTATACTTAAAAAACTCCCAATTTTTATGTTTATACCGATATTAAGACCATAAAATATAAAAATCGTAATGACCTGTTTATATATTTATTCATAAGTTAGTTTCCAAATGATCAATTTGAAATCATGTGTATTTAATAATTGTATTTTCAAAAAATATCTTCATATAGTACGGAAAAATTAAAAGAATTCAAAGCAATGCAAAGCAACAACCCATAATTGTCCCACTGCTGGGCTCGAGGTTTCCTCTCACCATGTGAGGGGTACAGGCCATAGTCTACCACGCTAGCCAAGTGCGGATTGGTAGACTTTACACCTTTGAGAACATTATGGAGAACTCTCCGGAGTGAAGGTTTCCTCACGATGTTTTCCTTCACCAAAGCAAGTGATAATTAAATTGTAATACGCACATAATATTTGAAAATCGCACCACCTCTAGGTGCGTGCCTGGATTTGGAACTCGGGCCCCTGTGTTCGGGAGACCAACGTTCTAACCGTTAGGCTATCACTAAAATAAGACCGTTTTGCATTTAAACAAAACGGTTATTATGTGTGTGTAGAAACACACAGCATTTGTTTGAAGAAGCATCTACAGATTATACCTATAAGTAATAAAATCCATACCTTTCCTTTTCATTATCTGTTACCTTTATCCTTCACTTTCAGCAGTGCGCGGCAAATGTCAACTGCCAAGCCTGACAGTCAATGTCAATTCATAGTCTTCTGTCAAACCAGCAAGCTCCTTGCTCAAATGCTGTGTGTTTCTACACACACATAATAACCGTTTTGTTTAAATGCAAAACGGTCTTATTATATGTGTTTTCGAAACACACAGCATTTGTTTGAAGACCTGTTTGTTATCTGCTGGTGAAAGGATGCAAACGCTATGTGAATTAAAATAAAACTATTTATATAAAGTCATTTTATAATTCTAATCTGAAAAATAACGAACCCAAAAACTAAATACTTCAAGACTGCTAGGTCTAAATCAAAAAATAAACTCAAATAAACTTAATAACAAATTAACAACCTTCTAGTTAATCTAACAAATTAAAACTATGAGATCAAATGAAAATAATCACAGCACAAGTAATCACAATAATAGGAATTAAATGTTTATAAAATTATTAACTAATTTGTCATCACTCTTTTGTTTATTAATATCAACTACTATACGGCAATAAAACTTCTTAAACGTCTGAGAATTTCTCCAATTAGCCCTTTTTAATATTTCCTCTACTGGTCTCTTCTCTAACCAGCTCTTAGAGGCAACAGCTGAACGCACGCTGCCTGGCGATGCATCTATACCAATTTCTTTAAATATGGTTCTTATCCATCCTGCTATCATGGTCCGAGTAGCTTGCCTTATCTAATACCTTTAAACGAGCAATTCTTGTATATATATATATATTCTGAATCTTGGAAACGGCTCCAACGATTTTCATGAAATTTAGTATGCAGAGGGTTTCGGGGGCAATAAATCGATTTAGCTAGGATTCATTTTTAAAAATGTCGTTTTATCCGTGTTTTCAGGCAATGAAAAACGGCTACAGTAGACTCTTACTGACATCTATTGGCGGGTAGCTACACTAAAGCTAAAGTAGGTGGCGTTGTTAAGCAATACTAAACCGAGCTAAGCTCGGTCATCCGGGTACTTGTACCTCTAATTGAGATAAATAAATTCTTTAAATTTGCTCCCTCGGACCTCCTAGCCTTTGTGGCCTCCACTAATTTCTTTAAATGTTTAACTGGGCACAAAAATCCATCAGGATGTTGCTTTAGCAACCACCCTGATTGCCTTCTCTCCCCATTGTCAGTTTTTGATCCAAATTTTGGCCATAATACTATGTCATTATTAGTATTGTTCATCACAAAACTTTCATCTGATAATTCCAAAAGTGTAAGGTCATGTATTCTACGACCAGACGCTGGTAATAAAATCATTGCAGTTCTTCTAGATATATCAAAGAGTGTATCTGACATAGGCGTGTCTCTGAGCCAGTCAAAAATTAATTTTGTATCCCAAATATGAATTTTACTGTCTGGAGGTTTCAATAATGATATGGCCTTTAAAACCTGATGGACAAAAAAATTCTTTGATATGTCCTCGCCACTTGCTGCTGTATATGTTGAAACTGCTGATTTATGTAAAAGAATAGTCCGATATGCTAATTTGTCTTCAAGACATAATTTTGCTAAAAATCTAGCCACATCATTACCATCTGGTGTCCGAGGGCTAACATTGTTGAGCTCACACCATGCAACCCACCGTTTGATAGGGGCCCTATAGGTAACCAAGGTTGACTCTCGCCAACTCTTCTTTAACAGCTCTCTTTCTTCTGGAGACCAATGGGCTACTTGATTGGCCCACCCCCAACTTTCCAGGCCAGAAGCTCCAACTCCTCCACTCGAGGAGGGGGTCTGCCTGTTGTCAGGTCTATCAGATTGTTGTGCAAATCCTGTATTGGTATTGGCTCTGCTAAGGCTCTCTCCATCAAGTCTGCCAGCCAAAAGCACCGTGTCCAACGTGGAGCTATTACAATGTATACTCCTACTGCTGCATTGAGATGGCGCAACACCATTGGCATTAGATTGGGCGGTGGAAACACCCAAGCCAGATCGAAGTTCCAAGGACGACTGAAGGCGTCGCAGAAAATGGCTGAGCCATCTCTTGAGTCCCAAGTTACATAACACTCTACGACTGCGCTTGCCCGTGATGCGAATAAATCGACGTCTGGTACGCCCCAAACTTTGAATACGGCTTCCGACGCCGGGGGCAACAAGTGTCATTCCGGCACTGGACGGTCTCGGGATAGGCGGTCGGCTATGCCATTGTACCTCCCCGGGAGGTACGCCGCCGACAGGGTGATATTCAGGCACTCCGTCAGTTCCAGAAGCTTTGACGTAAGATCCAGAAGGGCTAGGGATCTTGTGCCCCCCTCGTTCCTTATGTACGCGAGGAGTGTTACATTGTCTGACTGTACCAAGATATGTGCATCCTTTAGAAGCTTTTGATGACGACTTATGGCACCGAGTACAGCAAACAACTCCTTTAGGTTTGAGTGCCAAGACATCTGGTGGGGTAACCATGTGCCCGTCACATATGTCCCGTTGAGGTGAGCACCCCAGCCCGCATCCGATGCGTCTGTGGTTAAAAAATGAGTTATGTCGCTTTTGTGCATGACCACTGTACTGTGGTTTACAGCGCTCTTCCACCAAAGCAGGTCTTGTTACACTGGGGCAGTTAGGTCTCTTTTTTGCCTTGGTCTTAGATTGTTGAAGCCCCTTAAAAACCGTTGCATGTGTCTGCAGTGCAAACGCCCTCTTGGAGTGGTCAAGTTTGCGAAGTTCAGGAATCCCAGTAACCTCTGAGTTTCCCGGAGCATGCAACATCCCTTCTTTAAAATACCTGTTATACTTGTCTTTATCCTTAGAACCTTCTTTGAAGGTAGGCTCATGGTACATGCCCTTGTATTCCACACCAGGCCTAAATACTCCAATTCCTGGGTTGGTTCTATAACAGACTTCTGGTAATTCACGTGCCAACCTAGTTTGCTCAGAATTTCCAAAGTCTCCGAGACTTGACTCTGCAACTTGCGTTGGTCTTGATGTGCCAAGATATAATCGTCCAGATATATCAATAGCCTTATGCCTCTGGAACGCAATGTCTCTGCGACCCAATTGGACAGGCTGGCAAAAGTCCGGGGGGCTGAACACAGGCCAAAAGGGAGGGCAGTTAGCTGAAGTACTTGATTGTTGTAGTGAACCCTTAAAAATCGACGGTGAGATTCCGTAATTGGAAGATTGAAGTAAGCCTGTTGAATATCTATTTTCACCATCCAGTCGTCTTGCTGTAGGAATTCGGCTACATCTGTCTGTGATACTAGTTGGAAATGTTTGGTGCCAATGTGTCTGTTCAGTCCTCTCAGGTCGAAAATAGGGCGCACTCCGCCGTCCTGCTTCTTTACTAAGAACATTTTGGATAGAAAGCCTGGATTCAAAACTGCGGGTATTTCCAGAATTCCTTTCTCCTTTAGGTCCTGGATCACATTTGTCATGTCTATGGAAGTTTTTGTACTGAATCTTTTCAATAAAGTTGGAGTTAAGTGCTGGAGTGGTTGCTTGTACGTGATCTTTCAAACATCCCCCCCTGAAGACTTCTTTGCTTAACATATAGTCATTTTTGTTTGGTGCCTTGGTTGTTATTGTTCCGAGTCTTTGTGTACTTACGAAAGTTACGTTTCTAAGGTGGCTGTAAATTGCTCTTACCTCTTTGATCAGGTCTATATGTCTTATTTGTCTGTGAACCATGAAGTCTCTTATCAGATCTGTAACCTGACGATGGCCTTTCTCTTTCTGATCCTCTTATTTTAACATATTCTGGCTGGTTAAGCCATGTTTGTGTACCTCCGAGTGATTGAATAACAGGATATAAGGCCTCCCGACTAAAAAGGTACTCAGCACTTGGGGGAATGTCTTTTAAGGTAGACTTAATCACAGGGCTATTTATTTCCTTAATAATCCTTGCTCTTCTTATTTCTATGCATTCTGCCCTCCTACCACAAATTATTTGCATGATATTTTCTGAGCACTTATGAAGTGGGGAACCCACACCTAAAAGGTTGGACACCTTCTCAAACAGAGTTGAAGGACGTAACTCACTCGGGTTTTGTCCAGCCCAGTTAAGTAAGTCCTGTAGGCCCTGTCTTAAGAGCTCCTGACGGTGTAATTCTACATTAGTTAAACCTGCCAGCATATTCTCTGCTGATTCTAAAAAGTCCTTTGTTTTATTAAAATGACACAATTCCTCATTAACTTTAAGTGAAACAAAACCTGGAGTAGCTACGTATCCCTGTAATACAGATTTGTAACGCAAACCCTTCCATGCCTGGGTATTGAAATGTTGTAGTTGGTTAAGTCTTTCGAGTCGCTCTTTTTTAGCAGGAGGAATAATTCTCTTCTCATCAAAGTCTGTTTGGATATCACCTAACTGAAAATTAACCTGATTGTTACATGGGCTAACCAAATATTGAGATGTGCTGGGCACATTACTCCGACTAGCAAAAGTTGGGTCCTGTGAATTCTGAGTCACAGACATAATATAATTAGGTATTTGTGTTAAATAACCAGAAATATAATTGACCTGATTGATTAACGAATCGATTCGAGGATCACCTTCTAAACGTCTACTACACTTACGGCGTTTATTTGGTGGTGGTGAGGCGATGCCAAGCTCATCTTCCGAAGATGAGGTGGACTCGCTTTCAGCCCTGGAAGTGCAGGGCTGTTGTCTAGATGTTCGATCTCCGTCCGAAGCATCCGATTGATCACTAACGCCGCTCTTACCCTTACTATTTTCTTGAATTGCACTCATTTTATCGCGACGAACACTTCAAAACACCAATTTAAATAGTAAGGCAACACTTTAACACAAAATTAAGACTACAATAACTAATACTGCTGCTTTTTTAAACTTAAAGGAAAAAACTTGTGTTTTAGCGGTAAAATCTGCAAACGCTATGAATTGACATTGACTGTCAGGCTTGGCAGTTGACATTTGCCGCGCACTGCTGAAAGTGAAGGATAAAAGTAACAGATAATGAAAAGGAAAGGTATGGATTTTTTTATTTATAGGTATAATCTGTAGATGCTTCTTCAAACAAATGCTGTGTGTTTCGAAAACACATATAATAATTCACTTGTATGAAAATATATTTATTTGATCTTTGAATTGAAACTACTTCGCTTAACAATTATTTTATATGAATATATGTAAAGAAAATATATTTTCTTTTTAATTTTTGAACGCATTGACGTCTGATCCGAACACGGAAGAAAAATATAAATGACATCAATGTCGTCAAATACAAAATATGATTTTATTTAGTTAGTATTGTGTAAATAAGTAATTAGAAGAGAATAAACTTTAAATGTCGTTTTTTTGATTACAGGTGAGTTTTATATAGTATTTTGTTATTGTAATATAGGTTTTGTTAAATGTTAAATGATGGTGTAAATAAAACAAATAAATTTTTGATTACAGAGAAACACATCTTTGGTTTATTCCTTTTATAAAACGACATTTTGTTTATTAACCTAAAAAGAGGAAATAATATTATAAAATTAATAGACATGGAGAAACTACGTTTTGAATTTACCCTATTACCAGGAAAAGATGGTAAATCAAATATTTTTTCAATAACTACAATATCTACAAGTGATAATAGAATTTATGTAGTACCAGAAGAACTACAATCAGTTTACTATCATAAAGATATAGTAAATACAAGTGCATTTACTAAAGTAAAGAACAGTTTGATGAAAAGGTATCAAGTAAGAAGGGTTTGGATAAAAATGACAGATGAGTTAAAACAAAATTACATAGATGAAGATGGTAACGTACAGTTTATGGATCGATTCCTAGAAGAATTGAACCAAGAAATTAGTACAGAAAAGAAAGGAATCAATACTCTAGAAACAATTATGAAGAAATTTATAGAGAATGCACAAGAAAATAAGCAACAGAGCCTAAAACACATCGCAGATAGATTTGTTATTGAAAAATTTACGAGCAAAAATACGAATGCAAACCAATGGATGGAGACATTTGAAAATGAATGCACGCGCTTTGATGTGACAACAGACGAAATGAAAATTGAAATGCTCCGAATATTCATGGACAAAAGTTGTGCAGATTGGTATAGTTCGATGATAATAAAATTTACGATTAACTCTGAATGGCCAACATGGAAGAACAAATTTTGTGAATCATTTACAAACAAAGGGTGGAATCCAGTTACATACGCATTATTATTTAAGTATAGAGAAGGTTCACTCTTAGATTACACTATAAAGAAAGAAAAACTATTGTTAGAAATGAGAACATCAATAGATTCAGGCACACTAATAGACATAATTGCAGCTGGTTTACCAGATTTTATTCTCCATAAAATTGACAGAGACGCACTTAAAGATACGACCGATTTATTTAACGAGGTAAGCAAATATGAACATATGATAAATAAACACAGTTATATACCTAAAAGAAGATATTACTATGGAAATTTTAGAAGTAGTGGTAAGACAGAAAATTCCTCATGTAAAATCTGTGAAAGATTAAATAAAGGTATTCGTTACCACCCAGAATATATGTGTTGGTTCAGAACGAAAGAGGAGGATAATGCAAAGAAAAAATGTATTAAACATATAAACAATACAGTAATAGAGGCCGAGTTAAATGAAACTCATCAAAAAAACGAATAGTAACACCATTAATATATGTCAAACTACTAATAAATGATAAATTAGATATACATGGAGTTTATGATTCGGGTTCAAATGTTTCTTTGATTAATTCTAAGTTATTGAAACTAAGAGGACAAGGAAACCATTATAATGAAGCAAATTTAGTAACAATTAATGGTGTTAAAAAAACAAATGGTTTGACGAACTTAAGAGTAAGAATCTTTGAATTAGAAAAGAATGTAGATGTATACATTATTGATGAACAAAACTTTCAATATGATTTTTTAATAGGACTAGACTTGATAAAGATATTTAAACTTATACAAAATGAAGACTTAAAAATATGTCAAAAAACGGTCAAAGAAAATGAAATACAAAATGAGATAAGAGAAAGTTCAAATATTAAGAAAATAAAAAATGAAGAATGTGATATTTTTAAGGAATATCAAATAAACTTTAATGAGCATGTGAAAGAAGAAGAGTTTAAAATAAAAATAAATCATTTAAATGAAAATGAGAAATCTGAAATAAATGAACTTATAGAAAAACATAAGACGGTATTTGCGAGAGATAAATACGATGTTGGTAAGGTAAATGGCTATGAAGCGAGAATAGATTTATTAGTAGACAAGTACTGCAGTAAGAGACCATATCGATGTACTATTGAAGATAAAAAAGAAATAGAAGAGCAAGTAGCAAAATTACTAGACAATAAATTGATAGAAGAATCGTATAGTCCATTTGCTGCACCTGTCACTTTGGCATTTAAAAAAGAAGAGAACAAAAAATCAAGACTTTGTATAGACTTCAGGGATTTGAATAAAATAGTTGTACCTCAAGCACAACCATTTCCCCTAATCGAAGATCTCATGATTAAAACAAGAAATTGTAAAGTTTTCTCAAGCTTAGACGTAAATTCTGCATTTTGGTCAATTCCGTTACGAATTGAAGATAGAAAAAAGACAGGTTTTGTAACACAGGAAGGACATTACCAATGGACATGCCTGCCCTTCGGGCTAAAGACCGCTTCAGCGATTTTTCAGAGGATACTAAGCAATATATTAAGAAAGTATAAACTAAACGATTTTGCCGTTAATTACATAGATGACATACTTATATTTTCGAAGAATTTTTCAGAACATATAAATCATTTGACACGATTATTAGAAGCAATTAAAACAGAAGGTTTTAGATTGAAATTTACAAAATGCACATTTGCAACAGACTCGGTAAAATACCTGGGTCATATAATTCAAAATAACTCTGTTAAACCAGTAAAAGATAACTTGGTTTCAATAAGAAATTTTCCAGAACCAAAAACGCAAAAGAATGTGAGACAATTTTTAGGGAAAATAAACTTTTACCATGAGTACATACCAAAATGTGCAATAATTCTAAATCCCTTACATAATCTTTTGAGAAAAAATCAAAAATTTATATGGTCAAAGGAATGCCAAGAATCATTTGATAAAATAAAAGGACTTCTGTGCTCACAACCAGTTCTAGAAATTTTTGATTGTAATTTACCTATTAATATTTATACAGATGCCAGCTCAGAAGGTGTGGGAGCAATTTTGAAACAAGTACAGGTTGATGGAAATGAAAAGCCAGTAGCATATTTTTCAAAAAAACTAAATGAAGTTCAAAAGAGAAAAAAAGCTGTATATTTAGAATGTTTGGCGATAGTGGAAGCAGTTAGGTACTGGCAGTACTGGTTAATAGGAAAATCGTTTGTAGTGTACACAGATCATAAACCATTGGAAAATATGAATTTGAAATCTAGAACTGACGAAGAACTGGGCGACTTGTCATTTTATCTTTCACAATATGATTTTCAAATAAAATACGCTCCCGGAAAGCAAAATTTGGAAGCAGACGCCCTAAGTAGAAATCCAGTGTTAAATTCAGATGAAAATGTGGATGATCAACTGAAAGTTGTAAATTTGATTGATTTAAGAGATATTGTGACAGATCAAAATAAAAATCAAGAGATACAAAACGGGGAAAGCAATTTCATTAAAAAACATACACTATATTTTAAAAAAGTCGGAATGAAAGAAAAAATTGTATTATCGGAAGAATTTAGCATTAAATTTATAAAAAATGTTCATGAAAATTTATGCCATATTGGAATTGGACAAATGCAGAGAACGATTAGTCCCTATTATGTATCGAAAAATTTAACAAATAATATAAAGAAAATTTGCAAAAATTGTGAAATTTGTATAAAAAATAAGACTAGAGGACAAGACAAATATGGCTTTATGTCTCATCTAGGTCCGGCGACAAAACCTTTTGAAATAATATCTATAGATACAATCGGAGGTTTTGGAGGTTCAAGATCGACAAAAAAATATCTACATCTCTTAGTGGATCATTTTACAAGATATGCATTTATTTTAACTTCGAAAACTCAAAGTGCAAATGATTTTGTAAAGCTAGTCTTAAAAATAGAAGAAACAGAACATATTGGTATGCTTTTAACAGATCAATACCCAGGGATAAATTCTACAGAATTTAAGACATTCTTAAAAGAAAAAAGAATACCTATAATATTTACAGCAGTCAATGCACCTTTTTCAAATGGACTAAATGAAAGATTGAACCAGACGTTAGTAAACAAAATCAGATGCAAATTAAATGAAAAAGAAAAAAAGAAATCGTGGACTACAATTGCACAAGAATGCGTAAATAAATATAATGAAACAATACACTCAGTCACTGGCTTTCCGCCGTGCTATCTTTTATATGGTACAAATGTCATGGTATTACCCAAGGAATTAAAAAAAAGGAAATCACACGATGAGTGGATTAAAGATAGAAAAACAGCACTAGAGAATACAATAAAATCTCACAATTATAACAAAGTAAAATTTGAAAGAAGGCTGAAAAAATATGAGTTTAAAGCGGGAGACATGGTGTACATAGAAAATGGAAATAAACTAAATAGAAAGAAATTAGATGAATTGAAAATTGGACCATTCGAAATTATTGAAAAAGTTTCAAACACAATATACAGGATTGATACAGGTCACAAAAAATCAGAATCAAATCTTTATCATATTACAAAAATAATTCCCGTTTCTTCATTAGAAGAAGAAGACAGAGACTCAGAAGAATCTGAAGAGTAAAAAAAAAAAAAATTTTTTTCTCCCTGGGCGGGGAGATGTAAAGAAAATATATTTTCTTTTTAATTTTTGAACGCATTGACGTCTGATCCGAACACGGAAGAAAAATATAAATGACATCAATGTCGTCAAATACAAAATATGATTTTATTTAGTTAGTATTGTGTAAATAAGTAATTAGAAGAGAATAAACTTTAAATGTCGTTTTTTTGATTACAGGTGAGTTTTATATAGTATTTTGTTATTGTAATATAGGTTTTGTTAAATGTTAAATGATGGTGTAAATAAAACAAATAAATTTTTGATTACAGAGAAACACATCTTTGGTTTATTCCTTTTATATATATATCTGCATGAAATTCGCATAAAACTCGAGAGAGAAAAAAACTGGACAGACAAAATTATTATCTAAAAAATTGGAACTAAGCCAGGTTATATCAATTGATTAAAGTATTCAATAATAAATTTATCCGTAAGTACGAAACCTTTTTTATTTATTATATTTGTCAGTGTAGTTAATTGTTGAACTATTTATAGGTACTTATATGATCACGGTCGTCCAAGCTTTATGGCCCATACCTATGTAATGCCACTAGTTAAAAAAGATGAAGTCGTTCTAGCCGTATCTCATAAAATGGTCCACTGTACTTTTCAGGATATTACAAAATCAAGACCAAAAAATTATGTTTAACGATTACTATTAACAGAGTATTAGCATAATGTACGGATAAAATATGTATTAGTAGTTAACTTCAACGGCCATTACTGAGCACGGGTCTTTTGCTCCTTTTTAGGAAGCCTAGCTAGAATATACTCCATCGCGCTGCTGTAGTGGAGATTGATGGAGAGTATTAGAGTTCCTAGCAGATCATTATAATTTTAATTTGTTCAACAAGATACCTGTTCACCTGCTGTACAAGATAAATCTGTATAAAGTTTCATGTCTCGATGCATTGACTGTCAGTCAGCAATTGGCGTTTTGAGTAGACAACTACCTTCTACGAATGACCATATAATGGAGATAGATATTGATAGAAAAAATATACAAGCACCGATCCCTTTCAGGAAGAGATAAGAAACATCGTAAATAAATTAAAACACCCTGGCCTAAGTTCAAAAAGGTTTCGCTCGAAATTTATAAGCAAAGGTAGATAAAGTTGAAGATACAAGGATGAAGTTTGCAAAGGTCTTTCGAGTGCCCAACACGGCTGAGTTTATCGCGCAGAATATTTGAAAGTTAAGAGAGGTTTAACATAGTTTACATCTTAGTTTTGTTTTATTTCACAATAATATAGTTTGTATAGAGAAATGTAACAATGACGTTACTCAAACCTCTCAACAGAAATGGCTGAATTGTTGTGCATCAATTAAGGCACACATATTAGAAAAAATGTTTTGTGTTGTTTTTAATTGACATAACAAAGTTTTTTAGGATTCCGAACGAAAACAACGATAAACCCTTATAGGATCACTCGTGCGTCTGGGCGACCGCTTTTCACAGCCAATTTTCTCCGAAACTACTGGACCAAATGAGTTGTTTGGTATTCATGTACTTTTTTGTGACCCAAAAACGAAGGTATATAGAAAACAAATAAATTTTGAAAAAAAAATTAACGAAATCAAAATAAAATTAAAAAAAACTGTTTTGCAAACCGTATCGTGTGGCATGTCGAATGAAAGGGCTTATTGTAAGGATTTCAAATATATTATATTTTTGTTATAGTTCTACAATGGATATGTCTATTCACCGCTAAAAGGAGTCCGTTCATCTTGACTTCTACTCTTCAGAATATATCCCTGGAATATACCGACCGCCTTCAGTTATTGGGCATCGAGATATCCTCAAACCTTAACTTTATGCAGTTTATTGAATCCAAAGCTAAAGTAGCTGCTACGAAGCTTGGAATCCTAGCAAAGGTGCGACGGTACTTCTATCTCTACCACCACAACAGCTATTAACCTTGTACGTATAAAACACAAGTTCGACCTTGTTTGGAATACTGCTGTCACATTTGGGCTGGTGCTGCCAAATGCCACCTGTCAGCATTGGATTCAATGGAGAGGCATGCTAAGAGGCTTTTTGGTGACCCTAAATTGGTTGAGATTGGGATCTGTGTTAATACCTAAACCCTATTATTATTTTTACTCAAATATCTTTCATATCCCTAAAGACATCGCTCAGTTCTATAACTGATTTATATGTATGGGTACTTGTTTCCGCCCTGGGGCCGCAGAAGAGTGTTTTCACAAAACGAAATCATAAACATAAATGTCCCGATCATTCCAAGGAACATACAACCGGGATAAAATAAACCTTTTTTCTTGTCCTGGACATGTTCTATCTGTGTGCACATGACACATCCTAATTCGGTTAGCGCGTGATGAAAAACATTTGGAGATGTTTTTCATCAACTTTTATAATTTTATAACATAAGCAAGCTTAGGTGTATTTTTAGGTAAATATTAATGGCATTATTCACAGAAATATAAATTCTCTATTAACTGAGTTTATTTATGCTATCGTATCAAATGATTCTGCTAAGCCTGACAATCTTCACTAATTGACACCACTCCGACAAGTCTCGAGTACGTCCCGAGAATTAAACGTCTTCTAGAGATTTCGTCCTAATCCTAATCAATAACGAATCTATGTATAAATATATTATACACTATAATTTATATTAATAGGTATAAATGTCTACTTACATTAGCTCAAATGATAGGTATTTAGGTATATCTTACTAATGTGCAAACTGCAATGTGCGTACATGCAAACTGTGGAATGGGCTTCCTTCTGAGGTATTCCCGGAGCGCTATGACATGGGGTTCTTCGAAAAAGGTGTAAAAAGAGTTATCCTTCAGGGCCGGCGTTGCATTAGCGATTCCTCTGGTATTGCTCATGTCCATAGGCGACGGTAACTACTTACCATCAGGTGGCCCGTTTGCTTCTTCATCTGCCCTTCAGGCTATAAAAAAAAGTCTTAAATGTGCAAGTTTTTCGGATTTTCTTGAAATGTGGAATCGAAGGTTACATAACTTTATATTGTATTAATATTGTAACTTATGCGATGATATTTGTGTAGCTCTCATGGCACGTCTGTCTGTTATCTTACCTACATGTCCCGAATGAATCACATTTGTGTAGTCGATGAGTTGGATTGCGGAAATGATCTATTTGCTGTCTCGAAACATTGGGGCCGGAGATAGAAACAATACGTCAAGATAAAACGAGGAAACGCGATTTCTTTTTCTCTTGACATATTATATTACCTACTGGTATTTTCCTTATATCACACAAATGTAACATGGCAAGTTTAACCGATGGCATTATGTTAATGTTTGAATATTGTAATTGGCATCATTCATTTCTTAATTCGAGACCGTCTCCTGTGTATTCGTGGTGTTCTTCTCTAGTTCAGAGATAATCTTCAAATGCAAGTTCATCGATTTTTCTATCCTGACATCACATCTGAAAGTAACATTAAAGGAGATAATTTATTATTAGAAAGAAATTAGACCTAGAATAAATTTTTCTACCACATTACCCAGCAGAGGATCCAAATCAGTACGTTGGCCTACTTATTTGTGCCTAGCTTCAACACCACAAAATACACATTTATGGAACACAATCTTCAAAATATCGTATTAAATTTCAAACTGAAAGTAATTTAATCTTCAGTATACTTTGTAAGTGTTATAGGTGTGTGGGCGATGGGGTGCGACACATCACACAAGTGAAACGCTCGGATGTTCATAGCCAACTGTTTATTTTATAATAACGTTGTTACATTGTGTCCCCACAGTATTCCCCCCCTTTTTGAAAAATGTTTACATACAATGGTAAAATTTTGATCATTAAACTTATGTTAAATATATAAGAAATTAACAATCAAGTTGTTTTATTTCATCACAAAATTACAAATCATAATATCAGTGTACTTATTTCTGACTGTACCTGAGTTATATTCTATTTTTAGCATAATACATTGTAATTATTAAGAATAATTACATTATTAATGTAAGTATTTTTGTATAATTTAAGTCAATTTAAGAAAAACATACATTGATTACTGGGTTATGCAAGATATACTTATATATCTACTTACAATTAGATTAAACAATATGATTGTGACGCGGTTGCGTCGCTTGCGTCGGCGCTTGTTGCTGAGCCATCGGTATGTTGTTTGTGCTACACCAAACTTGCATTTCATTTCTCAACATTCTTCGCGTACCATTTTTACAATGTTTATACAATCTGTATAAAAGGTATATTCCGCTTATTGCTGCGATAACTATTATAATTATACCATATTTGTCTATTTTTTGTTCAAAATGAGAATAACCAGCGTTATTCGCTCCATTTTGGGCAATAATAACTTCTTCCGTTTTCTTTTCGACACTGTATGTTTTACCCATTATGAAAAATAATAAGAAGTTGTACTTTGAATAAACACGTTAGTTTAGGTTTGATGTGTTGTTAGAAATTAAAATAAGTATCAATTTAGTGAGCTCAGCAAAAGGCGTCGAGTGTATGTTATTCTTTTACAATACTTACAAAGTCTAGTCAACATTTTTCGTATACTACCATTATCACTAGGGTTTACTGGTTATTTTAATACTTATACAAATTTATAAAAATCTGACGGGAGGTTTTATTGTTCTTCCGCGTTTAGATATTTTTATACTAGGGTTATTATTTTGTAAGTCAATGTCTTCTTTTAATAAGTAAGCGGGTTTTAATCTATCTATAGAAACTGACGATTCCCTGTCTCCCAACAGAATTTTGTAAATTTTATCTGATCTTTCTAAAACTTTATAAGGACCTTCATAAGGACATATCAATGCTTTTTTTATCTTATCATTTCTTAAAAATACGTGGGAACATTCTTTAAGATCAGGATGAACAAAGAATGATTTAGAAGTATAATTCTTAACACTAGCAGGTTTATACTGTTTAATAGTATCACTTATATTCTGTACTGCCGTGTAAGGTTCTAGGTTAGTATTTATATCTACAAAAAATTCTCCTGGCAATCTAAGGGTTCTGCCGTAAACCATTTGTGCAGCGCTAATGCCTGTTTCATTTTTGATGGCAGCACGAAGTCCTAACATCACACTAGGGAGTTCGTGTGTCCAGTTTTTATTTCCATCTAATCTTGCCATTAATGACGTTTTTATACATCTGTGCCATCGCTCGACTGTACCATTGCTTTGGGGATGATATGGAGTAGTTCTAATTTTATTTACACCTAGATATGACATTAATGTTGAAAATAATTTACTTTCAAATTGCCTGCCCTGGTCACTCGTTAGTTTAACAGGGCAGCCAAATCTGCATATCCATTCCTTGTATAATATTTTTGCAACAGTTTCGGCTGAAATATCTTTTAAAGGAAAAGCTTCGGGCCAACCTGTACCTCTGTCCACTATCGTTAAACAATACCTATACTCGTCTGAAGTAATGGGAAGCGGACCAATTAAATCGATATGTATATGATCGAATCTATCTACTGGCGGATATTTGCTATAGTTAGAAATAGTATGTCTAGTTATTTTAGATTTTTGACAACTAAGACATGTTTTAGTCCATAAGCCTATATCTCTATTCATATTTGGCCACCAAAATTTTTCTTTGATCAACTGGCGCGAAGTACGCATGCCAGGATGACTAAGATTATGTATTGCATAAAATATATCTTTCCTGAACTTTTCGGTTAAATAAGGTCTTGCAAAATCTTTTGATATTTCACAAAATATTGATTTGTTACAACTAGGAATCAATATTTTTTTGAAATGGTACCTATTATCATTTAATAAATTTAAGAGTTCTAAATCTTTGCTTTGTTCTAACGCTAACTTCTCGTAATCAATTACACTTGAGGTACATTCTACGGTCTCTATTCGCGATAAGGCGTCTGCAACAATGTTATCTTGCCCACACACGTGGCGTATATCCGTAGTGAATTCGCTTATGTAGAGCAATTGCCTAATACGTCTAGGACTTTCTTTGTTATTATTTTTACAGATCTTCGAAAATGCATATACTAAGGGTTTATGGTCTGTAAAAATTATTAGATCATTGCCTTCAAATAGACTTCTAAAATATTGGACAGCTAAAAATATTGCTAGTAATTCTCTGTCATACGTGCTATAGTTTTTTTGTGTCTCAGTTAATTTTCTAGAAAAGTATCCTAATGGTTGCCAATTTCCGTTAACATATTGTTGTAACACAGCTCCTACACAATTATTCGATGCATCGGCGAAAAGTGAGTACGGCACGTTAGTTACCGGGAACGACAACGTGACTGCGTTCATGAGACTGTTTTTACATTGCGAGAATGCTTGTTCAGCATCCGGTGACCATTGAATAGGCGTTTGGTCATTCTTTTTAGCTTTATGAATGTACTTATTTAATATTTCTAGGTATTCAACTGCTCTAGGTAAATGATTTCTATAAAAGTTTAGCATGCCTAAAAATTTTCTTAACTGACATATTGTTTGAGGTTTGGGATAATCAATAATTGCTTGGACTTTACTTTCAAGAGGTTTGATGCCGTTGATAGTAATTTCGTAACCTAAGAATTCTAAGTTAGTAACTTTAAAAGTACATTTTTCTAAATTAATGGTAATACCGAATTCATTTAGACGTTGAAATACAAGTTCTAAATGTTCGTTGTGTTGTTCAAGGTTTGAAGAGCTAATTAAAATATCGTCAGAATAACAGTATAAGAAATCTAAGCCGAATAAAACTGTGTTTGTCATAAAGCGTTGAAAAGTTTGGGCAGCGTTTCTCAATCCGAAAGTCATACGCTCAAATTCGTATAGTCCAAAAGGTGTAGTGATCGCGGTTTTACAAATATCATCAGGATTTATAAGAATATTATGATATGCTTTCTTAATATCAATTTTTGAAAATATTGTTTTACCAGTTAATAAATATGTAAAATCTTGTACTCGAGGTATGGGATACCTATCAGGTTTGGTTACCGCGTTCAAGGCTCTATAGTCTCCGCATGGACGAATTTGTCCATCCTTTTTGGGTACTAGATGCAAAGGACTTGCCCATGCCGACTTGGATGGTCGACATATACCTGTTTCTAACATATGTTTAAATTCTTCCTTAGCCAATTTATATCGATTTGGTGCTAGGGGTCTTGGTTTACAAAATATAGGAGGACCTGTAGTATCAATATAATGATAGACTGAGTGTTTTGGTACCTCTTTAAATGTCATAGGTTTGAGAATCTCTGGATATTTTATCAATATGTCGTGTACAGGATGATCGTTCCGTAACGTTGAAATTGATGACTCATGATGGTTTACGATAGTCCCATAGACTGAAAGGTTAGTAATTTTATCAACTAAACGATGACCATTGATATCTATAATTAACTTATGATAATTTAAAAAATCTGCACCGAGAATTGGGTGTTTTACATCACAAATAACAAATGTCCATTTGTATGGTCTCCTTAATTTGAAGTCTAATGTGAGTGACTTGGTTCCGTATGTTTTTATTTCAGAACCATTTGCAGCGAACAATTTGTAATTTGAATGTAAATTTAATTCATTTTTATGCTTAATAAAATTTTTAGGTAAAACAGAAATACATGCGCCTGAATCAATTAAAAATTTTAGGTTATAATTCTTATCACTTACTATTAGACGGTGATCTTTGACTACACAGCAACCCGTCACCTGCTGTAGTTCCTTTAGTTTTCCGGCTGCAGCGAGGGTGCCGTTTTCGTCTTCCAGTTGCAGGGAGCTACGCACTTCCGTGCTCTTCCTCTGTACCTGTAGTGGTACGCGCAGAGCCAGTTTGGACTCTCAGGTGTTCGGCGTGACCTTGAAGACGAACGCATTCTTGCAAAATTCTTGTACCTGCTCCTTGACCTTTCTCTTCCCCTATTCATCTCGTTTATTTTCAGGTTGATCTTCGCTATCTCTGCCATTATCGTTGCGATGTCGAGGGTTGACGTGGACTGCTGCTGCTGGCTACGGGCTACTTCATGGATCTGCGTGGACTGGTAAGTATCCATTATTTTGTCAGCTATTGTTGCCAATTCTTCCAGGTTGTTTGCGGTTGTCACGGTAAGTACTGCTCTGACCGATGATGGTAAGTGTCCTTGCCATAATATGTTGAGTGTGTCATCTTCTATTTTTCCTCGGGCTAGCTCCTTCATGCGACGTAGAAGTTGGCTTGGTTTCTGGTCACCTAATTCAATTTCAGATACTAATTTTTGTACCTGCCTTGTTTCAGATTCTTCGTATATTTGGAGAAGTCGGTTTTTCAGCGCGTCGAATTTCTGGGTCTCTGGCGGCTTGGATAATATATCCGCGACGTGTTGAATGGCTTCTTTGCTTAATTTTGAAACAACCATGTAGTACTTGTTTGCATCGGACGTCTTTTGCGGGTTGAGAATGGCTTCCACTTGAATAAACCATAGCCTGGGATTTTCAGGCCAAAAGTCCGGTATCCTTGTAGAGATGGATACTGTGGCGAGCTCTGAAGTAGGATCTTCCGTCTTCGGTACTATGGTTGGAGTTGGCGCGGCAAGTTGCGGATTCATTTTTGTTTTTCGCGGATCGCGGTCGCAGTCGTGCGTACGTCGTGCGCGAGCGAGTCGGAGTCACCAATGTTATAGGTGTGTGGGCGATGGGGTGCGACACATCACACAAGTGAAACGCTCGGATGTTCATAGCCAACTGTTTATTTTATAATAACGTTGTTACATTGTGTCCCCACATAAGTAAGAACTTGGAAGCAAGAAAGGTTTTCTTCAGCCCCACTTATAAGTTTTCAACGGGCTTTATTCGATGTAAAGTTTTTATTGCAAACATTCCCGTATAAATGTAAATGTTAATCTGACTTATCTTTTATACGAATTCAGCATCTTAATATTTTGTTTTCATTTATTTACCTTTGTCGTTGTAGTTAATTTTACAACAAGAAATCTTAAGCTTTGGTGAACACAGATATTGTTTGTTTTTCTGCAGCATCAAAATTATGCAGCACCAAAACTGTAGGTAGGACCTGAGGAAATTCTGTAAAATCCAAAACAATAGGAAAATGCCATAAATTGTAAATACCCAAAAACTTCTTTACCATTATGACGATTATTTTATGTTACGGATTAAAAAGGCTCAGGATATAGCGATAAGACTGCCTTTTGTATTACATACTATTTATATTATGTTCAAATTTAATTCTAATAGTATTTAGAGTGTTTAATAAAGAGTACTCAATTGAATTCGACGAAAGATTTAACAATGTGTCTGTCGATATCATCAGAGCGTTCTAGTAAGGTATGGCTAAACTAAAGTATAAAATAACAAATTCCATCAGATTAATTAATATCTCACGATGTAAGAAATTTATTTGTTTGATGAGAGTTTTCTCATTCCTTCAGATTTCGTTAAAAACGGTAGCATATTTATTGATGGCGAGAAAAATTATAGCTGACAGCGATTGGACTGATGATCGATGGCAAACGGATAGTCCGAGAAGTTATTGAAAGGAAACAGATCACTGCTAATATTGGATATGTTAAAACTCTGAAAGAAATTAAATTATGCAAACTAAAGCACATTACTAATGTTACAAGTAAAACATAAAATTACACTCGAGATAAGGGTAGAGCCTTTGAGAAAGTGAGAGGCTGCCTATCACTATTGCCAATAAAGTATGGCAATTATTTCTGTAACAGAATTGGAAAATTTTTACTAAACTTCACTTTCCGCTTAACGTCACACAAAAAATGCAATCTTAAGTAGTCGCGTACTTTAGTTTCGTATTCATTTAGGTATACGCGGGCAGGTATTCATTTATTGTTTCGCTCATGTCTCATTAAGTTACGGACGTTTGTGTCTCTAGAGAAATCAAACCACGCTCAAAGAAATCAATGTTTACTTTACGAGTCTTCAACTGTTTGGCCTTGTTCTGATTGACATTACTGTAACAGTCGTGAATTATGGTTCGGGTAAGGAACTTGTAAAGTTAAATATATTGAATTGGAAAATGTGACTTAAAACTTAAATAGGTACCTACAGGGTACAGGTCAAAAACAAAGAAATGAAAATTTTTATGAATTGCACTGAGATTGTATGGATGTTTCTTACTCTTTCAATCGAAAACTACTGAACGGATTTTCACGTTTAGTACAGAGATAGACCATGATCTGGAATAACATAACAGGCAAAAATAACTAAAATTATGTATTTATTTAATGAAGCCCTATTAATGGATTACAAAACACGCACTTATCGTATTATTATGAGCGAGATTTAAAAAAAATTTCGATAAAATAAAACCATAAAATACTTGATACGCACTTGACCAGCGTGGTTAGACTGTGGCCTGTAGCCCTCACAGTGTGAGAGGAGACCCCGAGCCCAGTAGTGGGACAATTATGGGTTGATGCTTTGCTTTTTTTGTACCTAATGTATATTATGTTTTATGTTATTATAATATAATATTTTATACCAGTTATCATGCATTGCTAAACAACTTCAAATTTCATAATTACTTCAAAGACCCCTAAGATCTTTTACCAGATAACTGAAGTCCTTCAGGAATTAAGAGTCCTTACTTGTAAGCGGAAAATGCGCCAAAGATTTAAAAAAGATGCCAAGTAATTCATTCTCAAGATCGACAAGATAAGTACTTTGAAGGTTTAGAAAGCGATAAGGTTCTCCGGCCAGTCCTTCAAGTACTCTCTTTAATCAGAAAACAGATACTAAAGGTCTTGTTAAACCTACCTATCTCTTACTACCGATAAGAGGTCTTACTGTAGCTCTAATTGGGTTTTGAGCTTCAATAAACAAAGATATTTTCTATGGTCTAAAGATATAATTAGGAGAAATAAGGAAATAGGTATTCGCTTCGTTAATCAATACTTTAGAAAGGATATATAAACAAGTGATTTTTAAATCCATGTATTTTTTACAATCACGTTCATCATCGATTTAAAGATAGGTATTTTAAGGATTTATAATGATAATGATGACGACCGTCGAACATAATTCGAAGCGAATCTTGTAAAATAGGCGGATACTTTACCTACTATGCTGATATACTGTGCAGTTATCTAAGTTTTTTTACATCAAACTGTGACAATAAAATGAAACTGGGAATTCAATATGTCGAACATTCTTTTTTTCTTTTTATTTCGTTCTTGACAACGTATCGATTAGGGAATGCAATCTCGATCTCGCGAGATCTCGTTCTCGCGAGATCTCGGCCTTTTTTAGCGAGATTGATCTCGGACGAAAAAAGGGCGAGATCTCGCGAGTTTAACGAGATTGACTCCAGCATAAAATTGTCTTATTCGAAGCGCGGACTGACACGGACGGAGCTGCGATTTGTTGGCTTCGCTCGGTGCGCGGGAGGCGGAATAAATCTTTCATTTGATTTCTATATTTTGTTAATTAATCTCTAATATCTAATGTATCTACTGAGTAGATATACTCATAGTTTTATTTAATTGATAATAAGTCAACTCAACTTAGATAATTAGTTTTTTTTTACTTCTCGTTATTTTGTTTGTTAAAAAAGAACTGTTTTATTACTAAAAGATTTTTGATTGATATTAGAAGAGAAGACTGGTTGTTTATTTCATTTGTTATTTGATAGCTACGTACGTCAAAGTTTACTATTAAGAAGTTTATTAAAAAATTATAGATACGTCAAACAATGTTTGGTACATAAAAGTCTATTGAAAAAATTCATGAAAATAAATGTTTATCTTGTAATACTTACAATTTTATTTATTTTTTTCCTAATTTATTCAAATTATTTGCAATGAAAACACACAAAACTGCCAATCTCGCGAGATCTCGAAATTGGCGAGATCTCGCAGTATTGTCATTCATAATCTCGCGAGATCTCGCTTGAGCCCTAATCTCGCGAGATTTGCATTCCCTAGTATCGATGCTGCAATGACGTTGCTGATGTCCATTTTACCTACATACTTTTTTTTTCAAGATATACGAGTAGGTATAACGCTTGACCACAATCCCACCATTCCCACCACGTTGCTCGTCTGCTTTTCTGTCAGCTATTGACATAAACTCTCCTTTTGACTTCGAGTAAAAACCTTCAGAATCCTAAGAAAACAAAGTAGCAATGAAAATATTTACCACACTCTTAACACAAGCCATAAAATCCCTAGTGCGGCTTCTAAGGGTCCTCAGGCTTATTTATACACGAGTGCCGTATTTCATATTCGCAGAACCCAATCTTTGGCATTTAAAAAAGCGTTTACAAGAAAACGTGTGCGTGTGGATTGAGAGCTCTTTTTTAAAAGTTACTCATATTTTTTCAAAATCAAGGAGTAATTTAGGAAAAAATTGTGAAAACATCATGGTGAAGATAAAAAATTTGTGAAACGTAAGTTAAGAAAATTATGGTCGATTAACTGGAACACTCAATCCGCTAACTTAAGAAATTACTGTAATCTCGTATCTCAAAATATACTTGATGTATGTTTAACATTTTTATGTGGAAAAATTGTGCAGAATTTGTGAAAGCTATTCACAATTTTTCAATTGATTTTAACGGTTTACTTAGATTTTATAAAGGTTTATTTGGAGCTCTCAATCCTCCTATGTGTGGATTGAGTGTTCCTAAATTTCTCCAACTTTGGCTGAATATTTGTTTATATTTTTACTCCTATTTTACGAATATAATTAAGACTGAATTTGTGAAACAAAAACCCTGACTTAAAACACAATAATTAGAGAGTAAATGAAAAAATACTTTCTTATCAACGTCCCGTCTGAGAGCTCCAAGTTTTAGCGTTTATTTGTTTAACCCAAGCTTTTATACAAAGGGCGAATACATCAGAAATTGTGAAAATGTTGTCACTAAAGTTTAACACGATTAAATTTTTTGTGAACGCTTAATTTTAAGAATAATCAACATTATTATATTTTTCATACAAAAAAATTATAGGGTGACCATGCATACGTAAAAGAAAGTAAAATGTACTTAAGCGATGAGTGTTTCTAGTAAGAACGTATAATTCAATGTACACCGAGTATTTTATTTTATTATAATTGAAAACATCGTGAAGAAACTTGCGAGTTTTCCATAATGTTCTCAAAGTGTGTGAAGTCTACCAATTCACACTTGGCCAGCGTGGTAGACTATGGTCTGTTACTCTCCGCATTGTGAGAGGAGATCCGAGTCCAGCAGTGGGACAGTTATGGGTTGTGACTTTGACTTTTTCATATAACTTGATAATTTATTATAAACACAAATTTCAAAATGAATAAAGAGATCAGTATTCTATATTTCTTCAGAACCCTAAAAACGCGTAGTTACGTAGGTGAAAAATGTGTGCAACAAATCTATGTCCACCCTACACAATTTCGTCGCTTGGAAATATAATATTGTGGATTTTTCTTAAAATTAAGAGTTCACAAAAAATTTAATCGTATTAAACTTTAGTGACAACATTTTCACAATTTCTGATGTATTCGCCCTTTGTATAAAAGCTTGGGTTAAACAAATAACCGCTAAAACTTGGAGCTCTCAGACGGGACATTGATAAGAAAGTATTTTTTTCATTTACTGTCTAAATATTATGTTTTAAGTCAGGGTTTTTGTTTCACAAATTCAGTCTTAATTATACTCGTAAAATAGGAGTAAAAATATAAACAAATATTCAGCCAAAGTTGGAGAAATATAGGAACACTCAATCCACACATAGGAGGATTGAGAGCTCCAAATAAACCTTTATAAAATCCAAGAAAACCGTTAAAATCAATTGAGAAATTGTGAATAGCTTTCACAAATTCTGCACAATTTTTCCACATAAAAATGTTAAACATACATCAAGTATATTTTGAGATACGACATTACAGTAATTTCTTAAGTTAGCGGATTGAGTGTTCCAGTTAATCGACCACAACTTTCTTAACATACGTTTCACAAATTTTTTATCTTCACCACGATGTTTTCACAATTTTTTCCTAAATTTCTCCTGATTTTGGAAAAAATATGAGTAATTTTTAAAAAAGAGCCCTCAATCCACACGCACACCAAGAAAACAGGTAGTCGTGTCGAGTTACGGAAATTACCGGCACGTCATTGTAGCTGAAATTGTTTATAGCTCGGCTCTTTATTACAACTAGCTCAAGCCGCCCTCGGTTTCCATGACGACACAAGTAGCAACGGAAAAATATGCCAAATTACACTGAAGTATAATGACATAGAACAGACATCTGGAACAAAATGTGTGTCCCGCCCGGGAGGTTCGAATTTCAAAATTGAGCCCCGGTTCTCCTTTCAAAATCGGACGAATCCATTGAAGATTGAAGCCACGTGGCGCCAATGCATTGGGACATACATGGTGTTCGGGGTGTCTGTTCTATACGCTAGTAATAGTACCTACTTCAATGCAAAATTATAAGTTAATCCAAAGCGCTATTATTCCCGTTTCCGTCGCAACTTTGTGACACGTTTAAATATATTTTATTAATAAGTAAAACTCGTCCTCAACGGACCTCAACTCCTCACTACGCGTCCTCACCGCAACGGCTAATTTAACCCGCCGAATTAGATGTTTCATATCAAAAGCATATTGCAGAATATAGAAAATTATTATGAAAAATCAATAGGAGAAATGCATCGGGCGATCAGTTTTAGTTTTTCTGATAAAGAGAGTGTATTTTGTTACTTTTATTTCTGTCTTATTTTATTTGTGTTATAATATTTTATCGCTTAGTAATAGAAAAAAAATGGTTGCCTGTAAAGTCGGTTTACAGACGGTAGTTTAACGTGACAACGTCATGAAAAAACATTGATGAAGTAGTGCTCGAATATAATATTATCTCTGGAAATTAACTTATAATTAGAAACTTTTGGAACGAAGTTCCTTATCGCGCGTTATGAAAGGGGGCTAGACGGAAAAAATTCTTACAAAAAGTTGCCACGACACTTTTTGAAGTGATTCAGAAAGTTTTACAGAGATGGCGCTGTACAACTTTCTGAATCACGCTAGAAGCGTGAGCTCGTTTCATATTGCTGAATCACACTGCTGAGCGCGTAAAACAATACTTAAATCGAAAGGAACTTCGTTCCATCCGGGTGTCCCTTGACACCTCTCAAGTTTTTATCTTTATACTACAACGCCATCTAGAACTCCTGAACTAAACTATTTTTTCAGCAAGTTCCTTTTTGACTAATTGTGTATATAGTTTTGTTCATAGATGGCGCTTTCTCCATTGTTCGCTCACTCGCGTAACGCGACAGATGAGTCATGCTTTTTCATGCGTGCGGTCGGCATCGTTTTAATAGACGTTATCACGTCAATAAACTGGTTTAAAAATATTACTTCTAAGTTTAAGTAAGTTTCATCCCGAAAAGCCACAGGGTGTTAAAAGTCGCAAACAAAAGACGAAGTCGCAGACATCTAGTAATTATGAGTCTGAAATCTGCGCGCAGTTAATTATAAATCGGGTAAATCGGGTTCAGCAGACGGAAAATCCTAATTAATACAATACTAATACTGAATCACATTTTCGTATGCATCTGGCTTCCACGATCCCATTCATTATGGACAGTATAAGCCGATTTCGGGGAGAGTGGACCGACAGTTCGTGGAAGTCTTATATCCGCAAAACCTTTTACCGAATACTTCATTCATTATGACTGTATTAATGAAGCAAAAATGAGGGTTTCTGCATTACCTATTCGTTATCTATTTATAGACTTCTAACGCTAATCCGACTTAGTTTTAGTTCAGAAAATATGATCCCAGATGTGCAGAAAAATATTAGTCTACTGCGTTTTTCTGAGTTTACTCACACTCTCACTTGTCGCCAAAAAATTCGTGTAATGAAATATCCATAATATAGTTCTTGACAAAAAATAACCGACTTCAAAATTAGGCATAACTCAAAAACTACTTCTCAGATCTCGCTCAAGTTTAAGTAGGACCACACGACAAGCACCAGCTTTCGATTAAAAAAACAATCACCAATGTCGGTTCACCCAGTCGAAAGTTTTGAGGTAACAAACGTAAAAAATACAGTCGAATTCAATACCTCCTCCTTTTTCGAAGTCGGTTAAAAATAAATTTGAATTTTACTCATACAAGGTGTAATGAAAAAGGTCTGAAGCCTGAAACAATTCTCACTTTTAAACTTTTCTCAGGCTATATTAATAAAGTTCATTGTAATCCAATTTGAAAACTTTTGAATTTTATTAATATTAGCAAATTCAGGAGCATAGGTAGCTTCCTCCTTTCTTCTAGAAATAAGAAGTATAAAGAATGGGTGCTAATTAAACTGACTTCTAGTATTTAATAGCATTATTCTGCTCTAAAAATCTACATGATCCTTTAAATTACTAAATCAGCCAACATCAATGCGCGTCTAAAAAAACTGTCTTAGCCACTATATGTAACTTACTTCGATGTAATGTAAGCTACTGTAAATATAACTTAGTATGGTAGTTATGTTTTAGAACCTACATTTATAACATTCATGAATAATTTATATATCGTCCTATATTCTTTGGTCATCGAAATGTACCGAAAATTATCATCAAATGTATTGAATGGTCATCAAAACGTACCTAAAATTATCGTCTAAATAGTAAATGATGGCAACTAAATATTCAATTTCAATTCAATTATGCAACAAAACTACACTTCATCATAAATGTCGACGGAACCCCGCTTCGTGGGGTCCCTATTTTCGCGTAAAAAAAATATACGAACTTAAATTAACCCATTAAGTTTTGGATTCCTATAGCTTTCTTCATTGCGGGGGGTAATTAACCCTTAGTTAATATAACTAGTAGTGGTAAGTAGGTGTAGTTGTTAAGTTTTAATTAATCCCTGTAAAGAAAATAGTAAATACGTTCATTTTGGCAATAGGATATTTTCCTGGGTCGGATAAGTGATGTTTCCTGATGAAAAATTTTACTTTACTGTACATTCTAAGGCTGCTTTTCCACCAGAGATGTGCTATGTTACGTTGCTATGGATGCGTTTGACATCCACCAATCATATTCATTGGTGGATATCAATCAATTTATTGAACCAATCATATTTATTGGATTTCACAACTTCGCAGCATAGCTGCATAGCACATCTCTGATGGAAAAGTACCCTAAGTAGGTAGGTACACCGCCAAAAATAAACTTAAAAAGAGAAGTTACAAACATACAGGTGAAACTAATATAAAGCATGTAAAAACAGTTTAGTTGTTAAAGAACATAGCGCATTGTGAGTGATATCCATAATTTAAAATTTAATAACCTGTAAGTATGTAGATTTCTTGAAAATGTATACTTTCATAAATTAATCTTAAAACATCAATCGATGTGCAAACACTAATGGACCTCCCAACTAAATGTACTGAACATATTATCGAGACGTGTTTTTACGTAATCGAGGGCAAATCTTAGCGGGAAACGAAACTAATGATTACTTAGTTTCCCCACAAGCTTTTAGCAAACAGTAAGATTATTAGAGCGTATCGGGTTCATTGAAGTTACAATTTACCATCCTGTTATTCCTACTCGTAGATAGATTATGGTGTGCACACAGATTTATTGATTTGTGGCTGTGCATAGAACAAAACATGTGTGTGTCATTGAAGTATAATGTCATAGAGCAGACATCTCCAACAAAATATGTGGTCCCGCCGGGAGGTTCCATTTTCAAAATCGAGCCCCCGTTCTCCTTTCAAAATCGAACGAATCCATTGAAGATTGAAGCCCATTGGCGCCAATTCATTGGGACATACATTGTGTTCGCGGTGTCACTTCTATACGCTAGTAATAATACTTCAATGGTGTGTGTGTACTTATGTACACATGCAAGAAGTTATACGTCTTTGGCTTAACAGAACAAAATAGCTAAAGATTTCATCCGGTATGCCACAACTCTTTGTTTGTAAAATGAATCAGTTATCAATTAACTTCATTATGTCGCTTTTTGGCTGTCGGTGGGCGCGAGCGTCGTAAAAGTTTTACTCTTAAATTCCAAAAACATAACATACCTTCTTAATACACTTAGGTAGGGAATTTTTTTTGAAGTTATGGAGGCCATACACGATCAAGTCTACTTGTCAAGTTTGCAGTTTAACTTGACGCGGCATCCAGTGTGAATGAGATAGCTATATGACCAGATACTATAACGTGGCCATACACAATCAAGTTTACTAGATGCCGCGTCAAGTCCGCTGTAAACTTGACAAGTATACTTGACCGTGTGTGGCCTCCATTATACTTCTTATGGAGGCGTTTGGAAAAAAATATGACAGTAAAATTTTTACGATGCGACAACCAAAAAGCTGATGAAGGTGCGTGATACTAGGCGCACATCACTCGCTAGGAGTTGTCTTGAAATGCTAGCGCGCGCCGGGTCATAGAGTCGACCGGGTCGAGCGAGAGGTATTTATAAGTAAGAGGTAAGTATAACTTCTTACGTGCGTACATAAATACTTACACACACTTTTTTATATTAATAAATTATTATAATGCATAATAATATGTATTGCAGAATTAAGTCTGCCAATTTACTTTTTACAAGATGACAAAAGAGCAAAAAAGCCACCTGATAGTAGGTAACTAAATGGTCTTTGTCATCCACAGGCACTAGTAACAAAGGCGTCACAGATGCGTCGTCAGCCGAAAAGGAAGCAGACCCGCATTATTCAGCGACCGAAACACGAAATAAACATTTCACGGTCGATGTTACAAGAGTTAGCTTAGCTAACTAATTCGCACTTTTTACTATAATGAGGTGTAATACCTCGTTCAATATTCCTTGGCTGGCAGATTTATTTTTCTTCTAAATTTTTAAACCATGACAGTTGTTTTTTTACAAAAATGCATCTGTCAGCTGTGCTTCAATGGACGGATGATCTGGTGGCCGGGCCGATCTTAAACGTTGCTTGATGTTTTTATATCTAATTTGCCTTTTTAAATATTAATACTAACAATGTGTCTAAAAAACTGTGTTGTTCTTTGTGAATAATTGCTATTATAATAAATTCATTTTGAGGAATCATGAGTTGTGCCAGCTTATTTGCAAGAATAATGTACCCTGCCCTGAGATTACTAAATCTTTAATTATGCTGAAGGATCTACACCCTCGCACTACAACGGCATGAAATTGCTATAGGTACAAATAATTTAATTTCTCATAATCACAACTGGAAAGGTACAATTCTCATTTTGATCTGTAAATCCATAAACAGGAACTCTTAATTTGTGTTTGTGATAATGAAAAATTCAAAGTTTATAGTCTGTCGTAAACAGCGCCATCTGTACGATTAAATCGTAACTACTGAGCTTGATAAGTAAGCTCTGGACATACTAATACAATAATACGCTAACAGATGGCGTTGGTAAGATAAAATTTGGAAAGCTCTTTTAATAGATTTGTGATATTTAAAAATTCTTTGAGTTAATATATTATAATGCATATTGGTTTGATTGAAAAGTATTTAATTATGGTACCATTTACCTGTATATTATCGTCGCACATCAAGCTCGCCTCCCAGAAGTCTTCAATATTCTCCGGAAAGTCACACTCCCGGGTTGGATCGGGACTCAAACACGGCTCTCTTGTCTTGAACACCAAAATGAGGCCTCCATCTACCTCCTCAGGTCGCCAGGAACCACACATAGTTGATACGGTTCTCTGTGTAACTTTAGGGTCTATCGCAGTTGGTAGATCAATCTTTAATTTTTTAACAGGACCATGTTCTACATTTGACTCACTTTTAACTTTAGACGCCATTTTCCAAAGCTTCAGGAAACCGCTAATGGATTCCTTGGCCGGGAACTTTTTGAAACTATTACTTAAAAAGGCTAGAGACTTGAAGAGGATAACTTTGTACATAGATACAATACTCACTGTACCTTTAATTAGATTTACCTTTTTCAATAATTTTGATTAAATACCAATACAATATAGAAGCTACTATTCACTAATACAACATAATTCACACAAAATTATTAGTATTTCTATGACACAATATTTACTTTTAAGATTTAAAATTTAAAAACTAGAAATTAAGAGTACTCTAAGGTTAGTGACCGAGAAGACTGTAAAGATTTTAAACTATAAAATCTTTTGCAAGGATATTCGCCCTTAGGAATTTTTTTTACAAATATTGGAAATACAACCAATTTAGCTACATTTAGAGGTTATGTTTCGGCCGCGCGCGATACCAAAACAATCAGCTGTTTGGCATGTTATTGACAGTTAATGACAGTAAATTATGTATGTTATCTATGGTTATGACTGTCAGTTCCAGTTAAGGATAAAAAATATCCTTGGGTCTCTGTCTGATGAATAATTTTATTTAAGCATGATTTTTAGTTATAAATATTACAAACTTATTGTTTTGTTATAAGAAATTTTATTATTGCTTGTAGTTTATTTTCGCCAATTTTAATGGTAACCTATACTGCGATATTACATATCTTTGTTGTGCCATCTGTTGGCGAATAGCAATAGTTAGAAAACAAACATTAGTAATGGAAAAATGTAATAGATGTCGCATCCATATCCATTTCAGCAATGAATTTGGCGCACAGCTCTTTCTCTGATCTCTGTCATATCTCTCTCATGGATAGCTTCTACCTGGTATAGGTAAGTTTCTGGAGATCAGTTATATTGTTAATTTAACCCACTTTTCCTGTAACAACTTTTTAGTTCCGATCGAAAGAAATTTCACTATTCATCATTCGGAAAACTCGGAAAACTATTATTATAAACTGTTATTTTATAAAGACACGATCAAAATATAGGTCCTACTGCCGTGAATACCGAGTTACCCGAAGTAGGCAGGTGCATAACAAACACATATTATGCCTTTAAATACATAATACAAACAAACGGACCCCTGAATCCAAAATTGATGTTTGCAGACCCATATTTTTACGATATAATTTATATGTCAGAGATCATAAAATGGCACGTCAAGCCGGAACAAGCTTGAGTGTATTCGGATGTTGAAGATGGCAGCACTATGCAAATTGTCTACTGCTGTTTTTGAGTACACGCGGTAGCGGGATAACCGAGGAGAGCTGCTATTGACTTGCCAGTTGCCAACCACCATCGAGGACTCTGGAGACATCCTTCGAGCTGAGCAGACGCGTAGAGTAGAACGTTGTTATTCTGGAGACAGCCTCCGGGCTGAGCGAAACGCAACATGTGAATTATTGTTGGTTATCCTATTCCTAAATGCCGCTGGCGATATAAATTAATATAGGTTATTTGACGCTGTAAATCCGACTTGACCGCGTTCCATTAGTGACTTCCACTCACTTATTTAAGTCACATTGTAATCTGTTCAGAGTCGTGTGTATCAGCAGTGAGTCCCTCGCTTTTAATTATTTTTGCTGGACTGGAAACGCATGTGATTCCTTTGATTTTATTAATATCGATGAGCGACAATAACTAAGTACTTAGCTAACTAGCTAAGTAGACGAACTCGTCTACTCATTTATCTACTGCTTACGTAAAAAAATATACTTTCAGGAGGTAGATACTATCGCTCATTCCTTTACAGCAACAAGCAATATTTATTCACGTGTAACTTGAGCAAAACCAATTTCAAAACAAGCGAAACTGCCTCCAGGTTGGCTTTCCAATTCAAATTTCTGTTTGTGTAGCTTTTATGTTTTTTTCTAACCCCTTTTTCGATGTAAATAAGCGATGGGGTTAACCGTCTAAGCGATTCTTTGACTGTTTGCAGTGAAAGCGGCCCATGTTTTTGTTGGCAACTGTCTTTTTACCTCGTTGATTATGTTTGGATACCATTTGGTTCGTAAAAGACTGCCTAAAACAGTCTTTGTTTGCCGCAGGCTATGTAAGTGAGTAGATGTACCTTGGTGAACTGTAGGTCTCTACGTTTTAATTAAAACTTTAATCTTTAAGAAGTAGATACTCATTCACGTATTTCTTGATAGTCTTATTTCTTGATAGTCTTAAGTATAGCTAACGTATAGTTCTTGATAGCTTAATGCTTAATGCCTACGTTGGATAGGTACAACTTTACATGATTAGATATTTTTTAAGGCCAATATTTTAAGCCACCATATTTCAGCTGTAATCACACTCATTTCCATGCAACTGGTAAATTAATAATATTATAATAGTAATTTCATGATACATAGCTTACAATATCTAAACGGCTACACTTACTAAGTTGTAAAATAAGTAATGACACAAAATGGATGACGTAACGTTATATTTTTGAGGAAACTCGGAACACTGAGTTGGAACTTACGCTCCCTTGTTTTTGGAGCACCATAACTGAAGAATATACCTAATTGCTATTGCCTATGCTATTTTAGTTTTGCTTGGTTAGAGTAGGTACTCTTTATTATATGCAGAGTTATTTTGTATGTATCAAATGTTTTATGAATCATCCAACGAGCTTATAAGTTACATGATGCTATGTGTTCGTAGTTGCCCATGGACAACTACGTGGTGTACTTTGGTGACCAAAGGCTAAAGGAAATACAAATCAGCATTAGGTATTGTAGTGTTTGGAGGGTCAATAATACACACGCTTTACTCTGTAATAGGTGAGGTATGAATACGCAGAGCGCACATCTGCACTCGCTCACAGCTAGCCACAGAGTGCCCGCTATGCATAGACACTACATCCCTTCTTTATTGTATAAAATTCAAATATTTTTATTGGTTTGGTTTACAAACACTTTTTGTAAGTCATGCAAGCTACGCCAATGCTTCAACAAGGCCCTACTGTGAGAAGGGCCCGGGAGAAGAAGCAGCAAGAAACTACCGGGGTGTTTTTCCTACTCACAGTTACAGATAGCACTTATTTACTACATACAATCTTTATTTTAAAACTCATGTCCAAGCAGTCTTGTCATTAAAATAATCATTCATCATAAGTTGTAATACTTACCCCTTCATAAGAATGCTTTTATTATGAGTTTTAATTATATAGAATATCATTTCCGTCAATTTTAATGGAATTTTATATTATTATTATTTTATTGCAACATCTATATAGATCTGAAAATAATAAATTCTTTGGTATCCAAAGTTTATTTTCTTTGTTGTATAACATGTGTTTTCCGTTTCTGTACATCGCTTTCACCATCAAATACTCACACGGCTATGTGAGGGCAGGGTTAAAGTTTGGTATCAATCTGTTAGCCTCAGTTACTTATTTTTCATCGATATATTTTTCTGTACCCAATTTAGGATCTGTAACTCCCTTTGTACTGTCCACATATTGTTCTCCTCTTTTCTCTAATTGAATTGTAGACATGTCAACTCCTGTCTCTCACACTACCGTCTAACGGTTTATATATAGAGTGAAAGCTATTTTATTTGAAGTGATTGGAAGTTTCATAAAAAAAATTATCTTACTAGCATAATAAGTCAAATGAAGATCTTCTCGTGTTTCACTAAATACAACTCTTGTAGATCATAATTGTATTTTTAACTAACGTCAAAATGTAGCTTTGAAAATAAATTAACCCAAGCCATGTACCACAGTCGTCTACTTCAAATATTAAAAGTAACAACATAAGTTCTGAAAAAAATCTCGAGTAAATCCCTCTATTGCCACGGCTCTCCCAGCCGATATGCATATCCATTGAGTGAATCATAATTATGTGTTCATTATGCGTCACCCATACACCGATACACCTCCAACTTCACTACAACTTGAATCCCAGTCTCCATCTCGTATCATTCAGTATCATGATCCTGTTTATAGGTGCTCGACAAATACATGGCGCCTCTGAAATGTGAAGCGGCCCAAATCGGCCTTAATAAGTGTTGTGTAACATCGCGAAATGTGAGAGCACTTAATAAGTGCGCTCAAGCATCGCGCCACATTTAATGTCATGTGCTTCATAGTCTGTTTCTATCTTTATCAAACCTAATGCAAAGTATAGCGAAAAGAACAATGACAAATAAAAATATTTCAAGTCTATAAAGTAGTTCGAAATTTTCAAACGTAAATCTTGAGAATTTTGATTCATTGAACTAGACATAATGCATGATGTCAATATAATGTCTACAGTTCAAACAACTCGCTCCGCGCATTATGAGAACTCAACTTTAAACAATTTTCGTATCTGATATTATTATTTCATCTCGTGTCATTAACAAATTCAAACCATTGGCCAGCAATTCATTTAATGTTAAACTATTTAATTCTACCAGTATAATAGTATAATAGTAGCAAAAGAACCTTTATAGTCCATCATAGTCAAGGAAACGAATTCAGATTACCTTTGCTTCCCAGGGGAGATTTCAATCGTTATCAAGCACTCTCTATGAGAATGCTTTGTGAGTTAGTACTCCTGCGTGCACGGTCACTCACACTTGCATGTACACTCGGCTTAGTGATGTGGCCACTCCAACGTCTTGATGGAGATCTAGTGCTTCTAGCTTCCTCAATATCAACGTCACTGTAAACTTGATAGATCTGTAATACAGAAATTTAAGACAAGCCGCGGACTGCATTGCTTTTTAGAGAAAAATCTCTAAAGTTACTTTTCTGCACTGTCATTCAACCTTTTTTTAGTATCCGCTTGGCAGAGTCAGGCATAATGAAATCGAAACAATTTGTTAACGTATACTCAATAATTACAATAGGTAACCTTGCCCTTGGTATCCATATTGAATACTGTCGTGGAAAAGTATGGAAACTGATAAAAATAACCTTTTGGTCATTAGCCGTCACTTGACGCTTGTAAAAGTGTTGATGTCGATTTTACACGAATACAGCCTGCGCTCTTTTCTGCAGAACTTCTCTGCGGAAGTCAGTGCCTCGTTGTCTCTTTACTATGGAGACAAAATCATAATCTTCACATATTTTCCTTTATTTTTCGGCAGCTCAAAAAGATTACCATTTACATTGCAAGTAAAGATATTAGATGAAAATACTACTATCTTCTGAGTCTGCAAGTGCTTATTTCTGTATGGATGAATCGTTATATTATTTCAATAAGAATAATAAAACATCCAATAAATTATTATGGATTATATTATATGGTAATAAAAATGAATATAATTATCACAAAAGTCGAATCTGTTACCATGAACTCATAACTACTTGTACTAATTTGTGATAATCTAACTCAAATATGTGAATATATTATAACGTTTTTGATTCCTTACATAATACTTGCATCATTTCTATACTTGATATTTGTGATTCATTGTGATTGGGGTAGCTTTCTGAAAACCTGCAATTTGTTATTTCATCCCACGATTTCATATCAGTGAAATGCGGCCGGCCGATTATGATAGAATCATCTCCATCAGACATCTCGAATAGGTGTCACATGACTCATATCCAACAGACATGTTTGGCTTTCAATAATCTTCATAACGGCATAGCTTCAAAACATTAATTTGTAAATATATGCAGCTACCGTGCATGCATGGCTTTTTAACAGTTTAATGTAACAGTAACATGACTGCGTAGCCTTAGAACATTGATTTATAAATATTGGCGGGCATCGTATATGCATGGCTTTTTTCTTATGAAACAGTAACATGACTGCGTAGCCTTAAAACATTGAATTATAAATCTTTACGGGCACCGTGTATGCGTGGCTTTTTGTTTATATAATCGCAACATGGCTGTGTAGCCTTAGAATATTTATCTATTATATAAATATTTCTGAAGTTCTTGTATGCGTGGCTTTTTACTTAAGTAACAGCAACGTGGCTGCATAGCCTTATATTAATTTAATTTATAATATGCGTGAACTTCTAGTATGCATGGCTTTTACTTATGTAACAGTAATATGACTGTATAGCCTTAGAATATTTATTTATTATATAAATATTTCTGAGTCCTTGCATGCGTGGCTTTTTACTTAAGTAACAGCAACGTGGCTGCATAGCCTTAGATTATAATTTAATTTATAAATATGCGTGGACTTCTAGTATGCGTGGCTTTTACTTATGTAACAGTAATATGACTGTATAGCCTTAGAATATTTATCTTTTATATAAATATTTCTGAGTCCTTGTATGCGTGGCTTTTTACTTCAGTAACAGCAATGTGGCTGCATAGCCTTAGATTATAATTTAATTTATAAATATGCGTGAACTTCTAGTATGCGTGGCTTTTACTTATGTAACAGTAATATGACTGTGTAGCCTTAGAATATTTATCTATTATATAAATATTTCCGAAGTCCTTGTATGCGTGGCTTTTTACTTAAGTAACAGCAACGTGGCTGCATAGCCTTAGATTAATTTAATTTATAATATGCGTGAACTTCTAGTATGCATGGCTTTTACTTATGTAACAGTAATATGACTGTATAGCCTTAGAATATTTATCTTTTATATAAATATTTCGGAAGTCCTTGCATGCGTGGCTTTTTACTTTAGTAACAGCAACGTGGCTGCATAGCCTTAGATTATAATTTAATTTATAAACATGCGTGAACTTCTAGTATGCGTGGCTTTTTACTCAAGTAACAGCAACGTGGCTGCATAGCCTTAGATTATAATTTAATTTATAAATATGCGTGGACTTCTAGTATGCGTGGCTTTTACTTGTGTAACAGTAATATGACTGTATAGCCTTAGAATATTTATCTTTTGTCCTTGTATGCGTGGCTTTTTACTTAAGTTTGTTTTGATTTTTAATTGACAGTACATGTTATGGTATATTATATACCACTTGTACATACCATACAGAATACATTATAGTATGTATAATCCTCATCACCTCGAATGATAGCAGTGATGATATATGAATAGCAGCAATTCAATATATCGTTTACATAATTATGTATAGTTTGGCTTATTCCTTGCAACTCTAAATCAAGTGCCTACTCCGTACCTTAATTAATTATGATACTTAATTATGGTAAATACCCCATAAGTTGAATACATTTTTAACCAACTTCAAAAAAAGGAGGAGGTTCTCAATTCGACTGTATCTTTATTTTTATTTTTTTATGTTTGTTACCTCAGAACTCCGGACTGAGTGAACCGATTTTGATGATTCTTTCTTTAATCGAAAGCTGGCACTTGCCGTGTGGTTTCACATAAATTTGAGCAAGATCCGAAAATGGCATCCTTGTCAAAAGCATATAAGTCTTAAGTTTGCATTAAGTATGTGAGCGATAAATGGACGAATAACTCAATATCCAACCGATTTCGACGATTCTTTTTTTTTTATTGGATGTACTTTATTTTAATTCGGTTTTGTTAAAATTTTAGATTATTGCTATTTACTTATTTTTAGCAAACAAAGCGTTTCAATATTTTTGACATTTAGACTGAAGTTTAGTATTCTCCATCTTTCGATTTTAATAGACTTTTAATAGGAAATACACATCACATCGAATAACTTTCGCAAAGACTATATTTCGATATCTTTAATAGTTTGGCGGAACATAAAAATATTCCACGTCACTTTACAAAGAACTTTGTTTTTCTTCCCAAAACAACCATCCTTGAGCCATCACGAACATTTTTGAATCAAACATAGTCAAATCGGTTAAGCTACCGAGAAATTAATACTAAGGTTCATTTTTATTTATACCAGCAAGAAGATATTTATATGACAATAATAATATGCCTAATTTGGGCTTTTTTTTTACACAAGGTACAGTAGCATTCTCCTTACGAGCCTTGTTTAAATTTGCGTGCCTTTGCGGCCTTTTTGTACACAGAGTACATTTGCATCCTTACGAGCCGTATAAAAGTTTGCGTGTCCGACCAACGGACCTTGTAACGGGACTAGTGGGATAGACCCAACAACCTGCGTGAACCTTGACGTAGCTATCGATTGACGTAGTTATCAATATATTTCATATTGGCTTTAGCATTAAGATATTAACCAATTGATGCTTCAATATTACTACGTAATAAGGGTTGTAAGGAATAATAAACTTTTTAACCATTATGTTCATAACCTAACACACTGTTCGTAGCTATTTTCCAGGTTCTTCATTAGAATGATTATATAGGCGTGATCTTCAAGTGAACTGTAGTGGCGTGAACATAATAATATTTCTATTGAACTGCCAGCTAAAAAGCAAAATTACACCTGAAACTTGTTTAGATAATAATTATCAACATACAATCTTTGGATTCATTGCAGAACGGTATTTGAATTATAAAAATATTAACCACAGCATTATATTAATACGTGGGGTAGATTCTGAATCGTTTCTTTCCAAGTCATTCCAAGGGTAACGTGAAGTTTCACGCTTTTATTATTTATCCACCAAATACAACAAAACTTAGGATATTGTTATTGTGATTCGATAGCTTTATTTGAAATAAGAAACGAAATAAATTACTCTTCCACATGCTACTATATAAGAGTATAATATTACCGACAGCAATATCGTAACCAGTTGCAATAAATTCATGGTCTCTTTGAAATAATTACTTGATGCATGGCCCTTTGTAACAAGGTGATTTGCGTGGCCTTCGAAATATTTAATTAGTTTTGATATTTAGACAACCATTTTGTGTACAAATCTGGCAGTGGTACTTTCGTTCTCGAGTTCTTAAAACGTTAATACTTAAATAATTGTTATTTAAGTACACGCAGTTAGGCGTACCCACATATAAATTATGTGATTGTAATGTATTTATACACTTTACTTACTTGAATACGTACATAGTAGGATATACTCGTAACGAATTTGCCTGCCCAAGCGTATGCAAGCAAGGGCATAATCCTTCTTTTTTCCAACGAATTTTTTTGTAATTACTTATTATTTTTTACCGTCGTCGCCACTTGTAGTGTTTGGAGGGTCAATAATACACACGCTTTACTCTGTAATAGGTGAGGTATGAATACGCAGAGCGCACATCTGCACTCGCTCACAGCTAGCCACAGAGTGCCCGCTATGCATAGACACTACAGGTATTACTGATTTTTCGAAACTATGATTAATTATTATAATAAAAAAAGTTGCGCGCCAGGCCGGTGAGATGTGGTAAGGTAAACGACACTAACCTTAGGGCTAGTACACAGAGGGTATGAATCGAACGCTTCCTTAACGGCATGCTGTCATACCTATTGCTACATTAGCTGTCCACTTCGCTTCACTAAACAGGGTCAGATATCATGTTCCAAATAAATAACTAATTGTTATATTTTGACGTTGAAGGACCAAGTAAACAGTAACAAAAGCAACAATTTCATTAGCGCATGATATAATACCGCTGGGCTGTCCACAGTGTCCACTCGCTCGATTGGATCCCTCGTCATAATCAGTCGCAACGACATCTGTAAAGTATCAGCTAAATGATTCGCCGCGTGACAAATGAAGGCACCTTAATAGTCCCCCGTCGTGGTGGCTCGCGTGTGGCCACGAGACTTGCTGGCGGATATCATTCAAAATAATAATATTGTTTTAAATAGATCAAGATTTATTTTATTTGGATCTGCATAGTAATTCTCCTCCTTCTCTCCTCCTTATTAATTATCTTAATTAATGGAGTCAAGTAATAATTGAAATGAGACGAAGAATATTTTAAAGTGCTCGTTAAGGTAACTCTCTGAAATTAGGGGGATAAGTTTCTTAATAGAAAATTATTCGCATTACTTAGGTATTATTTTGAAAGCTTTGCCTAGCTCAGCTCGTTCTATCTTTGAGTCGAAATCTACCTTTTTAAAAACGTCGAAAGTCGTTAAGACTACATTTCCCCTTCTGAATTCCGACAACTAATACATTATGGCAGCATTTTGTCTGGCTAGCTGTAGCCTTAATCTATCTAACAAGTTGATACCCCTAAGCTGCCTTACCCGATCAAGAAAAGTATGTCAAGTTTGCAGTTTGACTTGATGTAGCATCCAATTTGCACGAGATAGCTATATGGCCAGATAGCCATACACCGTCAAGTTTACTGGATGCAGCATCAAGTCCGCTACAAACTTGATAAGTATACTTGACCATATAAATTGTACATGGCTAGCTCGTTTTACAGAAGTGTTAGATCGAGGGGGATCAATTGTCATGTTGCCTGACAATACGCGTATTTATTCCTACTTACTCATACTTATATATATTTTTCATTATTTTGTGAAGTATTTAATTGTGTTTGGGCTATCAACATTTTATTTAAAGGATATTATTTTTACCTATTTTTTATCCAATAAGTTACAATTGTAAACGAAAACTATTATATCTTATACATATATCACGCACTTTTAATAGCTCCACACGTTAAATGTACGCTCGTCCAAGATAGTGGAAAACACTTGTATTAGCGGAGGTTTTTCTGGGACAGCGGGCACCTGTCAGGGACAATCCTTGTCGCGAGTGTGTCGTCTGCTTTATAACACTCCACGGCTCGTCTGTCACGACTTTCACTTATCTTCTTGTCACAATATTGCGTGTGATGTTGTATGTCACACATTGTATGTACTGCCCAGTCATAAAAATGTTTTTTTATCTGTTTATTTATTACCACTAATCTTAAAAACTTTTTAATGCATTTGGGTGCATAGTTATTGCAGTTGACTTGTAACATTTAGTTATTTCTATTAGTACACAATTAAAAATACATTTTGTCATTTTAATTAATTTATTCTCGTCTAAGCATATCGTCGAGTGCGGGTAAAACGCATATGATGAGATTTCCCAAAGCGACTAGTAAATAATAAATAAACAAAACATGATCAGCCACTAAACAGTTCTACAGCAAGTTGCGGCGGCCTGGTGGGAAATAGCCCAGTCCAAAGCTACGGACCATTTTTGGTGGTGTAGTTGTCAGGTGGTGTCCGTCAGAATTAGCGCCCGGTGTAACTGCCGGTCTGAGCTGCGACCGTAAATTAGATCCCACTCGGACTATACAAGGGTTGAACGTGTTCCCATTGTTATCTATACTAATATTATAAACTTGAAGAGTTTGTTTGGTTGAACGCGCTAATCTCAGGAACTACTGGTTCGAATTGAAAAATTATTTTTGTGTTTGATAGTCCATTTATTGAGGAAGGCTAAAATACGAGTATAACATCATATATTTTGGCAGTTAGTTTTTTCCACAAATTGGATGTGGAACACACAACGTGGATGAAACCGCGAGGCACAGCTAGTATAAAATATATCGTGATCCTGTGGTCGCATCTCCTTATTTTGTTCCTCAATTTGTTTGACAGTATCTATGATATAACAAAAAGTATCACGAGAATTTTTGAAAAACAAATAAGTTGGTACTACAATAATGAATCCTGCAAGTAGATACCTCTCGGAAAATCTCAAGGTGTTTATCTATATTTAATAATGGAGACGTTCTTGGGACTCGCAACCCAAAACTTAGTAGGTACCTTTGGAATTTGTAAACCTTTTGTTTGTTAATAGTTATTCACTAAAAAAAACCTTTATCGTCTCTACAGCAGAGATCTGCGTTCGATTCCAAGTAGGAGAAAATATTTATTTAGGTAACCGTCAAATTTTGTACATGAGTTGTGGTTTTTCGTGTTAATTATTTGTATCCCCATGCATAATATATTACCCCCAAGAATAATATAGTATCCTGATGTTATCAAAGTCTCGTGCCGTGTGTCACAATGGACACTGGTTATAAAGCACGGGCCATAGACTTTTAATCAATCTGCACGAGCGGCGCGGGACTAGCCGCTTAATTAAAACCATAAGGAAAATTCGCTCGGTCGAAAACGGCTCTTGTTGTCTATGACCCGTTTTTTGATCAACTCCCATGTTAACTCTATAAGAGTTTTTGTTTTTATATGTTAATTTAGGATTATTCTGTTGCGAAATAACTAATCCGTAATTGCATTTTGGGAAATGATGACAAAAATTAAGTATTCAAACGTGAAAATTAAAAAACAGAGACTTTCAAGTCGTTATTCGAGGAAATTGTAGTGAATCCGAAAAAAATAATATGAAATAGAATAATATTTTTTTAGATGCTGTTACTTGTTTTATGTAAGTATACCAAACACAAAGCAAGGCTTACCCAGAGAAAGAAAAAATATGTCATACATTCCGGTACGGTTCCGATTTTACTTCGGAACCCTAAAAAAGGTTAAATCCAGACTTTGGCAACGCATCACAAATGCTTTTAGTCTTACTTATGTCCATGGGCGATGGTGGCCAATTACCATGAGGTAACTCGTCTGCTTATCTGTCGGCTATATTGTTGAGTACCAGACACGGCAGACACAAATAAGCTATCGGAGTTATACCTATATCGAGATTCCCTAGTCCCTGACTTCCCAAAACAATACGATCTAAGTAGCTTTCCTCCAGAGAATAAAACCCCATAAATAAAAATAATATGCATACGTGAAATATTCAATTTAATCTCGCAACAAATCGCGCTGAGAACTGTTTACAGGGGTTTTATGGTAATAATATTCTGATACGGTACCCCCGCGCCGCTCCGCCTACCTGCAGCAATCCTAATATCATTTTACTATTGAATGAATGAATGAGAATGGTATATAACTCGTATGTACCAATATTAAAAATCGTATGGCTTGAAAAAATCCCTCTGAAATGTAGAGTCTAGATTGACATGGACATCATTAGACAGTCTAGATTGTAGGATATTTCAAAAAGTCAAAGTCTAATTATTTATTTCGTCATGAACAAACAGCTCTCTTAATGAAAGTCATAAATTTCAAAAATAATAACAAAATATTATGTATTAATTTATTATAGTTACAGAAGCATATAATAATAAATATTATATTTTATTACAATATAAATATTGTAATTTATTGTAATAAAATATTAAGTGACCTTAAAATTAATTATTGATTTAGATAACAGTAGTCAATATATGGTTTGTATTTCGGTAGAGGGTTTTATGGGGTCTAACCAGTATCTACTCTCTTTCTTCACTCTTAATCGGAAACACATCGGTGATGTCTTTGATGTTACTGATGCCCGAAGGTGACCATGGCTACGTACAATAATATAAGTCTTTTGTTAGCCTCTCTTAAAAATGCTATAAACACTGTACCTATATGAATGATTTTTACTAGCCTGCAGTTGACAGCGGTCAATTTATTTATGTAAAGAATTCCTCAGAAGCAAGGTTTCGACAGAAATCATTCTGTTTATACCCAAATCGAGAATGAGGACTAGTAAAACTTCTACATTGTCCCTAAAATCTCCAAATCACATAAAGAAGCACGCACACATCCGACGTAAACGTGTATGTTGAATTAAATATGGACCCGACAGGCGCGATTGCGTGTTTTTGCTATATAAAGTAAGGGTAGAAGACCTAGGAAGGTTTGAAGTGTATAGAACTGTTTTTTAACTATAGGTATGTTATTATAGAAATTAAAAAAAAAACCTCAGGTATCTAATGAGTATAATGACGTGATTGATATATGTATTCTCTGTGTATTGTTTCATGGTTTTCTGATTATTTAGGAAATGTATTAATTATGTGTGACAATGTCATCAAAGAAAATCCTCGTACGTGTGTGTGTCTTTGTGTTTGTCCGTCAGTTCATACGACGAAATTTTTTTTTCTCCAAATTTTTTAAACAAAATAAGTTGAAATTTTATGCAGGATACATGTAGGTGATGTAGGTAACGCAAATAATCTACTTACGTATAATCATTTATGAAGATGGAGATAATTTTTGGTAAGTAAATAAGGAAATTTTAAAATATTTCTCATCTCCGAAACTCCCTTATGACGCAGAAATAATGCTTCATGGGTAGTATACTTTAACTTTATCATCTTTACCAAACTCTTTTTGAAAACAAAAACAATGGTTATAATAAAAATAACTTGAATATTCGACACTCGATCCAGAAGAAGCAATCTCACAGCTAACGACGTCAAAACAATTAAAATCAAACACTAACCCGTCACCGTCCACAGTAATTCCACGACACGTCCAATCTACACGCATAGCGTGCGTTCAAAACAATCCGCATAACCTGCGCTTGCTCTCCCGGGGGTCGTTTGCGCCGGGTTTACTTTTCCACATTACGGGGGACATGCGATGTACATTACCTAAGCGTTTGTTTTTATGTGTGCGGCGCGCTTTAATATTGGAAATGCGACACGTATTTTCAATTGTGGTTGCAATTGTTTGAGCATCATTTTTTTAATTTAAAACCATTGAAGTATGTATTATACTAGCGTATAGAACCGACACCGCGAACACCATGTATGTCCCAATGCATTGGCGCCACGTGGCTTCAATCTTCATTGGATTCGTTCGATTTTGAAAGGAGAGTCGGAGGCTCAATTTTGAAAATCGAACCTCCTGGGCGCGACACACATTTTGTTCGAGATATCTGTTCTAATACATTATACTTCAATGTTTGGGACCCGAGTTTATGTTGCTTGCAAACTTCCTATCACATGGTATTACTGCTATGGTTAATTTTTGTTATTACTTAGAAAGTAATTAAAGTGATAACAGTACTTAGCAACTACAGTAACTACTTATAACATGGTCGTTATGAAGGTACTTAATTTTGTATGAAGAATGTAGGAATGTGTTGTTGATATGGCTACTATGCAAGGTCGGGGTAGAAATATTATTGCGATATGACTCATTTGGTCGTTGAGTCCAAACACCAAACAAATGATGGTAAACACTCCAGGCTCTTTCTGACACAGGTTGTTGGGTCATGTATTTGTTATGCTTCTCCTTCCTTCGATCTTCGATTCTTTGATCGATCGTTCCTTATTATAGGCGTCTTAATGTAATCTTAAACTAATAAATATTATACATTTCAATAAATTATTATTATACTATAAAGTATTTTTAATTTGTTGTTTTCTGTTAGCCCATGTACCGTTTCTTAATTAGAAACTAATAGAATAAAACTTAAATAGGAGCTAATCAGTGCCCTTAGATTCATCACGATGGTCAGAATGAGTGAAATTTACAATGGACTTCACCACTTATTCACCTTATTATGTGCTCCAGTCGAAAGTTCATTGGTTCACTATTATCCAGTATAATCCCGAAGTTTTATATTGAATCTCCTTTAACGAGAGGGACTAATTTTAACTTGGCAACCTTAAAATAGCTGTAATAGCAAAACCAAATGTAAGAATTTCTGAAACCGCCCAAATACCCTCCGTCATTGCGTCGTGATTTATATCCAACGATAATAACATCCGTAGCCTGGAAGCCTTCAGCCACAATGTTTCATCTATCGGTCTATCGCTTAGTTTATATACTTATTTATTAAGCGGTCAACCCAACGATCTAAGCGCTTCAAAAAATGCTTTGATAGCAACCCCTGCAAAGATGTTCGGTTTCTTTCCAATCCCGCTCGACAGAAGATTAACATAATTTGTGGCGATTTGAATCACAAAGATTTTGAAATTGAATTTCCATATGCCAGCCGCACTATACAAGAGGATAACGATATTGTACTATAAGATTCTTTAAATATCTTACATACTTGCTAAGTGGTGTCCTTTTTAATTCGGCTTTAAGTTACTATATTTGCAGTGCTATTTTTTGCGACTGAAAAATTTAATATTTCGTCATATTAACCAAAGACTTAAATGAATATTGCTTTCCGGTGAAACCATTATTTTTAAATGGTTTTTCGACTGATCAATATTAGATAAGTATTTTCCAGATTCCTACTTAACGGTCTGAGAATGAAGATCAGTGTTTTTATTGACGTTGACTTTGATGCGCCATCTATACATAATATCTTCAAATTGTTGTATCGGAATATGTAGTAGAAAATGTATTTTATCAGTGGACCGAATGTGCCTAATGCATTATTTTAGTAGTCTCAAATCGCTTTTCAAGTGAAACCATATTAAGGCATATCGGTTAGAACGTTTCAGAGTCTATAAAGAACATCCGTACACAATTTTTATAATAACAATAGAAATTAGTTCTGTTAGTAAAAAAAAATAGTAAAAAATAGTAATAAATTTTGCGTAAAATATGTTGCCTTACAAATTATTAAATAATAATAATGCTGACACAATACATAAAACTGTTAGTTTCTCTTATTATACTATGTCAATAAAAAGGAAACATAAAGGAAAAAACGCATGGGTATAATGGTTGAATCACAATTTATTCTTTTTTTTAATAACACTAATAAAACACAGCATAATCAGAATAAATGACCCAGAAATTTAGCGGCACCTAGATCTAATAACGATAAATTCAAGGGCCTATGAACATATTCAAGAGATAATTTAAAGTTTTAACCAATTAAGCAACTGTTGCAGTAGCAGCGTACTGGCCAATCCCACAAATACTTTGACCTCTAAGTATCTTCAAATATCCTGCTTCACCCCACTGGGTTCCCCAAGAGTTCTTGATCAACCAGTAAGGGTCACCTCCATCTAGAGCAGAACAAATCTATGATTATTTAATTAAATTATATTCATAATTCAATATCTGCTTCCACTTAATAGTGTAATAGAACTGAAATGAATATATTAGCAATACCAATAGTAAATGCATCAGATTTAGATATACTTTGAGCTATTTACAAGCTTTTATTTAACTTGCATTATATGAATACTGAATTTTAAATCAGTTATCTTTAACTGATTGAGCTGAAATTTGCTGAATACACGCTTATTTTGGATGACAATGCAAGCTTATATGGGTATCAAATTAAAGGGCTTGCTGAGGAGAACACGAAAACTATAATAATACAATTTCACATTAATTCCAAAATATGGGGGACCATCCAAGATGTATAAGTACTATAAACCCAATATGGCGGGACAAAAGTTTGTTTTTAAAAAGTTTTTTTACCATTAATTTATTTTAAACCACTGATCGTTTTGGTACATAGCCGTGAAACAAGTGTACTGAATTATCATCTTGGAACTGAGGGCATGCATCTTCTTGATATCTACAGCTTCTACAACACTATTCGAAAGGAAAACAAAACTCGATTCTTAAAGTTAAACTGAGTAGTTGAGTAGTTGCTTGAAATAATAATTTAGCTGAACGAGAAACTTTTATCAATAAATATAATAAATAAATAATACTGTGCCTGTGCCATATCCAATTAGAAGAATAGCATGATGACCTCCATTACAATTTGGTAATTTAAATATTCCACCTCGTGACGCTTGTAACTCTTCGCAGGTAGTAATACCTGAAACAAATCATACAGATAAAATAATAGTCTTCCTTTTTGAAGATAATTAAAATTTCAGACAAAATCTTTATGGTATTATTTTTCATAACTTACCAATAGACAGAGGACCATAATTAGCAACTGCATCCTGCAAATCATCTTCAGACGCTATTGAGAGCTGACTTCCTCCTGTTACCTTGACCACTATTTTACCTCGGTCAACGCGGCACTGACCTTGCTGACCCTCATATGGATAGTCTGATTCTCTCATGCATCCCGAATTAGCTAATGATCTGAGAACATACAAAAATGTAATACAAACTACTAAAATATTACATTCGGTCTTACTCCTCTTTTAAAATTCGCCAAGCTATTCAATTAAGCTATTAATTTGTAAGTACTATTAGGTTTTACTTTTTATACACCTAAGGTATGTATTTTTTATAATTTCTGTCATTTTCATTATTGGAAAATTTCTTTGAATTACTTTCGATTGACTTGAAAACACTATAAATATTTTTAATGAAAATTTTGCTTAAAAAAGATTTCATGTTTTCCTTACAGCAATAGGTACTATTGAGTATTCTGTGCTTATAGCTAAAAGGTGTAGGCCAACTGCCCTGGCCTGGCTCAAAAATTCACACTTTAGTGTACTTATAGTGTGTAATTTTTACATACTGCATAACCTCATGAGGAAGTCCACCGTTACAGCCATTTACAGAATTACAGTCAAGGCTTTGCTGCTCCGACAGATCTAAGAGTTGCCCATGTTGTTTGGCGTATTGTGCTTCGATGTTACCTAATTGGAAATAATTGTAAAATCAATTGAGAAAAAAAACTAAATTGTTAAAGAATCATCATCAAAAATCTGGCTAAAAACAGTTATACTGAATATTTTACCTATTGCGCTAAAAATATAGCATGAACCGCAGATTCCTTGGTCTTTAACTCCAGTGACTATGTTGCTTTGTCTCCAGTCTAATGAATCAGGAGCCATTCCTTTTGGCACGTATTTTACAGCATTATGATATGTAATGTTTCCATTAAAACCCAAGTAACTTTTGGAAAATTCTTCAAAAGTCAAATCAGTAAATGGATTGATTCCAAAAACAACGTCAGGATGCTCACGATTCCAGCGGTTGATCTTTATTAAATTGTCTATGAATACGTTACGACGATGCTCAAATTCTTCAGACTTGTATTCCTTGTTGTATTTCTCAATGAACTCTTTGAATAGATCGTCGATATCGTCTAATTGGTAAGTTACCTTTTCAGGCATCTTGGGATTTGGGACGATGGAGAGCACTTCTATGCTCTTTAAACACAAGAGAAAAATAATGTTGAGTAGGATTAACATTGTCGTTTACAGCTTGGCAACGAGAATACTGGGGCTAAAAATAATAAAAATATTAGTTCTACTTGTCCCACGGGGCAAGTGAGACTCAGATGTACTAAACAGTTCCAGTTGTCCCGTCACGGAACAACTAGACGGGGCTAGTGAGACTGACCCGGAATTTTCCGATTGACTATGAAGTACCAGATGAAATGAAGCGCAATGGAATACCGTATTTATACTGAAAGTCACGTTAAAATATTCAAGTCATTTAAGGTATCCAAAAAAATTCCACTCATAATGAAAGCAATGAAAAAATTATAAATACGAGTTTTTTGCATTTATTCAAAATAATATTGTGCTACTGTACATTATTTGAATACCTAAAATAATTGTTATCAGTTGTTGAGTAGGTACCTAGAAGGCCATGTTTGATTTTCTGTATAACTTTCAATTAGTATCCTGCATCAATAATTAGTTTGTAAAATTTACGAATGCCTACTGGAATGAAATGAAATGAAATGAAATAATCTTTTATTCATGTAGGTATCACTGATACTCTTATGCACGTCATTTTTTTAAATCTACCAGCTTTTCGGAAAGGCGCTTTGTCATGGAGGAGAAGAAAAGCCGTAAAGAAACTCCTCAGCACATCTTTTAAAAATAAAACTTATATCTATTACAAAAATAGGTATTCTCTAACCTGTGCAGAACTGGTTGCCTAGCTAGTTATTTCCAAGCATCCTTGTCAATTAAATATTAATTTATGCTATAGTAGCCCTTGCCTAAGAGCTGAACCTTTACACGTTTCTTAAAAGATTCCACCGGTAAGTCACGTATTTGTTTTGGGACTTTATTATAAAATTTTATACCTAGTCCCATAATTTTATACTTGTAAACACAGATTTTACTGCTACACAATCTCCAGTTGAATTCAATGATTTTACGTCATCTGTTAATAAAATTAACGTAATGCACGTAACGTAACGTAATGTATACCCAAAGACAAACTATAGGCTGTATAGTAAAACTCATACTTAATGTGGATTTAATATTTCACGACCGCGACAGTGAATGAATCTCTCAAAAATATATGAATTACTTTAAATTATCAAAATATTTTAAATCACTTGTATGTTTCTAATCTCCTGAGATTATATGTATAGTGCAACAGCTCTAACATATCCACTAATTCTGCTCAACTTAGCTTCTTACTTTTCAAAACTACAGTTTTTTAATTTACAAACTGATAAACATAACTAATTGGATTTCTAGGTGCATTCAATACATTACTCTTGCCATGTGTAATAATTTATTTCCGAAGAAATGCAATAAAACTGACATGAACATTGATAACATTATTTTCCTTTCATGGCATTTTTTTATCAAAATAACTTAAATACTTATAAGTTAAGTTCTAATATAAAGACGATACTTGGGTATCCAATACAGGTAGTTAGTTGTGGTCTGCGATTCGAACGGAATCAAAAAACTATGTGGAAGCTTCTTTTGATTGTTGTTCTTTTATGTTTATATAGAGACGTGGTACTCACCGAGGTCACCAACCAAAGCACACCTGAAAAGGTGTTTTACCAATTGGAAGATATTGACGTGCTATTCAAGGAGTTTGCCGATAAATATGATAAGAAGTACAGCTCAGGAGAGTACGAGCATCGTTATAAGGTCTTTACTGACAATTTGATTAAAATTAACCGATGGAATCGTGAACAACCACATGCTGCTTTTAGTATCGGTCCGTTCGCTGATTTAACTTTTGAAGAATTTAAAGAATCTCACACTGGATTTCTTGGAAACTTCACTAGTGAAAATGCTGTCAAGTATGAACCTAAGGGAATGGCTCCAGAATCCCTTGACTGGAGACAGAGTAATATATAGTTACAAGAGTTAAATCTCAAGGAGCTTGCGGTTCATGCTACATTTTTGCTGCTATAGGTAAGACTCGAACAAAAGTTTTATCCTACTTTCTGCTCATATTATAAATGTGAAAGTTTGTGATGATGTTTTTACCCGACTGCTACGGAAGGCTTATATTTTTCGCGCGTATTTTGTATGTTTGTTTGTATGTGTGAAATATTCTTAATTACCTCGTATCTTCCAAACTGCTGAACGGATTTATATAATTAAGATATCGTTAGATTCGTCTTGATAATCCAAGTGTTCTTACCGTGACTGTTAATCCTTTTATAGTGTAGTTGTTCAATATTACTTTTAACAACATTTTAAACTACTGGCCTTGCTTTTTCTTTTTAGTTTATTTTACGCAGTCAGGTTTTTGTTTTTTATAATTTTTTTACTCTTTCACGTTAAAATTACTGAACGGATGTATTGCTTATAAGCACAAGTCGATCATGATCTGGAAAAGAACTAAAGTAAGTAAGTAACGGTAAGGTAAGGAACTAAGGTTTTAGTCATCTAACATAATAAACAAACAAATATTTGCAGGTAACATCGAGAGTCAGCATGCTAAAAACGGAGGACAACTCATAGAATTGTCGGAGCAACAAAGCCTTGATTGTAATTCGAGAGGCTGTGGTGGTGGATTACCGCATGAAGTTATGCAGTAAGTATATCTTTTTACTCGATTACCTCAGGAAGAGCATTATATTCTTGAGTGCATACACTCGTACAGTCACCAAGAAAACGTAATGTAATATTACAGAATGTTTTTGTTATTATCAATGTTACTGAATAGGTATTTAATCTTTTTATTTATGTCTCAGAGCATTAGCAAGCCGGGGATGCATGAAGGAATCCGATTATCCTTACGAAGGTCAACAACGCCAATGCCGCATGGATGCCTCCAAAGTAGTAGTCAGGGTATCTGGGGGTGATATGCTCGCTGTACGCTCTGAAGATGATTTGAAAGACGCCTTAGCCCACTATGGACCCTTGGCTATTGGTAAGAAAAATAAATATGATCACTAAATAATATATAATGTTACTAAATAAAAAAATAAACAATAATAATATGATTACTAAGTATAACTAAAAAATTATACCAGCATAAGGCCTCTTAAAAATAAAATAATAATGAGTTTCGTTGTGCATGATTATAATCATGATTATAATAATTATTATTAATATTATGCAGTGATTTATTGTCAATATCATTTAGTGCAATTTAATATTTTTTATATTTTTATAAGTTACTGTTAAACCACAATACCACCTGATTCTAAATTGGGATGTAGTCCAAGATGTTGCGCACTAAGGTGAAAGAACTGACTCTGAATTTTTCGTTCACGAAAAGCGATTCATTGCTGAACAAAAATAATTCGTGTTTAACAAGGCCTAGAATTCCCTCAAGTTCTAGTTACATGGTCAAAACGAAACCCTTCTTCAAAATCTTAAAAAAATATGGCATCTCTTAAAGGTAAACTGATTATGATTGTTTTTCTTGTTAGTAACGTGAGTTATCATTGAAAAGGTCTTTCAAAAGTAGAGGCAAATGTGTCCTCCACTGCCAACTAAATGGTAATGTACTAGACGTGTGAAAAAAAAACACGGCAGTTTCATATAAAATGAGTTTAAAAAGAGAACTAGCATGGCTATGTTACCATTAATAAGAGAGTAAAGAGTAATAGTAAATAAACTTACAAATACAGAAGCAGAACTCTACATGGCGCGTGGCCTCCTGACACGCACTTGGCCGGGTTCTTTTGAAAATGTTTTGTTTTTAGGAATATACGTAGACCCACAAATGCAACACTTGCCACGTGGAGTTTTTACACCAACAGCATGCAATATATGGGGCCACGCTCTTCTTCTTGTTGGATATGGTACTGGTAAGTAATTTAGAGAACTATCTGTCTGTGAGCAATAGGACACCAATCTGCCCTGGAGCCGCGTGTTGGAGTATGCTCTAAGCCTCCTCTAGGGGAGAGAATCGTGCTCAGTAGTGGGTTTACTGGGTTGAAACCAGAGCAATAAGGCACATAGTTTGAAAGATTAATGAAGCAGAAGTAATGTTTAAAGGTTCAGGAGTTCATACTGACGAAAGTTACGAATTCCTATATCTAGCGGCAGATTTCGAAAGATTGATGGATTTAATGTCTAATTATAAACTCAAGTCAGCCGTCAAATGACTTGGTGCAGTTCTTTCTTTCTTTCTCTCTTTTCTTTCTTGCTCAGCAAGCATTTGGCCTTACGCCTTTACTGTTACTTATCTCCATGGGTAACGGTAGCTTCTTACCGTCAGCTTGAAATTGATGGGCACCTCTCATTTTGACCGTTTTTAGTATGATAATACTGTGAAATATTTATGAAATAAATAAATAACGCTTACCTTACGCTGACCTTAATAATCTTAACACTAAGCATGACGATAATAAAGGATTTAATTTAATTTGTTGATTATAGATAACGGTATTCCTTACTGGCTTATAAAGAACTCCTGGGGAGCAAGTTGGGGTGAAAATGGGTATTTCCGAATGATCAGGGGTCAAGATGCCTGTAAAATTGGAACGTACGTGGCCTCCGCTACCGTTGCGTGATTACAGCATCAGCGACGTCATCTTGAAGGACCTATGCATTCATTTTTGCTCCAGAACTGTATCCAAATTACATCATAATATTTTTCTAATAATAAACAAAGAAATTTTTAATACACTTAATTTCAAATAATACGTATAACATCCCTTTATTGGTTTTGTCATAATAATATATCTATGCGTGAGAGTATTCTTTGATTTTATTAATCTTTTTTCATTATGTTTGGATTACCATCATATTCACTATAATAAGATATTGTTATTAAATCACATTATATAATCACTCCTTTTTTCAGTTCAGTTTATAAGTAGAGTAAGTGGCCTTGATTTGTCAATAACAACGACTCAAAAAAAAATAGTATCAAAAAGTATTTCTACCGTGCCTGCCTCTAATATGGCTCTCTAGTACCTCGACTTCTTTGTCAATAGTTCACGATACAAACTAACAGTGTCTCCAGGAATTAAAGTTCCGATCGAATTAAAACATCGATCTAATTCAACGGAAGTAGATGTTGAAGAAGAACCTGTCCTAAACTGTTCACATCCGCATCTCCGAATCGATTCTGCGAAAGCGTTCGACAGAGCATCACCTTGAGGTCATTGTGCAATACGATGCATTAGTAGTTCTCGTAATGAGATCGCTTCAAACTCTTCGATTACGTAAGTTGGGCCAGCAGGTACAATAGAATCGCATTTCATATTTATACTACACAAAATGTCCTCGACTTTGTCCACAGATATAAATTTTACAATCATATAAACTTTTATACTCACTCTTCCTCCATCTTCGTCCTCAGTAATTGGCAAGTAGCAATACTAAAGCTACTTCAGTAAATGGCGTTGTTAAGCAACACTAAACCGAGCAAAGCTCGGTCATCCGGGTACTATAAATATAAGTCATAAAAACTTTTACACTTTATTTTACTCTTTTAGGCGATTAATTTCCAAAATCTTTTCTTACTGCTCCCTCGCACCACACTACAATAATAATAAACTCTTATCGTGTGCTGCACTGGTTTAGGCTTTGCATTGTTAGCCGGAAAACTAGCAAATAATCTACTCTATGGCAAGTGGTCATCACCGCCCATGAACACCAATGACACAGCCTTCACGGTAAAAATATCAGTATTAACAATAACTATAATAATAATAATGATGAAATAGTAATAATCCTGCCTGCCAAGTGAAGAATCTAGTTTTATTTATTTATTTATTTAACCTTTATTGACCACAATAAAATATCACGGTACAAATGGCGAGCTTGATGCTTAGTGCATTCTATATCAGCTAACGATTTGCCAAAATAGAAATGCGCGAAAGGCGGTTTGGGGAGGTTTGGGCTATTTCTCGGTTTGTAGCCAGTGCTACCTTTATTTATATGTTCTAGTGAGTTATGATATTGTTTTATTTTGTTTACTTCTTGTAGAATTTAAAATAAGATAGTTTACTAAAAGAACTACTGCAAAATTTCCTCAATTTTGGCTATCAGTACAATAACTGCACTGATCGCAAAGACTATTCTCGCTTTCTAAACGCATACATTACAGCATCATGCTAATCTTCAACAATTATAATTGCTGTCGGTTTGTCCTCGCGTCCTGATTATCCCGTTTCCCGGGGATTTGTTATGATCGCGCTAATTGTTCGCATCCCGGTCGAGGTTCCTTCCTCATTAACAACTGGGTGTTTGACGTCACGCTGCTGCTGATAAATCCATGTGTTGATTGCTATGTGTAATGTTTATATAACCACTTGGGATTTATTTAAATACATTTCTATGTAGCGACTTGTGTCGTTAACACTTGGGAAATTCTGTCCGCGTGAAGCTGAAAAGGCCGGTAGGGACAACAGCAGCTCTCTATTAAAAAAACTTGTTTTGTCCAGATTTGATTGATTGCTATCTTTTTCTGATTAGGATTGTGAGCTAAAAATATTGGTGAGCTAAAAATAATGTTTCCCGAAATTAGAGGAAAATCAAGTTGTATGTAGTTCAATACTCTACCGGGTGCTACAGGTATGATTTTTATAATCGGTTAAAGAAATTTCTTAAAATCTCGTTGGATTGAGATACTAAGTTAGTATAGCAAATTTTGCTGATATTAAATTAAGTATATTAGATTTAAGTATAAAATGTATGTAGATAAATATTAAATAATATTAAATAACGCATGGAAATGAAATAGTTAATCACTTGCCAAGTGTACTTAATTTACTTGGTCTGGAAAATGCGTATCCTTGCGTAAATTTAGTTGCACGTAAGTTTCCGAAAACAACGGGAAATAAGTAATTGTACAGACCTGAAGGAGGGTCAAATCGTTTTTATTGTAATGGACCACGCAGAAAGTTACTTGTAAGTAGTTCACTATAGGAACAGTCAATGATTAGATTTTCTGAACATAATGTATTGTACTTCATTGAAGATTAATATTTGTATTGGAAATTAATATTCATAGTTTTTGTATTTTGGTTAAATGTGGAATAACACTATCTGCAAGTTAGGTTTATAGATCTTTATTTCTCAAATAAGACTACAATAAGTCACTTCTATGAGAACAATATCATCTTAAAAATAATAGCTAACTTAAGTTTTCATGCGCCTTATACAAAAGTGGATTATATAAAGGAAAAAATATATATATATCGCACAAGGCTCTGTGGAGGTACTCATTCGTATGTTCAGATCATCTGAGTTCAGTACTATGAACATAGATCTCTCTCTGTGGGCGTACTTATGTGTCAGGATTACCAGGATACTAAATAAAACCCATAATTCGACAGGCACAAGGATACTATCCGTTTATTGCCTGATAACACCCGATTTTCTCAATTCAACGTTATTTAGTTGTTTACTTTGATTCGCGATACTCTCAATCTGTCTGTCTTCTTGACAGTTCCCTTTTTCTTAATTTAAAAGATTATTACGAACTTATTTTAGACTGCACCGATATATATATAAAAAAAGTTGCTTACAACTGCCGATTTAGGAATATGGAACTGTGGAATGAACTTCTTCCATCGGTGTTCCCACTAAGCTATGACATGGGGTCCTTCAAGAAGCGGGTCTTTGCTCCATTCTAGGCTACGCAAAGTTGACGATCTGGCATTGCTGACTCCCCCGGTGTTGTTAATATCTTAGTGTTTTAATTTATTATATTATGTAATATGTTCAACAACATGTTAAAACATACAAAATAATTGGTTCAGTAGAAGAACTTGCAAAAGCTTTCACAAGATTTGAAACACAGCGTAAGGGTCACTACACAAACACGTTTAAGGCAAGCGGACTCAGGTGTGACTCGTGATTGTTGCCAATCAATAGAACGTGTAAACTGGGAAGCGATCTTTGTTGAAAGCAATCTCTTAACGCCGGTTTACTGCTGGATCAGCTGGTTCCGTACCGATAGAAGAGCTATACGATATGAGTCTGTGTTAAACTATATGGACTTGATGACATCTGTATAAATAAGGAATTTCTAAAGCGTGATTTACAAATGGTGGTTAGCTTTCGTTTCAATAAGATTAAGTTAAGGCATCTTTGAGGTAACTATCAAATTTTCTTGACACCTGTTTTATGCTTAGTCTGGTTCTAGATTAACAGAGGAAAACAGAGGTTCTAGATTAACAGCGGAAAACAGAGGAAGACGTCGAAAGATCCGTGTGATGCTTCGCTCTAGTTCTTAGGTATCCATTAAAGACTAGATGCAGCCTTAACGACTGCTGTGACCACAAAGACTACCGGTTTAATGTGCTTGTCAAAGCAAGGACACTTTTGGTCAAGGAAACTTGCCACCAACTTTCACCCATATTGTGAGTTCAACTCGGTCGATTCCTTTATAAAGGCTGTTGAATAATGACTGATTCAACACTTCAAAGTAGACATCCAAAAGTATTATTATTTAAAAATTATATACAAACGAGGGAAACGCAAGTGCATCCTTCTCGAAATTTCCACTGAATTATCCTCTTGAACTGGACTCGAAATGAGGCGGAACAGAGTCGCTGTTACAACAAATAAACTCCCGAAATTGAATTACGTTCCGTATGTGATGAAACTCAAGGGTTTAATTTGCAGACGAAAACGCTCAGAAGTTATTTTCATCCTCTTTGTTATTTTAGCCCATAATAGTCCCATAGCTGGCCACTTGTAGAACGGTAAACCTTACAAATATTTGTGAACATTACGGAGAATCAACAGAATAGTTTTCTTTAAAAAAATCATAAGACAAAGCAAGTGGTAGTTATATTTATTATTATAAATAAAAAAACCATTCCATTATTTGTACAGGTGTAATAAATTATGACTTAGTATACCAATAAAGATAAAATTGATAATTTAAAATACAAGTGCTTATAAATCTTTCATAAGGATTTTAATTAATCAAGAATTAAGTGTGTCTGATTAATTTTTTGTCTAAAATTAAACCGGATTGGTGAAAACATAACTCGATAATTTTGTGTTGATTCACACATAAATTTCACTTTAGATGCATTAAAATACTAAAACCGAGTGATACATTTTGATAAATTTGGCTTTATAATTTATTATATTTATGGACTCAAATTTCTATTACACCTTATGATATATATTTTTATTAAATGGTAATCGTAACGGTTTAGAACGGATACTAGCGAATTATAATACGTATTATAATAATATGTTTTCCCATTACACACGATATTCATCGAATAGTAATTACTTTAGATTATAATAAAGTCGATATAAAAAGAGAGAGATAATACTTTTTGAGCCATAACAAGTTTAACAAAAAAAGCTTGAGTACAGCGTCAAGGCAAGGCGCACGATATCAAATCGTGTGTTTCCACGTGCAAACAAAAACACCGTGTGGCCAGTTTTAAAATTAAGTTCAATTTACTAGAAACTGTTGTTGTTTACTGTTGAGACGGGAGCTTTTTTGGTTGTTCAGCGACTGTTTATTCGTAATGTTTACATAGTTGCTGTTACTTTTACTATGTAACAAGGATAATCTTACACAATTTTTAGAGATAACTTGGCAATAATTTTGGTTTTAACAACAGAATCAATTTTGTGCACTATAGTAAAATTCTCATCTTATACAAATTTGCACAATACTGTTATTTTTACGAAAAAGCCTATCTGGCTCACTACCACCGTCATACTTGAGTCATCGTCATCTTCCATCTGGGGGTTTGAGAGCGTTCTTTCTTTTCTCTTTTTTGCACTGCATCAAATGCTTTGATGTTAAAGATGTCCATGCAGCATGCCCATCTGGGCTGCTTAAAAACGAGATAAGTAATGTGTACATTTTTATACACATCTACATTTTTATAAAGGTTAATATGTTACTCAAAATAAAAATGAAATATTCAATTTATCAATTTCACCATACATTTTTCATACAACGAACTTAACACGTGAGCCCCTTTTAATAGACAAAGCTTAACAAGGTTATCTATATCTATCCACTAGAGTCTTATACGTATAAAAATCGCATACTTCACCCGGGTTATTAAGTCATCACCATCATTGTAATAAACGCTAATTCAAACGTAACAGTGTTATAAAAACGCTAATCATCGCCCGCCTGTCACTGCATCACAATTTAATACCACGTTCTGTCAATCTTGTGATGGCCCCTTAATACACATCTATAACCAAGTTATTATACCGTTCGGAAATCTATTTACCACCTTAATAAGTGGTATTACGGTTCATATTTTACTTTTTTACCGAAGTACATTTGCTATCATCGTACCACCTAATGACGTCACTCAGTTTTCGTAGTAGGACTAGCATGCGGACGTGTTAGTCGGGATTATCCTCATAAGTGATTTTGTAATCTGTTTTATCTGTAAAAGTGAGTGTTCAAAATTCGTAACTGTAGTCCCTAAACTTATATTTTGAAGTAAGTACTTATTACCGCAGGCACACTTAACGTAAGCGACTATAGACGCACTATGAAGTCATATGTTTAGTGGTAAAATTACATGGTATTATTTTTGTAAAATAGGTAAGAAATATTTAATAATAATAATAATAAATTCTATTTATTGCCACATAAATTATAAAGTTACATTGCATTAACATAAAGTAATTCAAATTAAATTATTAAAAATGGCAATAGGAGCTGGCTCAGCTTTTACTAACGCGGGGCTGGGCTCCCGTGTAGCGCTGGTTTTCAGCCAGTCCTTCCTCCCTAAGATGTTGTGCGGGAGTTACCACAGTCAATCCCAATATTTAAATCGACGTAGTCTTTTTAGTTATTTAAAAGTAGACTTCTTTTTTCTACTACTCTCATTCTCCTTTCTCTACTAGTTATTACACCTTTTTTAATACATTTGATTATGTTTAATAATAATAAATTTATTTCCAAAAAACCGGTGCCATAAGCGCCAGGAGAGCGTGAAACGGATAGACAAAAATATACTTAATATAATTATATCATCATGCTTTCACCTCTTGGCAATCAGCGTAATTATTCTATTTACGGAATTATATATCACATTTGACTACTAAATGAATAATAACAATAATACTCTTTTAAGTACTCCAGAATAAGGAGATTACAACAATAAGTAGAAAGGGACAACTTAAATTATACAAAAAGCGATTTCTTCCGGACAGTCTTCCAGTAAATGATAGAATACAATTATTATTTTAACACTAAGTTTCAGTCTTAATTATATTTCCCATATGGTCACCCTACCTGCGAGGCACTTTCAAGTATTAAAATGATAAACGCACCGCTATCGGATATGGAAATCTTCCAATTTATTATACGATAGGTCGTTATTCTATTAGGTAAACAAATTTTAGGGGGTTAATAGAGCCATCCATGCTATTAAGTGTAATACGGGGGTGTGTTGTCGCAGCTCTCGTGCGTGATTAGCGTGTCAAGGCTTATTTTATTATAGTTGTTAGGTGTTTTGATATGTTTACAAGAAAACTAAATAATTTATTTCTGCTTCTTGCTTCTAATGCCTTGTTTCGGCGTCATACTTGCAGAATTTTAATTTTAAATTGTGCGATCACAACATAACTTGGAATGTTTAAATTAATTTTAAGTTAGTAACACCATAAAACTAGGTTTTATAGTCTGTGAACTTAATGCCGGAATCCACTGATTATCGATCAAATCAATGATAAAGATTTACCATCGTATCGCTACTAATTCGTTTAAATTATCATTTACTACTACAAAATTACAAAAACTATTATAAAAACCAACTTAAAATATTTCCTATTTTCTTATTGCTAGTTTCATAATACAGCTTGCGTACAATCATCAAAAGATGCGCCGTGGAGAGTAGGCCTTAGTTAGTACTCAGATTTAGCTAATGGATTCAGAGAGGTTTGTTCACAATTGGCATAAAATGAAAACCGTTTCATGAGATGGTTGATAATTTCATAATTAATGATTATGAATGTAATTTAATAATATATATGTCGACTGAGAAAAAAATGTTTAATCACTTCCTTTTCTGTACCTCAACGCGTGATGTCAACCGATTCAGTAAGTACAATTAACGAATGTTACTTCGTCGAATTTTCAGAAATTATTATATTAAGGTCAAATTTCTTCCACAAAATACAGTATTTTTAAACGTTTCATGTTGTTATTGAACCATGACGCGGACCTCGTCAATAACTCGAGCAAACAAACGACGGCCGGGCCGTGGAAACCATAAAGCGCGCGCGTGCGAAATGGAACCAATCATTAATTTCATTATTAATGACCACGTTATGAGGACGAAACGGCTCTCATTAAAAAATCTAAACTCAAACAAACGCGGTGGTACTATGGGAAAGCTTGAAATGTGAGTGTAGTGAAATTATAAGGTCCTTAATTGTCTCTGAGCTGAGCACAATGTTCCGTAGACAAGTTTTTAAATTAGCCTGTGTTACCAAAATATGGCGAATTAGGCAAGATTAACACACGATAATTATTTTAATCAAAAATAAAACTAATAATTAATAATGATTATGTGGTTGCTCAAATCAGCCATAAAAATAAACCTTTTTTGGGGTCGAAGACTGTTGCTGGTGTTTAAAGGCGATGGTGACTGCCATTAGGTTGCTTCACACAAAACAAATATTTGGCATTGCAATAGCAAACATGGGTGGCTTCAGCGGTATCGCCACGACTTTCTGGTGAGCCATGGCTCATAATATGAAGATAAATGCAGTAGCCAACATTTAAGTATGACAAAGTTTAACCACAAAAAAAATGAATAACATAGTGGCTTCGACATAATTTCAATAGTATCCCTTCAAAATAAAGGACAAAGTACAGGAAAGCTTAAACGGTAATTTACCTACGTAAGCAAACACACTCGCCCCCGATTTTTAAAGCGAAACGTCCCCCGTCCTATTATTAAGGGCAATATATCAAAATATTGTGAAAATAGCTGTAATTCCGCCCTGTTTGCTAAGCCGCTGTTATGTCTAAATATTTTGTAAAGAACACTTCAAGAGGGGTTGTTTTAAAGCACGTTTTGTGGAAAAATGCGTTCAAGTTTTCAGATTTTACTTCATCTTCATTTTAATGTGTAATGTGTGGGTAGGGCTACAATCCTGAATGCAAGGGCGGATCTAGGGGGGGTCATGGGGGCCATGACCTCCCCTGGGCTGGGTCGAGGAACTAGGTGGACCACTAATTATAATTGTGAAACAATGTTTTTGTATACTTTTTGTTACTTAAATATAGGTAGATTTTTTTAAGTACAGTACTTACATTTATTATTACAATATCTATTTTTTACTTGTATCTACATTAATATTATCAAAATTAAATTATAACTTCTTGTGATTTACCACGGCTATGTCTGCCAACGGCTATGTCTCCCTCTGGTGCCAAAGCTGGATCCGCCCTTGCCTGAATGGTTCACTACTGAGCACGCGTCAAGCCTCTTGATAAATCCTAGAACATACTCCACCACGCTGCTCCAGCGGCTTTGAAGGGATATTGATCAACACATGTATTGGAAGTATTCACTGCGCCTGAAGGCCTCTGAAATGGCTTTTGTTATGGATATAGCCAGCAAAAGAGCTGACCATCCATCTGATGGTAAGCGGCTATCATCGCCCATGGACATCAGCAACACCAAAGGCATCACTGATGCTTTACCTGCCAAGAGAGAAGAAAAACCCACCACCCATCCGGCGTGAGATTGGGGTTAGTATTCTAAACCACCCCAATACGGCTTAACGACTGTTACCTGGACCGACGGCTTTATGGGCTTCCAACATGGCAGTTATCTTACGATAACTCGTAATTTTACGTGCTCTTCGAAGCATGGACGCGCTGAATATTATATTTGCCACCAGCCGGCCCTCAGCCCACCGACAATAATTAATTAATAATGTTATAATTTGCAAGTGTTTGTTTGATTGAAAAGTGTTTCCTCATAAAATTGAATGTTACAGAACCAGAAACCTCCTACCCCTACATTCTGCTAATCTTTTTAATTTGCGAAAAGGAGCTTTAAAACTCTTTTACTGACTGTAATATTATTTTTAACCGACTGCAAAAAAAAGAGGTTCTCCATTCGATTGTATTTTTTTATGTGTTACCACCTTAAAGTTATGAAACTTTTACTAAGTAGGTGTACCGATTTTGATGATTCTTATTATATTCGAAAGCGGACGCTTTTCATGTGGTCCCATTTAAATTTGAGCCAGATCTGACGAGTAGTTTTTGTGTTATCCTTAATTTTAAAGTCGGTTATTTTTTAGAAAAAATATTTTTTTTCGTTTTTTTAATAAACAGAGTGCAACGTTGATTACTCCCGATAGTTTCATTCAGTTGAATAAACAACTCAGAACGACTCTCCCAAACATTTTATTGTGGAGACCATTCGGAACGAAGCGATTAGATAATTAATTTTACGGTCACTTGATTAAACTTAACCGGGCTTCTAAAAATCCACTAAAACACCCTTTTGTATCACTAACTCTGTTTTATCACCCGTAGGTAGTTTTTATTGCGAATAGATTGTGTTTTGTGACCGTTTTGATGTTTGACATCGTATAAATGCATTAGTTTTTGTAGAAGTTTTTTATATTTTTCTAGGGACCGGAATATTAGGTGAACTTATTGTATAATGCCGGTATGTAAGGCAAACTTATAGGCGTGATTTGCGTCATAAAGTCAATCATGATTATAGGTATGACATGAGACAACATCAATGAACATTTTCGTCATTATGAAACAATCATCAGCTGATTTTGATTGGCATTCTTTTTTTTGTATTTGGTAAAGACATCCTCGAAACTCAACTTTGGGCGGTTTATTAAGATCAAGGCTAAGGCTGCTGCAAGGAAACTTCCTTCCTTGCAAAGGTGCGGCAGTACATCACACCGAGGCAACTCTTAACCTTGTACAAATCTCAGGTTCGGCCGTATGTGGAGTACTGTTCTCACAGTTGAGCAGGCGCAGCCAAATGTCACCTTCATGCCTTGGACTCGATGGAGAGGTGTGCGAAAAGGCTCATAGGTGACCCAGATTTGGTTGGGACCAATCTGCAAAGCCTCGAGCATAGGCGCAGAGTGCCCACTGGTGCGTATAGCAAAGCAGATAATTATAAAACGAGATAGGACCACAAACAAAAGTTAGTTAAAAAATAAAATACAGCCCGTAGCAATACGTCCAAAAACAATAAAAATCATTCACCCCCGATGGCTGCTGATTGAGAAAGATGAATGCCACTGTGAGAACGTGTGTAACAGATTATGAGGGCTTTTACACTTTACGATCGTAAAAACACATTTTAATTATATTTTTACGATAAGATTTTTAATCGTTGCATTTTTAACTTTTACGGCGGGATTTTGAATGGGTTTGTTATGATTTTATGCTGTGAAAGCGGGTTTCTGATTATTGATAAAAATTCAAGTGTAACCTTTGTCAAAGCAAAAAATTATTGTTCTTTTCACATTTCACATTTTATTTTATTCGTTCCTCAACTATTCGATAATTATTAAATTACTTTGATGTAACAGGTCTTTACCTATGAAATTGGAGATTCTATTTCAATTCAGATTTAATCTGGAAATTTTGAGTTGAAGAATGAGCCTCGTGCGCGGCCGGTAACCATTGTCAACAATGACGTATTGAAGGCGATAGTGGAAGCGGATTCAACTCAATCTATGGCTGTGGGCTTTCGAGTTAATGTCAAAATAACATTGAAGCACTTGCGTTAAATCGGAAAGATTAAAAAGCCACAAATATGGGTGCCACACCCAAGACCAATATTTATATATTTTTGTAGGTATTTACAATACTTTGATCTAATATGGTCGTTGGTTGCATGCGACCCAAGTGCGATTAAACGACAATATGATTCAACTTATTTTGGTTTGAGATCTTATAAATGTAGTAATACATACATTGAGATCGCAGGGTTCTTACGATAGGTTTATTAATACGGTCCTGAACAATTGAAGGATTTCGTGTCGTGAGTTATACAAGACCTTTCCCTGAGTGAGTCACTCATTAGACCCAAGCTGTGCTTTAATCAGTGGAATAACGTGTAATTAGTCGATCTAGAGCGCTCTTGACTCAACTTTCTCGTCGGTTGATCTTTGACTAGTTGACCGAATGTCCGGATGCAGTTGTCTCTGAAAAAGATATTTATTACTTATAATAGTACTTAGTAAAGAATTGTAGTAGCTAGCTTGTGATACATTGTATTTTAAGAACACTAACATTAAGCACTTAATTTTGTGTATAAGCTCCTCTGTAAAGTAAACTGTCGGTCTATTATGAACTCTTAATTCCAGCCATGTTCCAGTGTAAATGTCAAATTCGTATTACAAAAGTGGTCATGTGATTTTTAGCCAATCATACGTCGTTTAAAGCCCGAGAAATGAATTGCCTGGAACATGAATGGTTTTATAAAAGTTCATAATAGGCCCGCTGGCCTACTAGTTGCTCCTTGGTGTAGACGAAGGCGGACTCACAGTCGATTTAGAGTTCACAATTTACCTTTTTGGATTATATTACAGCTTTTTATTTTATTGTAGCTATACACTAGCCATACCCTCATTTCTACAATCGACCATGAAATGTTTTATATGGTTGGTTCGCAGTGTTGAAAAAGTAATAAACCGTTATCCTTTTTGATCGGCAACGCGTCAGAAATGTTTTTTTTTATCAATGATATAAATAAGGAACGTTGACCACGTATAAATAAACAAATAAACTCATTTTTTGTCGTCTAGCTACGCACAAATACTTCTGTTATGCCTAGATAGAGACAGCCCTCAGAGAGACAAATTTAATGTTCTTAAACATTATCAAATATTTGCTTCACTCAACATCAGTGACGCAACGACTGACGACCAACCGCATCTATCATAGACTAATGAATCTATCAGAGGAAACAAAGGGTAAACGCACCATACCGCGACGTGACGACGAAAAAAGCAAACAAAGTTAAACACACCCGCATGTCATTATTATCACTTAACTGATTATAACGTTAATTATTCAGACGTCAGATTGTCCGATGGAGAGATCATGTTATGAGTTGGCGTTATGAAGATCATTTTCATTAAGATAATTAGAGGAGCCAATGGAAAGAAGTGATATGTAATGCACTTAATTGGGATTTCATGATGAAGTTGTTGTGGTTGCGAAATTGGAGGTCAATGTAACGCAAAATGAATACACATAACGTGTTATTATGATAACAATCATTACAATTAGTTGTGTTTGTTGTGAGATTCCAAAAAAAAACAAAGTCATATTGAAGCTTCACACATTTTTGAGTGATTCTTTTTTATGTAAAAATCTCATGGCATATGGTGTAACCTACCGATTTCCTATCAACTTCTCATAATCGATTTATATATAACTAATTAACTACCCATGAAAAAGGTCACGAAAATAAATAACGTCAAATACGTCAAATAATCAAAAAGTCATAAACGGGAGGAGATAACGAGAGTTTTTCTGTTGTAGAAGTTGCGGTAACCAAGCTTTTGATCAAATTTTTTTAATTGGAACGAAGTTCCTTATCGCGCGTTGTGAAAGGGGGCTAGACGGAAAATTACGACACTTTTTGATTTTACGAATGACGACACTTTTTTTGAAGTGATTCAGTGAGTTTTACAGAGATGGCGCTGTACTGTACAACTTTCTGAATCACGCTAGCGTGATTAATTAAGTTTTACAGAGATGGCGCGGTAGGTACAGCAAAACAATACTTAATCGAAAGGAACTTCGTTCCATCCGGGTGTCCCTTGACACCTCTCATGTTTTTTGTTTGTTATGTAGGTATTCCTTTTTTAAATTGATCTTGATTCTTGAGTAATGCATGAAATTAATTATAATTTTTCTAACGTGAAATTTATAATATTTTGCAACGCCCATAAGTGGCACATGTAAGTTCGTTTAGCATACTGTTTATACCATCTTTATCTACTACATGATTGCAATAAATTGATTTGATTTGATTTGATTTGATTCAAAATCGACCAACTAGTGCCACGTTTTAACCGCGTATTATCCCTAGTGTTATTTTATAAATTAATAATCTAAACACATTTTAAATATCACTTTTACCATTAAAAATACTTCTAATATTATTCTTCTTTTTTATTATTATTTTAATTTATTGACCAGTTTAGCTATTTTATTATTATACTTATAAATTGTTAATGTTTATAATTTATTTTATTATGGAATTGTTTCATGACATTGTTAATGGATTTATGGGATTTTATGAAGACGATTATTAATTGATCAAATTGTAATTTATAAGAATTTTTATTTATAATAATTTTAATTTTAATTTATATTATTATTATTAATTTAATTTCAATGTATGTATATTACTCTAACGCATTAGTTAATAAGCTGTAATGTTAGATGTAATTTTGAATAAAAAAAAAACATGAGAGGTGTCAAGGGACACCCGGATGGAACGAAGTTCCTTTCAATTTAAGTATTGTTTTGTTGTACAGCGCCATCTCTGTAAAACTCTCTGAATCACTTCAAAAAAAGTGTCGTCATTCGTAAAATCAAAAAGTGTCGTAATTTTCCGTCTAGCCCCCTTTCACAACGCGCGATAAGGAACTTCGTTCCAATAAATAAATAAATAATTGACAGAAAACCACTATCAACATGTCGTTGTAATTTTACATTGTAACCCGTTGAATGCTACAACGCAATATGATGTACACTGAACAGTGTACAGTACACGGAACACCCCAGCCTCCGGGAGGCATTACCATAAAAACAATCGCGACGTGATGCGCCGCGACAGTAACGATCTATTAATTACGAACGTGGCGCATCCTGTCAAAGATTATGTGGTAGAAGTTACAGTCCTTTAGTTTTATAGGTCGAGGATTGAAGGACTCTTGTTGTTTTTGTGGGCTGTGGCCTCTGTGACTTCTATAATACTAGAACAATTCGTTGCGATTAACTTGGTGTCGACTGTATTTTAACAACGAAGGCTTTTACTTTTTATTACTTCTGAAACACAGATCAATTCTGAGATCTGAAATGTGATTGTATTAACTTATTTTATTTGAATTTATACAAATATCTACTGTTCTTCTAACTATAATTATAACTACCTGATTGGAGATACATCCATCCATGTACTAAATAATATATTTATGTACCTATAATAAATATAGAACATTTTATGAATACCTATTACGTTTGGTTTTATGGAACCTTTTTAGGGTAATAAGTCGAAATTATAATAAAACATCTTACTAGTACTACCAATACCAAAGATACTTTTTTTTTACCTACGTTAACTGGTATCTACTTGTAGTCCGTTTTTTTAGACGAGACTTATATGATAAAAAATCTTGGTATAACTTATTTATAAAACAAAAGAAAACAGAAATTATTTTTGGCATTAAATTATATTATTATCTGTCTTTAAATTCTTTTAATTTTGTGTCAGTCTTATTTTAAAATTACAAATTACGATAAAGATACTGTAATATTGTTATTTGGTAAACAATCTTACAGTCTTTTGATTAGATATAGATATAGATTCTGTCCTTCTCACAGTCTATGACAACGGTTGCGTGCGCGCACATGCGGGTCCCACCAGCTATCTGGGATCGGCTGTCGACGGACAATTGGTAAAAACGGCCCCTCACTAAATTTACACCAAATTGCTAAAACGGTCTGATTCCAGCTTAAAGATTTTATTCGAAGATTGCTCGTAATGCGGGTAGCTAGATTTTTACGGATATTGTTTTCCGTTATAATAAATGTTATTGATGGTGGTGGAAATGACTTCCTGTTTTGTGTTTTTTAACCATTTTTGGATGTTTAGCAGCTGGCTAAGCTTCACGATTCCTCGAATAACAATCAACGATTACCCTTACATCTTTTATTATCTCTCTCTGATCTAATATTTGGATCTAATCTGGATGATGCAATCGATTATCTGGTAAGATTTTTTGTGGGTAAGCAAACATTTTATCGTTTCAGACATTGTCGAATATTTAGTATAGTATCTAATACACTATTAATACAATAATAAATTATACAAGTAGTAGCAATTACTATAAATTGCATAAGAGCTACGCCTTAATTTTTTCTTTTCTTTTCTTAGTTGCTTTTCTCAGATGCTAGGTTTAAGTAGGTCGATAAAAATAAAAAAATCCAACAAACTTTCTCGTAAAAACACAAATAGTCAGCATTTAGACAGGTAACCTAGTTCTTGATTTCTGGCTTCACGTTAAGCGGGGTTGTCATCGTCAAATTATATTAATTGAGTTCTTTTGAAAACGTGAGTTAACATTGTACGGATGTTTCATATCATTTTGCATATAAAACTATAGAATATGGTAATTTTTAGTTTAAATGTACAATTATTTACCCTTTTAAACATTGTTTCATGATTCGCTATCGTTCCTTTAATAAAACATCCACTAAAGCAAATAACAAAACAAAATTATCGTAAAATAATTAGATGACCATCAATAAACAATGATAGCATCTCGATCCAACCCTAGCCACATGGACCGTACAAATTAGAAACAAAAATTGAATAACCCTCCAACTGCCGATATCAATGACGTTTAACCCTAAACGTAATCGGGTACCGAAACTACCTCAGGGACATTGGGCCGGTTGTCTCGTAAAATTGCCGAGTATTTTTTCGACATAAAATGGACCCTATTTTAAAAGGGTCCATTTTAAAACATTCGCGCCCCCGGCGAATAGTGGCGTTCGTTGAGGTTGACAGAATTTAAACGCATCATTGAATAGAGTAAAACTTTGAAACTTGCCCTTAATTTCAAAGTTGTATAAATAGAATTATGAGTGGAAGTAATATGATCTAGTTTTTGATATTCACTCGATGCTTCAACCCATTGATGACCTTCTTGAGGAGGCTTAAAGCATACACCACCACGCTGCTCCAGTGCGGATTGCTGCAGGGCTTAGTGGCCTACTCAATGTCGGAATTTTTCATGGCACTCGAAGTCCTCCTACATGGATTAACGACTGTGATAATACTATATCGACCGGAACCGACGGCATTACTTGTCTTCCGAGGTACGGAAACAAGAAATTGCCACTAGCGGTTATCCAGTTGACTACCAACCGCGCCCGATGTTGCTTTACTTGACCGATCACTCAAGATCAACACAAGCCACTGAGCTAAGAGCACTAATACTTCCGATGTATTCTATTATCTATACTAATATTATAAAGCTGAAGAGTTTGTTTGGTTGAACGCGCTAATCTCAGGAACTACTGATTCGAATTGAAAATTATATTGTGTTTGATAGTCCATTTATCGAGGAAAGCTATAGGCTATAGGATAACATCATATAATTAAGTAGTTAGTTTTTTCCACTAATTAACGCGGGTGAAACCGCGCGGCACAGATAGTATCTTCTATATCTTATATATTATCTTCTACGGAGCAAATAAGCTCGATATGTAAAAAATAACTTACTATTGGTGAAATGTCAAAACCTCAAACTAGATTATTGCATGTCAATCACAACCCGAAAAATCTAATTTATGATAGTTGGTTTTGTGGTGAATAGAAGATACCCATATAGTATTTGGTGCACACTTTTACCACAGTCTTTTACGTACCGCCAAAATCGTAAAAATTCCTGTTTGATTCTAGTTGGAGGCTGGAATATGGAATGCCTAACTTAATGAATGAACGATTGAAATGCCCGATAGGTAGGTACTTACTTACCAACTACTTTTGTAAAACTTTTCAAGATCTTTACGTCATAGCCTTTTACTTCAATCATTTCCCACGTTCTTTGGAATTCTCATGTTTAATAATTACAGGTGCACCTGAAAGGAAACTGCAATAGTTATGAAACATGAATACGTTTAATTCCAATCTTACGCTAATCATATAATTGAACCACAGTTAATAACTCGATACAATATGTGTAGCACAAAAGATGCACGAAATCAGTATGAATTTATCTATTCTATTTAATCTTATAATTAGTATACTTAGTCTATTATTTTTCCTGGGAAGACGTCTGTACTCCACGGAGGTTGTTGGAGGAAGAAACGAGCGTGCCGGTATCACCTCGCACGAGAAGACAAGCTCGGCGTTCTGACATTTTACATCTCATGACGTTGTCTATTCTTCAGCTGGTCGGCGCTTGTGGCGCCATCTCTTGTTGTACGTACGAAAACAGTCTCTAATGCACCGTTAAATTAACGACGATAACATCCGGCCGTCCTGCTTACACGTTCGTCCTCGATCGTGTATGGTCTTGTGCAGGAGCTGAAATCAGATAAGAAGACATGTTACCCCTTATTAAGACCAGTAACACAGTTGTCTTGCAATACCGACTTGCATGAAAGTGGCTTGTAAATAGTCAATGAGCTCGTTATCCCCTCGTCGGCCAACTTGCTCGTTGAAATTATGGCTTAGACAAGTGATGTTCATACAGAATCACTCGTCGTATATCACCATTTCCAACCTGCTACAACAGTGTTCACCAAGGATTTCTGTTGCAGATTCCATTTACAAGCCCTATTCAACTTTACATGCACAATCTGTATTGAAGCGACTGCATTAGACCATTATTATTTGTCAATATGAATAAAAGGAAGCTGTTATATCTTTTCAAACGAGTAAGCACAGCATTACGTAATATTTTAGTAGTAGTATTAAGTAAAATAAGATTTCAATAAAATATATATACCCACCGAAACATTTTTTTTTTGATAACATCCGGTCAAAGTAATTAATAAATACCATCAATTTGAATCCATGGTTTCATGTTCTCTACGCAGGCAGTGCCATTATAACGTTTGGATGTTCTTTCAGCTCCTCTCATATCGGTAACTTGATATCGATCGTGACCCAATACTTTTGTGACTTGGAACGGCCCCCTGTATAATGGCATCAATTTTGTGCTTTGGCCATCATTAGAGTGACTTGGTATTTTTAACACCACCAAATCTCCAACATTGTATATTGGGGCCTCCTTCCTTTTCGCGTCAAAAGACTTCTTTTGCCTTTCAGAGTCTTTCTGTATATTGTCGTCCACCGTTTTTCTGAGTGACGTAACGTCAATCATGTGCTCCATACTATCATCGTCAGTGATTCCGTCATTATCCATTCGAATTCGGTAACCAAAAAATACTTCACTCGGCACTGCGGCCGTTGTTTTATTAATTGTACTATTAATGCCTTGCTGTATGCTTGTAATGTGTTGGTCCCATTTGTTATAGTCAGTATCAGCGCCCATACTACGTAATGCTTCCAAAATTGTCTGGTTATATCGTTCGACCTGTCCGTTAGAGCGAGGTACCGCGGTAGCAATTATATGTGCCCTAATATTCCTATCTTTGCAATAATCTGTAAATAGTTTCGATGTAAAAGCACTACCAGCATCACAAATTAACCTTTTGGGATTGCCAAACAATTTAAATATTTTATTTAACTCATTGATTACGATTTTACTTTTAGTATTTTTAACGGCGCTAATAAACACAAACTTTGTAAATGCATCAACCATTACTAATAGGTAGCAATTCTTATAAGTAGTTTTGACAAATGGACCGAGGTGGTCAATGTGTAATGTGTGGAATGGTCGGGCGTATTTCGGAATCGGATATAATTTACCTGCTTTTTTACCGTGAATATTTTTATGATAGATACAATTTAGACAATTTTTAATATATTTCGCGACAGTTTTCTTTAGTCTAGGGAACCAATATTTAGATCTAATTCTTTCCAGAGTTTTGTCAAGAGCAAAGTGACCAACATCATCATGATTTGCTCGAATGATATGCCAAATACATTGCTTAGGAACTAGCCAGCGTCTACCATATTCGGTTCTCCGATATACTTTATTTCCTAGCAATTCATATTCGCTAAATACTCGTTTGTGAGCCTCGGATTCTCCTGACAATAATATTTCACGAATACTACATATACTTGGATCTTGCAATTGTACTGATAATAACCAATCGCCTTCGGTTATCGTTAATACATTCTCCGTTGTATCCGGATTGCTAAAGTTAGTAACAGAAATGGGATTACGACTCAGCGCATCTACATGTTGCATTTGAGAACCCGCTCTATGAATGATCTCAAATGAAAATTCTTGTGTTTGTAAAACCCACCTGCTAATTCGAGGAATAATTTCGCGTTTGCCTAGTGCATGTCTCACCGCGTTACAATCGGTAATGATTTTAAATTTGGTACCTAACAAGTAGTGACGGAACTTCTGCAAACCAACTATAATAGCCAACAATTCCAGTTCAAACGAATGATATCGTTTTTCCTCAGTGGTAGTTTGCCTACTATAGAAATATACAGGTTTCTCACCTTGTTCTGTACATTGTGCTAATATGCATCCTAACCCTTCACGGCTAGCATCTGTGTACATACTAATTGGTAGACTAGGGTTGAAAATGCTAAGCACTGCGTTATTAATTAATGCTTCCTTAACTTTACCTACTGCTTCATTTTCTTGAGAGCCCCAGTTCCAAATTGTGTCTTTTTTTAATAACGCTGTCAAAGGCCTACATATAATGGCACAATTACGGATAAATTTTCGGAAATAATTAATCAATCCTAGGAACTGGCGGAGTTCATGAACGGTTTTAGGTATCGGATAATTAACAATCGCATCGATTTTGCGACTACTCGGGCAAATACCTTGATCGGAAATATCATAGCCCAAAAAGGTAATTTTGTTATTAAAAAAAGAACACTTTTCTATATTTATAGTTAATCCATTTTTGTTAAGAATATCTAAAACCATTTCTAAACAAGCAACATTTTCTTCAAATGTTTCCGTAGCAATAAGTAAGTCATCCATGTAACAAATAACCCTTCCAAACCGTAGATTCCCCAAAACCGTATTCATCAACCTCGTGAACACCGCAGGTCCGTTACACAATCCAAACGGCATTCTCAAGAACTCTAGATGTGCATCAGGCGTGACAAATGCAGTTTTGTGGACATCTTCTTCTTTTATACCGATTTGATGATAACCACATTTTAAATCTAGTGCAGTATAATATTTACAACCCCGAAGCCTATCAATAAGGTCTTCTATTAATGGCATTGGATATTTTTCCTTAACAGTTATTTTGTTCAATTGCCGATAGTCAACGCATAACCTCTTAGCACCTGACGATTTATCTACTAGTAATGCTGGACTCGCATAAGCAGAGTTACTATGCCGAACAATACCGTTCTTTAGTAATTCTTCCACTATTTGACGAGTCAATACCTTCTCAGATTCTGCCATCCTATAAGGTCGTTGATAGACTGGTTTATCCGTGGTTAATTCGATAGACAATTCAACGCAAGAGGTTTTACCTAAGTTACTTAAATCTTGAGAAAAACATTTAGGGTATTTTGAAAAAATATTTGTTAGTAAAGCATTGTGGTTATTAGATATTTCACTGAGTGATTCGATTTTACTGATATTTAAGGTATCGGCTGACTTAAATGTTAAGCTATTTCCTACACGGATATACATTAAGCTACTATCCTCGGTGAAATTTCTACCTATAAGTATCTCACAGTTTGACAAGTTATCTACAACATACAGTGTAATTATAAGTTCCACAGTGTCAACTTTTAATGTGGTCGCTACCGCCTTAGTCACTATTATTCCCATATCATTCGTAAACCCAACTAAGTTGATAGGATTATTCAAAGAAAAAGTTTTTAAATTATACCTATTCACTAAGTTTGCTTGAATCAAAGAACAATCACTCCCCATATCAAAAAATGCAGTACACTCTATTCCGTTTAAATAAATCTGTTTATTAAATTTTTGTTTCGTTTTAGAATCTATTATCATTTTTACCTCAACGTCTTTCTCCGTTTTTGTTTTAGATTTTGCTTTACAAGCTGCTTCTAAATGCCCTAATTTATTACAAAAGGAGCATTTCACACTATCTTTAGAAGTACAATTATTTCTTTTGTGCCCTGGTTCCCCACAACGAAAACATACAATATTATTTTGAATGTTATTTTTGTTAGAAGTTGACCCGGAATCTATATTTCTTTCGGAATTCAGTGTGAGATGCTGCTGTGTAACATGGCTATTTTTAGAAATATATTTAGAAGGAAAAAATTTATTATCTTTCTCGAGGGTAGTATAAGTTTTTCCATGTAAAAATGATGAAAGATCTTCGCAATATTTGAAACTGCCCGCTTCTGCGGCGACGCTTATGTTTTTATCTCCGATAGAACCAACTATTATTGATATTATATCTTGTTCCCTAAACCCTAATTGTAGGTGATCAATTTTGTTTTTTTGTTGAAAATAAAACTCATACAAAGACTGATTAGGTGATGGTTTTGCATCTATTAGCTGCCTCAGCAACACGAACATATTCCGTTTCACTTGAAAGGTATCCGATAAAATATTACGCCATTCCTTCCACTTCCAAACGGTCCACTTTGTTTCATTTTTTTGTATAGAATCCAGCCAAGTTTTCGCAGTATTACGTAACTTTTGTAGGGCTTGAAATTTGATCATACTATCAGACCAACCAAAAGAACGCGCGTTTGCTTCGACTACGTTAATCCACATATCTACGTTATCAACAAGCGGGTCAAACTCGGGAATCACTGAAGATAAAATTGCACTTTGACTCACGGTTGGCGATTTCTTACGACGCTTATTCCTCTTTCGGCGGTCACTCTCACTGCTGCTAGAGCTGGATGATGAAGAAGTTGAACTCGATGATTCGCGACGCCTTGATCTCCGTTTTCGTCCACGCGGCATGTTGGCGAGGTTATTTTGGCCACTTCTGATGAAAGGAAACTGCAATAGTTATGAAACATGAATACGTTTAATTCCAATCTTACGCTAATCATATAATTGAACCACAGTTAATAACTCGATACAATATGTGTAGCACAAAAGATGCACGAAATCAGTATGAATTTATCTATTCTATTTAATCTTATAATTAGTATACTTAGTCTATTATTTTTCCTGGGAAGACGTCTGTACTCCACGGAGGTTGTTGGAGGAAGAAACGAGCGTGCCGGTATCACCTCGCACGAGAAGACAAGCTCGGCGTTCTGACATTTTACATCTCATGACGTTGTCTATTCTTCAGCTGGTCGGCGCTTGTGGCGCCATCTCTTGTTGTACGTACGAAAACAGTCTCTAATGCACCGTTAAATTAACGACGATAACACACCTAACAATAACTTTTGTATACTTTTAACATTAATTTTGTATACTTTTAATTTTTTTATGGAAATAGCCGGCAAACGTGCTGACGATCCACCTGATGGTAAGTGGATATCGTCGCCCATGGTCATCAGCTACACCAAAGGCATCATTGATGCGTTGCCGACCAAGAAACAGAGAAGAAAAAGAAAGAAAGAAATTAATTTTAAACATATACTTTAAATTAGCCAACATCTACCCCAATATAAGATATTTAGCGTCATACCGCATATACGAGTATGTACCTCCGAACCCATTCCGAGACCGCCATTTAAACTCCAAACGTAGTGACAGCCGCAAAAGGTGGGTTAAGATCCTCAAAGCGCTCATACACATACGTAACGTTAACCCTTACGATACCGCGGCATATTTTCCGCCCGGGAGCGTCGAGTCGCTAAACGACCCCGTAATTGATAAGTAAAGTGAAAGAAGACCCCCTTATACATATTTATGAGATCCCGAAATTGCTACGGGACCTTGCGAACGGTAGCACTTGCGCCTATTGCTGTCTCATTATGTTTTTAGGGTACCTTTGTTATGTCGCTTTGATGTCTGCTGCGAAATCGGGGGTGCGATTTTCTTTGCGCGCGACAAGTTATGAATGATTGTTAGAGGAAGTTAAACTTTATGGTCGGGTGGTGAGGGAATGTTCTGTTCTATTTTTATGTTATCTAGGAACAGAGAGATAACCTAATGCAATACCAATTCCTATCAATCATAATAATAATTTATTGTCAGTCCAGCGGGCCTATTATGAACTTTTATAAAACCATTCATGTTCCAGGCAATTCATTTCTCGGGCTTTAAACGACGTATGATTGGCTAAAAAAGTGTCACGACCGCTTTCGAAACGAATTTGACTGGAACTTGGCTGGAATTAAGAGTTCATAATAGACCGTCAGAACAAAAAACTACACTCAATCACAATACTGTTAAAATACGCATTTTTATATGTGAGTAACCGAATATGCAGGCGAGTCACCTAATGGTCATCATAGCCTGGTAACACTTAACTTAAGTGCCCTAAGGCTTAAGTGCTTAAGTGACTTAAGGCATCGCATGGAATGCCGGCATGAAATATCAAAGATATCTAGGCCGAAAATTCAACCAAATACCATGATTGGGATATTTTACAGCTCAATTTAACCTTGAGCATATTTTGCCACGCTCGATATTACATAAACTTCATTATTTGCACCAACAACGTGTAAAAATAACAAATGTATAAGTTTAAGCCATGACAAAACCAACGGAAGTTAATCATTGGGCAGACGAACATCTGTGCGCATCTCACACGCGAATTAATACGATTTAATTTGTTATACCTACACACTATTAGTTTTGCTTGTTTGAATAAAGAGTTTCACGATGCCTGTAATGTTCATTTATTTAATCATCACAGCCTATTTATTAAGTAACTGTGCCATTGCTAGGATCGGACCTCCGTTTTTGGGAAGATTAGGACAGGCCTATAATATTTTTCGTGGAAACGTCTAGGTACAATAATTTTCTAGCCCGTAACACCCAAGAGAAAATGACCTGCATTATTAATATACAGTTATAAATATCTAAGTAAATTTGAGTACTTCGGACTCACTACAGTACAAATATGCAATACAGCATTTTTTAAAAATATTTCGTTCAATTCTCATACAAGTCTGATAGTCTCCGAGATATTGTATAATATTGGGATCCCTATCTGCTACGCTGATCTAATGAAGATTCCCTTCTCCGTTCAATTGAAGAGCAGTGTAATTATCCCAGGTGATAATGGATTGAGTGGACTGTATGTTGTGCTGATAGATTGAAGGGCGTAGTAAAACTACTGGGTACATGCAGCTCTATTGTATATAAAGACGCAATTTTACAATCTTATCACACGTAAGGCTACGAACGAAGCTTGAATTGGAATGGCCGCGAATGAATGAATGTTGCCGTATTAAAAAAATATCAATTTTAATGTTAGGGATACCAACAAGCAGTCACGGTAAGAAGCTTGCGAATGCATCATACCCCATCGTATCACTTCAATGAACCATTACTGAAATTAGTTATAGTAAGTCATTGAAGTTTAATGACATAGAACAGACATCTCCAACAAAATGTGTGTTCCGACCGGGAGGTTCGATTTTTAAAATTGAGCCCCGGTTTTCCTTTCAAAATCGAACGAATCCATTGAAGATTGAAGCCACGTGGCGCAATGTATTGGGACATACATGGTGTACTTCAATGTAGTAAGTAGCTAAAAAAACGCAAAAACGTGCAAATTCGCGTGTGATACACTCACAGATGGCGCTGATAGCGATTGACTTCCGTCGCCATGTGCCTCGCATCCGACGTACAATGATTTGTTGTTATTACTCTCATGTTCATTCATTTATAGCCTTAATGAACGGGGTAATTTCACACATACATGTTCTGATGTTGATTAAAGACACGACAAGAATATATTTGATTGTCATACGTAAGAAGTGTAAGTGTAGCTGCGAGCAAGAACAAAACTCCTTGGGAGTTTTTTGCGGCTTCTTCTTTCGGGACTTTTCACAGTAGGGGTGAATGAGTTTCATTTGTTTAATTTTATTTCCTTTCTTTTCATTATGTAGTCTCGGTCTAGACTCTAGATAGGTCATGGAATAGAAATTATGTTAGATTTAGAATCAAAGGCTCAGCCGAGAAGAAATGGGAAAAAGGGTGGACTAGCTCACCCTCTTCGAGAAATAGGGGATGCGAACGACCTAAGGGCACCCCTTCGGGGTTCGCAGCTTAGCGGACGTCGCTTGGAAGAGGACATAGGGGCCTGACGGTCCACGGAACCATGTATTGGTCACCGTCCTAAGAAGCATTCTGAACAATCCATTACTGCAAGAGTTGCAGCCGTAATAGGGATGTTTACACTAATTATAAATTACTATAAATTTTTGACTAAAATACTAGTAGTAACATTTAAAGGCCTAAAATATAATTATTTTATCGAAATCAATCACAATAAATTAAATATCATTAATTTAAAATGTTAAAAATTGTACTCACTGTCACGTGACCTCAAACGCCATTTTGAGCTTACGACGTCATTGAAAGGATTTTATGTGCAAATTCAACTAACTTCAGCAGACAAAAAGTATTGAATAACGGATTGTGACGTCACGTGACGTTTTTGGTGGGAAATTTGACAGTGATTTTAATTTATCAATTTTTGTTTTTTATAATATTTTGTTCGTGAATATTAAGGTCCTATCTATAAAATTCAATTGAATCCTAAAATTAGTCAACGTCCCTATTCAGTCGACGCGACGTAACAAGAAAAGTCGCAACACTCAGCCATCGTAAATAAACACATAAATAACAAGACCACGTGTGGGCAACGTTAATTCATAAATTCGCATTGAGTTACGCAACTGATTCGTCTGTCTGTCTGTGGCGACACATGTTGAAACAAACAGAAATACGAGTGTACGTGTGTGTGTGTGAAACATTCCTTATACGTATGAACTATACTATAGATGTGTGTAATAATTTGCGTATGTATTTGTGTGGTTGAATGGGAATGTTTTTGAATTGGCTGGAGTAACGTCTTATGCCGCTGGAAAACATGCCTTGATTTTATTAATATTTATGATGGAATATGCGAGAATTAATAAAGTAATCAATAATAATAAAATATTATATCAAACATTCCTAAATACGTTATAATAATTAATTGAATATTAAAAACCTTGTTCAGCCAAAAAAAATCTGGATAGATCAGTAATTGTTGTGTTGACGTTGGCGTTGATGCGCCATCTTTACATAATATCTTCAAATTGTTGTATGGGAAAAGTGGAAAATGGACTATATCAATGGCCCGAATGTGCCTAATACATTGTTCAACTCAATGATATTATATATTAAAAAGAGGCAGATATGTTATATGCGCGCGCGTTGTGTGACTCAAAAAGTTCCCAATTGGGAACTCTTATTCAGGTGAAGAAAGAGATAGCGATGTAGTTTTGACGCGAGAGCGATAAAGACGTGCGATAAAGCAATAAAGCGTGCCTTGCGGACATCGGAACAGATTTTTCGATTGATTTGTAAGGGCATAACGTATCTATATTTATTTAAACATCATTGGTTCAACTCAAACCACCTTTACATTGCCAATACTGTAAGTAAAGAATATGAAAATGAAAAGCACCAGTTAATTGTTCTGGCAAAGACACATGCAAAAATTAATAATACACCATAAGTCGGCAGGAAGTCTGCTAGTCACATGGCGCGTTCGTTGACCTCGCTAAGTGCTAGGCCATCTAGAACTCTTAATTACTAGACTTTTAATGGGGCCGTACTAGAATTTATGGCATTGGGCGTGAATCGAATACTAACACATTGGGGCTTCATACAAAGATGGAAGGCCTATGTAGATGCATTTTTAACTAGCTTTTCTAGGTTTCTAGCTTTTTTAGGTATATCTTTAAAATAAAAAAAACGATTTTTTATGGAAATCTATGTGTACCAACACTATGCTTCTTTTGTTGTGAAGAACATATTGACAATTAATTAATACAAGACAGACGATTGTATAGAGACTTTAATAAAATCACAGAAGAAATAATAGTACTTACATTTAGCAGTGACCGTCCGGCGTCTATTGATTGTTTGGACAAAACTATCGACAAAAACCATTTATGTACAGGTCTAATTGGTTTGGTTTTTTCTAGGTAGCTCACTCACACAACACGTATATTAAATATATACCCACAGACAGAGGAAACAAAGTTAACCCCACTTTATATTTCTGTGCGCGATTTAAAAATCGCTATCTTTATCTTTCGTTCGCTTGATGTCCTCAAATTTGTGTGGTCAGGGGCCGTGCTAACGCCACATCAAGATGCAAATTGCGACAGGGTGTTTATACTGACTCGTTTCCCGCCGTAAACACCGCAAGGGTCCACGGGTCTCAAGCGATGTTGTCGCTTGAAACTCTTTCAGCGGCTGCATTTTGACCTTAAGTGCAAAATAAGCATCCTATTATTAAAAAGTTTTCATAACCTTAATAAATGAAAAATGCCTTCATAAATTGATCAAAAGGAAAGTATGTCGCGATGAGAATCTGTAATTTCAATACTTTCATAAATTTGATATAAATAACAATTTATATACATCTAGATAGATCTCGCTGGATTTTAGCAAATATGCTATCGTAATAGTAATTTAAGTATGCACTTCAATTTGTATTGTTCATGCATGTTGTAATAGCACATTCAAAATAATAAGGTCATTAATCCGGCTCGAAGGACCAAAAACGATAATCCTCTCCGTTTTTAAGTGAATATTAACTCAAGTTTCTCATTTTCCTTCACTAGGACTATAACACTAGCACTTTAACACTGCCCTAGAAAATAAAGTATTCGAACATTTCCAACAATCTTTCATGACTTCAATTTATTAACATAATACGTTAGCAAGCGCTTTCTGCTTAAACGCGAAGGGGTTGAATAAAATTTCGAATTAAAAGTAAACTTCGGGCGGTAATTCTGTGAAGCAGCTCTGTAGGCGAACTCCTAATGATTTTTGATACAACTACCTGCTTGTAGTTACGCTTTTAGGATAGATGTAGGGCCACAAAGTAAGAGGATTCTTCTTAATATGGCTTTATATTTATTTACTATTTTAATCTCCCAGTTAGTTATTACCTCAGCAATTACATTAAATGACCCCATCTAGGAAGCTGGGGTCATTATATGCGACATTTATGCATTTATTGATTTGTAACATAACGTCATAACTTTCATTTTAGGGATTCCTATATTAGTTTTATCTTATTTGGGAATATCAAATATTTTACATTTCAACTACACTAAATTGTTTAAGGACAAATGAAATTTAAAGATTATTGTTCATCAGTCAACAAATATGACTATGAACATCCGAATCATCATTTTTATTTACATAACTGTCTGTAATTATAGGTATATTGACTCAATTGATTTTACTCCATATTTTAAGTAACTTAGTTGTAGGTACATATTACCTATAATCGCTAATTTAATGGCCTCGGTGTTAATGCTTTGTATTAATTAACTCCGTATAATTAAAGAGATGTGCAAAATACTAGCCCGGGTTCCTTTAACGCTATGTAGCTTTGTGTTGGACATTATACGGTTACTTGTATTATTAAAATATATATTTAGACTCAGAACTTAGCTTAGTAACTAATATTAGCGTCTTATAAATAAGTAATTTACAATAACAATAAATTAAAAATATGTTAATATTGATTTTAGTAGTTTATTAATAGCATTATTCTTATTTCCTTAAAAATTTCCAACGATGTGAAAACTCAAGCCAATTCGACCCAGCAGATTGTTGTAAAGAATCATATTAGTATGCTTTTAATAAAATACACTGGTTGTACTTGTCGCTGTTAGGTGATCACTTAGTAGCAAATAATGAAGATTAACATGCATATTCTAAGCTAAAATAGGGTTAAAGTTTTATGTATGTACCTACTTACAGTTTTCCCGAAGGAAAACGAACCTTACCTACTTATAAAATTAACAGGGAATTAATTATAAGTCAAGTCATACATTTTTTGGCCATGGAAACTTACCTCTGATCTTATAACTAAGCCACAAAAAATGAGAAGCGGAAAATGAGAAGGCTTCTATTAAACAAATTCGCCTTTTTTTAAATGCCACCTGAATATTCCAAAGAAAGCGTCAAATAAAGAAAAACAATTATTTTTACTTGTACCACTGATTTATACATCACCACCTAATTTACTAACTCAGCCACAGATTTTACAATTAACCAACAATATAAACATAAGCGAAAATATATGAAGAGAGTGTCACGGGGGCATTTTTACGCAGAAATAGGGCCCTGCGAAGCCTTTAGTTTTATTGCATAAATAAATTAAAATTGAAAATTTAGTTGCCATAATTTACTATTAGATGATAATTTAAGGAAAGTTTTGATGACGATTCAATATATTTGGTGATAATTGTTGGTATATTTTGATCACCAAAGAATATACTCAGGACTAGTTATAAATTATTTATGTATGTTACAAATATAGATGCTAAAAAATTACTACTATGCTATGCTAAGTTAAGCTAAGTAATGCTAAGTTGCATTTACAGTAGCTTACATCGAAGACATATAGTGGCTAAGATAGTATTTTTTAGACGCTCATTGATGGTGGCTGACTTAGTAATACAGAGGACAATGTAGATTTTTAGAGGAGAAATGCTATTAAATAGAAGTCAGTTTAATTAGCACCCGCTGGAAAACGTCCAGAGCGCCATTAAACCTTTGGCTGAACGAGCTTTTTGCGTTTATACGTTTATTCCTACGTTTATTCGTAGCAAACGGAATGACTCGGGCACTGAATAGTCATTCGTGTGTAAACGATCCCTGACTTTAGAATTTAAGCGTTACTGCGCTAGGGATTGAACCTGATGAAAGTGGGGCATAATTTTTTATTGAACCGTCAGAAATAATGGAACGTTTGAAATGAAATATTAAAGTCTGTTTAATTTTGATGCGAGTTTAGTTTCGGTTGTTAAGTCAGAATATTTTAGTAAATTAGAACGTCTGTTGAGATACAAAATGGTCCGGTCTTAATAAGACTTGGCTTTAGGTTGAGAAATAAAATGAAATGTTATTTGTTTTAAAACCTTTTAAAATTATTGATAATAATTTAAATTTTCAGTAATAATAGCAGATACTTCTACTTAGAAAATAAGTCGTAAAAGCAAATCTAACTACAAAATCTTCTACGTAATAATTATAGCCAAACCCATCCAGTCAGGGCTTCTTTGTGCCAATTGCTAATATAACTAGCAAAAAAGGAACAAATAAGCCAAATTATAAATAAGTAATTGGAAAACAATTAAATCGTTTTATTCCTTGGAAACTCCTGATGGTAAACCTGATGGTAAGTGGCTATCATCGCCCATGAACATCAGCGACACCAAATGCATCACCGATGCTTTGCCGGCCAAGGAAGAGAGAAGAAAAGAAAGAAAACTGGCTCCTAAGCCCCCAGTCGGAACCCGTCGAATCGTTTGGCTGATTCAAGCCTAGAGGTTGGTAGCTATCCAGGTACACCGTATGGAAAAATAATAATAGTAATAATGGTATTAATGAGCCATTAAAATCGATATTACCAATGTAATCTCTCTGAGGAGCCCTACCATCAGCGAACTTCTTACGACACTCATCCGGCGTGGGATTGCGGTTGAAATTCTAATATGGCTAAATATGTACACGTATATAGGTATACACTTTTTGGAAAATAACTTTAGCTGTTACCACCGTCTGTTGAGGGCAGACAAAATACTTGTATCTGCTTTGGGTTTATGTTTGTGTTGTTTCACTATATTATGAATAATCGTCGATACTATAAATACCTACACAAAGGCATCGTTACTCTCTGCAATTGTTTGCAACAATTGTTTTCTGTTATGTTCCCACAATGGAATAAAACCCAAGAATAAACACTTATAAACTTCGCCTGGGAATCTAAATTGGACTTTAATAAAATGGCCGAAAGTTCATTTTTAAAATTTTGTTACCTCCACTTCATTTAAACTTCATCCCCCACTTCTATAATTTTCTTTCAACTGGACATTGGCCTTGACAGTAAGATTTTTTTCTAGTACCTACCAAGTTATGTAATAATTTGGACGGTTGTTACCAAACGCAGGACAACTAAAAATCATGATTGCAAGGTGAAAAATACAATTTTCATTTTCATAATATTATGATCTCACTCAAGCCTCACCTCGCCCCTCGCTGGTTTGAGGATGATCAGAATAATAGGATTTGGTGGCGAGATTAGGCTGGGATTATCCGATGTTCAAAACCTACTAAAAATTTTCCTGTACCTGAAAACGCGTCCTTAATTTCAACTGTAAAGCCTTAAGATAACAGTTATAATCGCTTGAACGTCACTTGCAGCCGGGAATTTCATTTTGTTCGGAATAAAAATATCCTATACGACGGCTTTGCTTTATCATTGCGAAGCGGTATAATTAGTTTTCGCAAAGCAACCCAGCAGGCTTATTCTGAGAACTTGATAAAAGTAGGACTAGGGCCCTTATTAAAATATCTAAGGATACTTTCTACTCTATTTTCTGTCCTATATGACCAATACGGGGCATATTAGTCATTTGTATTTGAAAAACAAGTTTAATTTTCTGCGAGACACACATAAATGGCATCTACGTTTTACGGCATAGACGACACATATTATTATAACACATCACAAAAACACCCATGACCCGAGTACAAATATTTATCTCTCACATAAATATCTGCCCCGGCCGGGAATCGAACCCGCGACCCTTCGCTTCGCAGGCAGGATCGCTTCCAACTAGGCTACAGGGTCGTCATAATAATAATACTTTGAAATTGACTATACAAAAATGTGGTGTTTAGAGCGACAGGTAAAAATCCTACTAAGTATTATTATTATTATGCACTAGTATCATTGATATCAATTAGGTGGTCCGAAGGTTTTCTAGTCTGGCCGCTAATAAAATTTTCATAATATTACTGGATTTAATTGAATGATTGAATGATTGGACAGGATTGAATTGTTTTTTTTTTGCTTTAAACTTGCGCTCATCCACAGATGGCGTAACGAACATACAATTTCCTTTCACTCCATATTTTTCATACCAGAATAAGGCCGTGGTGTGGATTAGCGCACATCCAGAGGCCTGCCGGTGAAAAATTGAGGCGTTCATTGTTTTAAATGTCGGTGCGTGACGTGCGACGAATTAAACACTATGACACCCGACAACATAGCCGGTATTACAATATATACATTTATATTTTAATATATATGTCGAATTCGGGGTTTTATCAGCACCAATTTTGGGCATAGTGTGGTGTATAGCAAGGGTTATCGAACAAAACGAAACAGCGGACACACAATAATCGCGTTTTATTACTGTTCAGAGACGTTCAGCATAATTATTACAATCACACTTTACACAATTATAGTCATACCGGACAAACTAAATGAATAACATTTCCTAGGGTGAAATAACCGATCTCTACGTCGGCCAAATGGTAAGTAAGTTTATAAAATAATCGAAACGGAGAGACAGTCTCGTGTTGTCGCCTTGAGTGCCGAGAACGAAGTGAGTGCCTCGCCACCGTCGGGTGACTTCACTCACAACTCTGCACTGCGGCGAAGTGAAGTTAGCACCGCTCGACGCGCCTTCCGCTTCGATTTATTCGGATTTCGATTAATCTGGATTCAACATTATGTAAATGTATAAAATAATATAGCTTTTGCCCAAGACTTCGCCCGCGGTAGAAATCGATTTCTTACAATATCGATTTTTTTTCGAGATAAAAATTAGCCTATGTGTTAATCCAGGGTATAGGCCACCTCTATTCCAAATTTCATCTATATCGGTTAAATAGTTGTGGCGTGATTGAGGAACAAACATCCAAACACCTTTCCATTCCAATTCCAAACACAAACTTTCACATTTACAATTTGGCTTCAACCCATTGACAACTGGGCACGGATCTCTCCTCTTGAGGAGCCCTAGAGCATACTCCACCACACTGCTCCAGTGCGGATTGGTGAACATTTATAATAGTAATAGGATACTATCTCCTATCTAGCACCTACCTTCCTATTTTCAACTCTACTACCCTCAAACAAAAATAAACCGGTCAAGTGAGGGTTCCATACGTTCATTTATCTACTTCCTATAATTTGTTTTAAATGAAATCCATTTTTTTTGTGGTAACTAAATAAAGTAGGTATGTATAATGTAGTATGTAACATAGCAACCATAATTATTTTTCAATTTCCCTATTCTAAGAGAAATTGAGTTATCAAGACGAATCTAACGATATCTAAATTATATAAATCCTTTGCGGTTTGAAAGATACGAGATAATAAAGAATTTTACATGCATACAAACATACATACATATAAAATACGCGCGAAAAACAACACCTTTCCTGGCAGTCGGGTAATAAAATTAAAACAGCCTGTAAATATAAATCAAAAATGCCTTCTAAAATCAATCGGGAAATGTTTCTAGGATTTGTTATTGAAGTATTAAAGGGTTAGTAAGAAGTGTGTCCCATGTGAAAGAAATCTTTGATAAATAAAATTTTTCAATAAAATCACATCTTATTTATTATCTGTTTTATTTTATTTATTCTTATTACAATTCTTATTTTATAATTCAGGGTTGAAAAACGTTTACTGATTTTGATTTCAATTTTTATACGCTGTATATTAGCTTCACCTGTATGTTTGTTTGTTTGTCTTCTCTTTAGACTTGATTTTGACCTACTTTAAACGGTCAGATTTCTTTCAAACTCCGTAGACTTATCGAGGACCGATGACAATTCAATATTTAAAGAAAAAAAGAAAGAAAAAAAAATCTAATTACGCGCTTTAATTAGCTTTAAATGGTCAGATTTCTTTCAAACTTCGTAGACTTATCGAGGACCGATGACAATTCAATATCTAAAGAAAAAAGAAAGAAAGAAAGAAAAAAACCTAACTTTCATTTCAAGAAAATTCTTTGAAACTTCGTAGACTTATCGAGGACCGATGCAAATTCAATATTTAAAGAAAAAAATAAATAAATAAAGAAAAAAAAACCTAAATTTCATTTCAAAGAATGAAACTAAAAAATTAAAAAATAAATAATCGTTTAAAAAAACTAAAAAACACGTTTTTATAGAAAATCCAACTAAAAAAATAGAAAATAAATTTGAATGAAGAATCATGTAATTGTAATAAATTCAAATTTATTTTCTATTATTTTAGTTGGATTTTCTATAAAAGCGTGTTTTTTAGTTTTTTTTTTTAACTATTATTTATTAACTTATATTTTTAACTTTGTAGATTTCTCCACCAATCTGCTCTGGAGCAGTGTAGTAGAGAGTGCTCTTGTTGTGTTCAAGATAACAGACCCATAAAAAGAAGTGGGTGGTTAATGGGTTATACCCAAAATTCGACATGAACTGTAGAAGTTTTTAAAATAACGGTCCATAAGGCTCTCCTAATATTTTTACACCAGCTTTATTCCAACATTAAGGTCCCCCTATCTAATGTTATTTGAAATTACTTAATGTTTTTTATTTTTGTTAAATAGGTATATTTGATAAAATTAGATTTTATTTGTATATAGAATGAGAATTTCAATTTTGTATTATAATTCTTATGCAGAATGAGCTCCTGTATCCCGTTGGTCCATAAGTCAAGGGACACACAGTAGGTATAATCTCCAGATTTAAGTACATATTTATAATACATAAATAACTAAGATACATAGGTACCTAAGTAGGTAGGACCTACAAAACAATAGAAGTTAAATATTGATCTATCTTTTATGGAAAATGCTACAATAGACTGGTAATTGTAAACACAATTTAGTGACGAGAGAGTAACAATGCAAAGGTAGGGGAAGGTGAGGTAATACGATCCCTGTAGGTCAAATGATCCCCCGCCGTAAATCAGAGACAACTAGTGCACACTATCCAAATGCGTATGAAACATGTTCCCCGCACCCCTGCCAGTTGCCTCTCCGAGTGTCATGGCGGTGCGAGCGCTTGGCGTGATTTTATTAAAAAATAATCAAAAAGTGTGGCTCTCATCTAAGGTAAGCTTGTTTTTGGACTTTCATTACTTTTTACATGTTCGTGTTATTGAAATGTTGTTTTATTTGCGGGTATTAATAGCAGTTAGCTAATATTTAAGAAATCTTAGATCATCGCACGCGGTATTTGAAGGTTATGTTTTGATCGATATCTTGGAATTTGGTTTTTGGGGCGAAATGATCCCTTTTTGTGTGTTTAAAATGATCCCTGGAATCATTTTACCCCATTAGTATTTGTTGTTTTTACAGATCATGCCGAGAATTTATATACGCAAAACTAATCGTCAAAATTGGACTGAAGAACAAATGCAAAAGGCATTAGATGCCGTCAAAGATGGTATGCCTTACAAAACCGCAAGTAGAGAGTTTAAGGTCCCTGTGATGGCATTAAAAAGAAGAGCCAAAGGTAAAAATAAAATAGCTGTAGGCTCCGCTAAAAAGTTAGGTAGCAAACAAACAGTGTTTAACCAAGAACAAGAACAGGAACTTGTTGATTACATTAAGGACATGGAGTCTAGAATGTACGGGCTGACCACACAGGATGTTTTAACCTTAGCTTACCAACTGGCAGAAAGAAATAATTTACCGCATCCATTTTCTGAAGCAAAAGCGAATAAATTAAAAAAAATCACCAACAAACAGAATAATGAAGGAAAAGGAGTCGGGAAAGGAAAAGGAGGCGGAAAGGGAAAAAGCAAAAAAAAGCAAAACAGATCAGATTCTTCTGAAGAGGAGAGTGATACCGAATGCCTCTTCTGTACTGAAAGCTACTCAAAAGACAATAAAGGCGAAGGGTGGATTAGGTGCGTCGTGTGTCTTAAATGGGGACATGAGGCTTGTGCGGGAGTAGATAGTGACGATGAAGGCGACTTTACTTGCGATATTTGCCTTTATAGTAATCAATTTGATAGTAGAAAAAAAGTTTAAGGCTATAGGTCTATTTGTAAGTTTCTGATAATTATAATTTTTTAAATGAAGAGTTGATTTTTCTATTGCATTTTGACATTGATAAAGAACCTGTGATAGGGATGAGTATTATTTGTGTTTTTTTTTATTTAGAAGAAGAGTTTATTTGTTTACCTATTACTTGACTAGGTATATTGTTAATTTTGCATACCTTTCAAAAGTTTGTTGCAATGTTTAATGTTTAATTTTGTTGATTAAGTAGTAGATAATTATAAAAAAAGATGTCTAATGAAACTAGAAGACGGCAAAAGTTTTGTGTAACTTGCTTACATACCTACCTACTTAAATTGTTATGAACAATACATATGATTAAAATAAACAGCCGAGTGTTTTATTTCACTGATATTTATTAACTTATGGTATAAAATGATCCCTGGGATTATTTTACCCCTACCCCAGGGATCATTTTGTACATAGGTGTGTATAAAATGATCCTTTACTAAACTTTAACAAAAACCGCTAATACAAAAAAACTACATACATATAATAAAAAATAAGTATGGAGTTACACAGTTAAGTAAATTTACTACCTCCAACAAAAGAAATCTTGCGATTTTGCCTTCAACTTTAACCACAGTTAAGTTTTTCCCTTAAGGGGATCATTATACCTCACGGTCCCTAAGGTTTATGTGGGGAAGAATGCAAAGTGAAATATTAAACATAAAAAAAATTCTAAATAAAAAAAAAATTAATTAGACATTTCCTACATAGTATTTTTCAGAGTCACATATTTTATTATTTTTTATTTGTAGATACTTGATTACAAAAGTGAAATAATAAAAGGTTCAAATATGAAATAAAAATTAAAGTGCAGATTAAATTAAATTTCATTAAAATTACCTAACAATTTAAATTAAACCTAAAATACAATTAGAATTTTAGGTTTAAAATTTAAAATTATAGATAGGTACTTTCTAGAGAAAACAACTTTCAAACTAGACATTTCGCAAGTTGTAGCTAGACAACTAGCTACGTATCTCAAGACAAGCGATAAAAATAATGAAAGGCAAACCGCACCCGCGAGGACAAATCAACAAGAAAAAAGCGAGACACTTTGCGTCGTATGAAATTGCTCGCGAATAAATGCATCGCAGGAACAATAAAATCTATCAAGAATCATATTATTGTGTTGCTATACAAAATGATTGTCGCTCCGGCAGTACGCCCGAGGCGGAGCCTATTGTACCACGCCCATTGCGAGCGATAAGGTCGAAATCAGTATGCGAAGCTGAGAGATTTTCGGCTTTAAGGTACATCGGAGAGCTCTCTACGAGGCAGAGTGTACAATCGCCTTAATATATACGCGCGTTCCGTGCCGGCCGCACGTACGTTCGAACATTCCATTTCCAAAGTTCCAGTGACGGTTATGTTTTTGACGTTTCGGTTCTAAATTCCAATCGACATGGAAGTCAGTGCGATGCCGCCGATGCCGCTGGACTTTTCTATGGTGAGGAGTGGCGGGAGCTCGCCAGGGGGACTTCGTGATGGCTCGCCAAGACCGGTCTCTAACAGCGCTTTCAGAGTTGTCACGCCGAAAGGTAAGTTAAAGCCACAAATACTATGAAGGTAGGCTAGCAAGTCCTTTAGAATTTTTCCAGTTGGATTCTAATAAGCCAGCTAATCTTCTTATTGTTGTTTTCTTTTACACCTGTCACCATCTGCCCTTATTTTCTGGCTTAATTTTTTCTGTCCACAAAACTTAATGTTAAGGTTCTATGAATTCTTCTTAAGCTTGAATAATGGTCTTCTACGAGCACTATGAAAAATAGTTCTAGAGTTCTATAAAATTTATCAAATATGTAAAAAGTAGTTTTGGCAATCATAGCTAGTTAGATGCATGCAGTATTTATGTCAATACCCAGTTAAACTTTCTAAATCTAAAATAACCATTGAAATTAAAGATTGACGCAAAAGCTGCATGCAATAGCTTAACTTCAAAATATTTTGTAATAGAGATCTTACGCTAATCTGATATTAACTACCTATAATCATATTTAGTCGAAATAACGTTATTGTACCTAATTATGTCGTTATCAAATAAGAATAACATTAATATTTTCTTATTAATAATAATAGTTTATTATATCAACTTTATTATATCTAATAATATTTTTAGCCGTTTCGGGCAGCCTAGACCTGTGGCCTAGATTGGCCTGAATTCCAAGCTGGTAAACCTAGATATCATAAGAAGCGACTGAATCCAGACGGTTTAGTGGCAGCGTGTGGATCATATTATCAATATTATTATTATTTACTATTAAATAATTAATATTATTACTGGTATCTTTCTGTGAAGCCTGAATCAGCCGCCAAACGTCGTGTTCCACCGGATTTTACGCAATCGGGTTTTTTCTTTTTTTTATTACCTATTGTAAGTACACTTTTTAGTTGGGATTCATTGACTTCTTTATAAAGAAGTCGTCTTATAAGACGAAAAAATTTCAACTGTCATTTCATTAAGGGAGTTCATAAATGACAGAGAATGGTTGTTTGAACAATTGAAGGGCTCAGGGGAAAAACGACCTCAGTCCAGTTTTACCTCAAAATAAGCTTAAGATGCCATCTAGTAGCACTTTAAGAATACTACATATAACATGCGTTAATCAAGAAAAGACGAAAACGACTTGAGTCCTCGAAAATACAGTAAAAAGAAATTACCATGCTAGGGAAAAATGACATGAGTGTGATAAAAAAACTGAAGTGTGATCTTTATTAAAAAAAAGCTTTACGATCCACTAATACACAGGTTCGTAAAATAATACTGATTGTAAGTATTTTTTTCCGAGCGCTGGCACCATATTAAGAGTAAAACTATGAATTGCTGATTTTCGAAATCAGATTCAATGGACTGAGGTCATTTTTCCTCTCAGCCCATCAATTTTAAATCGTTATACATCCTAAACTTACTAAAAATGAAAAATGATGAAAGGAACCTAAAAATCATTTTAAATAAGTGCCTATTCAACGATACCCTACTCGATAGGTTTTGAGAAAAAATTAAGTCAATATTGCGCCAGAAATCGGCCATTTTTTTCAATTTTGATATACTTAGTGTAATTATCACAACTAAGACGAATCTATCTCAAGCTGAAATTGATTGAGCCGTTTAGGCTACAGAGCGTGATAAAGAAATATACATACATTCACACACATACATACATACACTCGAAAAACATAAGCTTTCTAATGTGTAACAATACAACAAGGTAATAACGACTATTTGGCTGGGTAATGTCATGTGTAAATCAAATAATAAATGACATTTAAAACTAAAAACCGAAAAACCATAAACTTTATAAAATTTTCGGTTTGATCCTTTTATTTCTTTAATCTGAGGGTTTGATAATGTTGTTTTATCATTTTGCTTTTTGAAATAATTATTTTGAATTTTACAATTATAGAATTAATTAAGGAAATTCTTATCTTCGAAATAATTTTTAACCGGTAATTAATCGGCAAACGAGCTGACGATCCTCCTGATGGTAAGTGACTGTCGTCGCCCATGGACCTCATCGACATAATTTATTAATATCCAATTTATGAAACATGTGTCTTTCGCGAAGATATAGCATACTGTTCAGAATCATTTCGTAAATCTTCCTATTGATCTCCTCATTTCTCCTCATCACTCCTCATCTCAATTTGCATCACCTCATCTCGTTTTAACTAGCTTTGCCTCGCCTGGCTTCTTTAAACCAATTGCTACTTATCTTTATTATTGTTATTTCTCCTCATCTCTCCTCATCTCACGTCGCATCACCTCATCTCACTATTTGCTACTTATCTTTATTATTGTTAGTTTATCAAATTCTTTCGTTTCAATTATAACAATGTTGCTATTAAGTATTGAATTTTGGACGAATATCTTGTATTATGTTTTTTTTTTGTAAATTGAAGGATTTTTCTACTTAAAAAAATATATAAAAGAATTAGAAATGTAGTGTTCAAATTTTCATACACACCATTAATGTAAAACTGTCTTGTAAAGCCGGTTTCACATGCTCAGCGTTTTAATTGTTTATAATTATGTATTATAATTATGTAAAGAGTACATAATGTGAATGTTTGAAGAATTATACACTAAACAATCTTGTCTCAAGGCATTAAAAAAGGACATGTAAAATATTTTTTTAATATTTTAATTTTATTAAAATTAAATTTACATTAAATTAAAATTCGTCACATTGTGCATATTTTAAATAACATTTTGTTATAGATCTGTTACATAAATTCAAATACAATAATGATCGAATAACGTGCTGGCTAGATTCTAAATTGATTGCTTGATCAATAAAACTTGTAACAGGACAATTTAATAGCCTGTCTAGTGGAATGAAAAATGACACTACTAAAACTATAAAACAATAATATAATATTATAACATCCATGAATTTCTATATCCATTTCATATCAGATGACAGAAGTGATAGCCTATTTGAAACATCGATCTCCTAAGGACCCTGGTTCGAACCATGCCCTTATATTTTTTATTAAATAAAAATTTGCCATAGAAAAACCCGGAAATACTTCTTTGTATTTAATGTTAAATCATAAAATTTTTATTTTTTATAAAAATAGTACCAATCATTTTCAATAGATAGTGTTAATAAACATCAAAGTTGTAAAATTTATTAAAATAAATTAAAAAATTCTATAAACCTAACATTGCCCAAAGAATATGGGTAACCGCCTTGCATGATATAGTTAGATAGATAGGTGGTCATAGTATTTCTAAACGGTAGATTCGTACCTAGACCTACCATGAATACCAAAGTATTTTTTGTGAACCATAAACTCAAAATGGTCGTGTAATATGCAATTTTGTTTGTTGTTTAATAAATATTTAAATCTGTTCAAACTTTAACTCAAATCAATAGTAATATTATAAAGCTGAAGAGTTTGTTTGTTTGTTTGTTTGTTTGAACGCACTAATCTCAGAAACTACTGGCTTGAATTGAAAAATTCTTTTTGTGTTGAATAGTTGCAAAAACGTGGAAAAATATTTCTTTTTGAGAGCTTCCGTTGCGTGCGCTGCGTAAACGGTTTAAGTTACGCAAAAATCATGTATGATGGAATTGTTCCGCAGAGAGAGAGAGGAAAGGAGGAGGAGAGGGGAAAGGAGGGGAGAGGGAATTTAAAGGTCTCTGATTTAATAAACCTATCAAAACTGTAAAAGTTAAAAGTAACAACAAAGTAAATTAATTGATTGTTAGGTGATACGAAGTTCGCCGGTTCAGCTAGTCCATCCATCCATCCATCAGCCTTTGGAGGTCCACTGCTGGACATAGGCCTCCCCTAATTTGCGCCACTCTGACCGGTCCTGAGCCTTCTGTATCCAGCGGATACCCGCTGTCTTCTTCAGGTCGTCAGTCCACCTAGTCGGGGGGCGTCCTATGCTCCTTTTTCCGAGACGTGGGCGCCATTCAAGGACCTTTCTTCCCCAACGGTTATCGGTCCTTCGCACTATGTGGCCAGCCCATTGCCACTTCAGCCGGCTAATTCTTTGAGCTATGTCGGTTACCCTTGTTCGTCTACGGATCTCCTCGTTTCTGATTCGATCACGTAGAGAAATACCGAGCATAGCCCTCTCCATAGCCCGCTGCGCTACTCTGAGCTTGTGGATTAGGCCAATAGTAAAGCACCACGTCTCGGATCCGTATGTCATCACTGGCAACACACACTGCTCGAACACCTTCGACTTCAGGCACTGAGGTAGTGTTTTGGACGACAAGATATGACGCAGTTTCCCGAACGCAGCCCATCCGAGTTGGATTCTACGAGTGACTTCTTTCTCAAAGTTGGACTTACCCATCTGGATCACCTGTCCCAGGTAATTGTATTCGTCTACAACTTCGAGAGCAGCGCCGTCAACAACAACCGGTACGGGTGTGACATGGACATTCGATATGATTTCAGCTAGTATTTTATATGTTACCTTTTTTATTTTTACCAGATTGCACCAGAAGGAGGGTTATTGTAGATGCTTCTTCGTGACTTTCTTAAATTTTGGATTGTTGGGAATGTAAAGACATTCTATAAAATAGTTAAACTAACAATTTATCCTTGTTCATCTGATTTTCTGGCTCATCTTTCAGTTTCCAATTTAGTCGAATCTACTCAGTTTGAATATTGTAGAGAAAGTAAAATATTGTTCTTTCAGTTTGGCACGCAGTGCCTATATTCTTTACAATTACTTTGTCATGGATGATGCCACCATCTTACCTTACCATCAAAAGTCAATCTATTCGTCTATTAATCTACATCTGTAGTCTTCTAAAATGCCTGCGATGAACGAACAGACAAACAGAACGAAATAATCGGTCACTTTTCCATTAGCAATGATACGCAAAAAGAAGAAAGTAGTATCGTTCGGAAAGGGAGGAAAAGCGCAAAAAATATTACGCTGCTCATCAGGCCGAGATGGGAATTGAAAATTAATATTTCAGATGCATTTCGCATCGATACACGATTCCTTTGAACAATTCTGTGTCTAGGCCCGAACACATCCTAACGACTCCTTTGAACAATCAGATATACTCGTGAGAACATGCTTCCGAATTTGAACAGCATACCTACTGTAAGTTACTTACGATCGACAAGTTTTGATAGACTTTTTCTTAAAGTTCTTGCATCTTACCTAATATAATGTATCGAAGTTTCGAAAATACATGATTTATGTTATGGGTGCAATTTACTGGCCACTGCAAGGCACGAATTTCAACCCACAAACTAAATTCTAGGCTATGGACCTAGAATTTAATAAATAGATCTCGGCTCAAGACTATGATCTCAGATCTTAAAAAAAAATTACTTTCTCATATGATTTGACATTATTTTAGCATCTCAAACCGAATCTTGAGATCTCAAGATCGGTTTATTAATCCGTGGCCTAGAACCTAGAACATCAAAAATTGAACTGGATTTGATCTAATGCTCATAAATTTAAGAAGTATAAAATAAATGAAAGAGCCACTTTGAATAGGAGAACTCTGGTGTGTCCGATACAGGGTGTTTTGAAACGATCAATGGAAACAAGTCTTTTATTGCAGGTCTTTTTTACGGCATTTTAATTAAAGAAAACGCATACTTTAATCCGCCAGACGCTTCACACATTCTAAACAAAAGTTATTTGACCACGTTATATTGCTTATGTCATAATCTACATGAATTTTTGATTAACATGTACATTTCTATTTGATTGTTGAATAGTTCTACTTAACAAATAACAAAACTTAACAAAGGAAATAGACTTTTGTTAAGTCGAGCGTCAAGTCCACACGTTGGAGGGTTTAAGTGTGTGGTGTTATAAAAGCAAATTACTGAACAGTGTACCATAAAAAGGGCAAGTCACCCTTGTACGTGTTAACAATATCACTATAATGGTAATCCACCATAAGGGGTCTCAAACACCCCAACGTTTACTACAATTCTTTGGACTGGGATGAAAAAATTATTTGATTATTCGTAGAGAATACTGAAAAATTATAATAATACTAGCTGACCGGACGAACTTCGTATCGCCTAACAATCATATTAAAAAATAGGGGTTGATGTTAGAAGGATGAAAATTCAGGGCTGTATATATTTTTAATGCCACATTATAAAAAATAAAAAATAATAAAATGTTGTCCAAAAATAACAAAAAAAGTTAGGGGTGGACAATCACTTTGGGGTATGAAAAATAGATAGTAGTAGTAAAAGAAACCTAGGAGAATTATAGATTGCGACGACGGTTATGGTGAAATTACCGTAAACCTTAAAATAAGCTGTAATTCTATTACCGCAAGCCCTCCAAAAGATACAACAAAATCATAGACAGATTACATCTAACAATTAATATTAGAGAGAACCGAATGTAATCCCGATAATAATTTCGCCGAAGCCAAGACATCTGATCCTGCTCATAATCCGATTTGCCCGATCGAACTCCGTCCGTTATTGAGTTTGTCCATTATTTCTGTACGCGACGCTCCCAACGACATTGATTTTTAATGCACGGTTCTCGAAAAAACAGAATTTTCTCAGCACATATTTGGGGACGCGGAAAATAGGAAAAATTTGATTGTGTGTATAAGGAAATTGTTCTTGTATTAATAATACGAATATGGCAGAAATATAGATAGCAACCCTAGAAGAACAATGAAGAAGAAGAACAGAATGATAATAGGAATGACACAATGAACAAGTTGTCATAAGAAAGCAACTTAATCTGAACATTTTACCTAACACGATGCAACATTTTGTATAAACCTGCAAGTTAGAGTCCGAGAGTCACTTCACTTCGCAAGTGCTTACTAGATGATTAGACAATGACATATTTATTTGTCATATTTTTAGTCGTTTGCCGTTCGAGTTCGAGACTCACTTCACTTCGCAAGTGCGTAGGTAATAGATGATTAGAGAATGACATATCAAGTTTTCTGACTCGAACTTCAATTTTGAAACTTATCGCGGATTCCGCTGTCGAGTTACAAAACAGAATAGCCTTGCTGAGCGTTTTGAATTTTAATTTTTGATAGCATTGATATCTACGAGTATACCACCTAGATTAATAAGGATGCGTATCGAAAATCTAATTAATATACAAACATGCGTATTTGTTCTAGTAAAAGTAACTATACAAAACCAAGCCCTGAAAGATCTGTATGATTTGTGATGAAAAATATTCAACACAAATCATAATTATAAAACATACACACGGGGTTGCACAAGGACCTCCTCTCAAATTGAAAGTGGCGAAGTGCGGATTGACAGACGGTGCACAACTTCAAACATAATATACAATATATTACACATCGATGTCTTCCTTCATATTTTAACCGGCTTCAAAAAAAGGGGGTGGTTCTCAATTCGAATGTATTTTTTAAGCACGTTGTTCCAATTCAGCACCGTCAGTATTTTCTGCTACATTTCCGCAGTAAACTTATAAACTATGGCCCTTTTCAGCGACCTAAACCGAACGGGGTTCCCTTCTACCAAAGCATTCACACCAGATACCGTTACTTTAATTTCTCCACACATTTCGTACCTCTGATTTGGCCACGGGAGCCATCCATCATCACGGATGGAAATCCAATTTGTCGCTCGGCAACTAGACGTCGCACCCCCTAACCGAATTACGACGACACGCGCCGCCACGATTAGCGGCTAACCGATTTATTCTGCTGCCACTATGTAGCGCAACTGTTTCATTGATATTGTGGTGGGATTTATTCTGTAGCAATAAATGAACTTGGGATTAAATGGTGCTCAATAAGAAATGCTGAGAGAGAGAGAGCACGAGATATTTTTTTCCAATTTATCCAATTTATCTGACCGTTTTAGCAGTAATAGTTTTAGCAGTAAATTGGACAAAAAGTACATTTAAGTTTTCTGATGTCTTCTATATATATATGAGTATATTATTTTTTCTTTCCTGAATCATTAATATTTGACATTGGATTACTTGAGGTTTAATTAAATGCAGATTTAATTCGAGATATTAATAAAAAGATTTTTTTTAAAATCTGATCATTCAAACGAATAAACAGATAAACGAGCCATAGTAAAGGTTGTATTATATTTGAAAAATAAAAAATGTTGTTAATTGAGCAATAACATGACGTATTAAAGTTATTGCAGTTCACATGTATTCTCACAGATCATAAACCCAGTTCCCATATCGTTCGATAAGGACCGTCAATCTATTATGACGAACAAAAAATGCCAAGAGTGAGTAGTTGATTCACCTCGTATTAGTATTCTGAATGTGCTTTTTATGGTATTACCTCTTCCTAAAAGATTAACTTGTCAATTTCTGCTCCTTATCTAATTTTATCTGAGATGCTAAAAAACTTTATCACTTATAAAATTGCAATAATTATGCTGAACTCTTTTTTTGTCTACATGTCAAAAGGTGTTTACGTATAAAATGACGAGAAATGCATTCGAATTAATTCTTGTTATCAAATCTTTAGTCATGAAAAATGTTAAAAAAGCAAAAGGAAGACCGAACATACAAACTCGCCTTGAGTAAAAAATAGAAAAATCATTTTTTTATTTTTCACCCTTGTCAGAACCGACCAGTTTCCTTAGCACTTACTACTTTTCCAAAATGGTTTATTGACACAATTTATAAATGGATCTTTGATGAAAAGTATTTAAAAGATGATTCTATCGTTTCTGTAATTCCAGCGCGGACCTCTGACAAGATCAACTCAGACGAACATATGTTCAGAGCCCGTGACAAAACGAAGACAGTAAAATCGCGTGTCCTTGGCAACATCCGACATCCGATTCTCACACTCCGCGAGATAAATCTCGATTTTAATTATATCATCCAGATCCGTCACTGTTTTACTATAGTATTTATAATCATGGTGTATTGTATGTGCTCATTGAGTTATATTTATGGAAGCAAAGAATGGGTGTTCAACGACACATAATTTGTAGGTGGTGGTAGGGTCTCCGCGTGAGGATTATTTTATAAATTAACTTTAGTTATAATGTATTATTATATTTCCGTAAAGAATGCTATATTGTCTAGCTAGCTACCAACTTCTTGCTTGAGTCAGCCGCCAAACGAATAGTTGTGTTCCGGCATGAGCTTGAGAGCCAGTTCTTTCTTTCTTTTTCTTCTCTCTTTCTTGGCCAGCACTACTGAATACCTACTATCAACTGATTTACAAACAGGGACAACCTCAAACATTACATTAGGACTTCCTCATTAGAATTATTGTCTAAAAATCCGGGTCCCAATCAACTAATCATCTCCTCGCCCAACCACAGCTTCAAAGGGCCCATTAATAATGAATTTGGGCAGTAAATCGCCTTTATACGACGAAGGGATTTGGCGGTCCGCCACGTGTGCCCCATTAGCCTAATGGCCACCGGAATCTTTGGCTTTTGCGAGGAACTTGTGATTCAAAACGATTCGTAATCAGGGTAAAATTTAAAATTTGGGTAAAATTCCGAGTTCCGAGTAAGTTCAGAAACATCTGTTGGAAGAATATTTGATTTCGATTTTTAAATAAATACAAAAGAGGCCTCTCAGGCTTATGTTATAATTTTGTACTGGCAAGTTATTTAGTTTCTTAGTGGATATGGATCACCTTGAAATCGAAAAGACGAAACCTTTATACTTTGATACATACATGGCTTCAACCCATTAATGGCCCACTACTGGGCACGGGTCTCTCCTCTTGAGGAGGCCTAGAGCATACTCCACTACGCTGCTCCAGTGCGGATTGGTGGAGGGGTTAGTGGCCAACCCCAGTGTCGGAAGTTTTCAAACCGCCCGAGGGCGTCCGACATGGCTTAACGACTGTTATCTTATGATAACAACCGGGACCGACGGCTTTACGTGCCCTCCGAAGCACGGAAACGCTCAAGAATTTTTTGCCATTAGCGGTCACCCATCCACTTTGATACATAGCGTTGCGTAATGTAGTAAGGTTTTCGTAATAATATAGTAATTTTCCTCGTTTTGAATGAAATTTCATTAAATTTATTTATTTCATTAATTTAATTTTGTGGTATTAAATCATGTGCATTTAATTTCACAATTTTGTGAATCACGCTTCCCCTACAGAAACAACCCAAGAGCATGTAATTAAAAATGGTCTGGTAATATTAAAAATAATCGAAAGTAGGTAATTAAATAACATTACTCAAAAGCTTTGTTGTATTTTTATACAAAGAGCAGTAACTAGATACTTTTATTTCAAAATGACAAAATCATATGTGTATTGCTACAACAGAAATCCTCCAAGAATCATTATTCCACATTTTATAAAGCGTATAGACGTAAGAACATCCGATGAAGCGCAAAAAGAGGCACAGGCCCATTACGAGATAGTTCCAATCAATTTCATTGGTAGTAATGATTCACCATGGACCGAGTCATTGGTCATACGCGCGCCGCCGTTTGAAGCCACCGCTCATTTCACAACCTAATTCTTGGACAGGAAGATTCTAATAGGGTTAAGATTTAAAGTCGCCGGGTCATAGACTGACGTAGCCAGAGACGTGTTAGCTTTATTAGCGACAATTTTGTGTTTTGAACAAGTGAAGACAATAGGCATGGGTTTGTATGTTAATATAATGTATTGTATATTTAGCTGAATGACATATTTAAATGGTTTGGAAGGCGTCGTTTCGCAATTTGATGTTGTCGATTCTTTACATTGTAAGGAATTATTGTTTAGGCTTAAAAATATTTTCTTTTGTGAATATGAGGAGTCGTCAAAGCAATCCAAAGTTACAGGTTCCGTAGTAGTTCCACTACTGGACTTCGGTTTATGTATTGTGAAAAATTACTCAGAAAAAAAAGAACGGTAAGGAAGTATGATTGATACTTCCAATCTAATCTCTTTTAGACAAAGGAAACGCATACAATATACAACTATATTTAAAAAGCATTTCAATATCATGGTGAACTTTCAGTTAATTCTTATTTAATAAGCATGTTATTACATATGACTAAGACCAATTCTTTTACTTTTGTAGTATTCTGAAGAAAATACCTAATTTGCTTTCGATAAAGACCGTTTCACTTGTAAAGATGAATGTAGGCAATGCTGTTAGCATTATGACTTTGACCTCAATTTGCAAGATACAGTCTCACGGGATTTGGTTTCAGAAATGATTTCATGAATCGACAACTAGCAGAAGAAGCCTAATTAAGCATTAGTGGTCGAGTTAATTTGATGGATAGATCTATAGGAACAAGTGGAATAAGATATCACATTGAAAGATTAGGCTATTTTACATCAATTAAGGGGTGATATATTACGAACAAATGCTACAAATGAAATAATATTTAAGAGACATTTATAATTTTGGGAAAAATTGGAATTATTTCATTATTATAATATTATGAAATAAATTATTTTATTATTATAATATAATATCATGAAAGATATTTGAATAATTGAATATAATTTTCCATTATCTTAAGGGTGCGTTTCCACTACCACGGATGTCCGGATAAGAAAAAATTATGCACCGCTTTGGTTAAACACTTACATAAAAAGATTTAAAGTTAATAACACCAATAGGGTATGTAAGTCAAAAACATTTTTTTTGACTTGAACGACAAAATTCTACAACAATTGGTTCTAAGTTTCTTTAAAAATATCCAGACAAACAATTGCGTTCAATTGAGATTCTGCCCTGAGAAAACATTCAATCTCGCACAATTAACACCTCTTAACCCGTTCCGCCGTTCGCACGACAATCAACCCGAACTGCAGCGCAATTTAATTGTTGTGCTCAAGTTTTTGAGGGATTTCCGCTTACTTGCTGTAACAAAAACCATATAAACCCATTGAAGTATAATGTCATAGAACAGACATCTCGAACAAAATGTGTGTCCCGCCCGGAAGGTTCCATTTTCAAAATTGAGCCCCGGTTCTCCTTTCAAAATAGAACGAATCCATTGAAGATTGAAGCCACGTGGCGACAATGCATTGGGACATATGTACATGATGTTCGCGGTGTCGGTTCTACGAGTATACGCTAGTAATTATACTTCAATGTATAAACCACTGTAACCTTTTCCAACCAGTAAAACCACACTCCTTTACTGATCTTTTTGCTTCCCAATGTCATAGAACTTATTGTTTTGATGTAAGAGATATATCAGCACTTATTTAACAACCGCTTGTGTACAAAGTTTTTGCACCTACGGCTAAAACTATTAATATATCTGTGTTTTTTATGTCAACCAAGCCAATGAAGCAAATAGAACATGAAATGAATGAATAACGGTCCAACACCGTTAAACTGAGAAACCACGTCCTACTTGAGATTGATTTCAAATTCAGTATATCGAAAGGACCCTTCACAGCCATCATTGTCTCTTACAATGCTAAATTAAAAAATATAAATGCCATGCTGGCTATGGTGGACTCACCATATAAGAGAATATGCTGGTAATCATAACGGGATACACTTTTGTAAATATAGTATGGTAGGTATGTAAGTTTTCTTAATTTCATTCTGTCTTCAATTATTTTGTTAAAAATCTGTTATACACCTTCAAAAATTCAGAAAAACAGCATAATCATGTACTTACCATTAAATACCGCCATCGCTGTTTTCCACTTCGCCCAAAGGTTGGCTGGTAGAGAATACTCTTAACATTAAGCTCGCCTTTTATACCATCATTAGGTATAATAAAGATTAAATAAATAAATAAATAAACTATTGCTGATATTCATTTAAGGGACTCTTCCCTCAGTCAGCGTTTAAGTTTATAAAATTACTGTTATGTTACCATAGCATCTTATAAATCCACATCGGACTTTGCACAATCGTTTTCGCTAAGTCCATCATCTCACTCACATCACGCATTCACACAGCGCATTGATGAACCACGATTTAATTTACGACTAGATCTCTTAGATCAATTAGAGTAGCAGATGACAAACATCGCTATGACTAAGAGCATGCGTAGGAGGCGTGAATCCGTGGGAACTGGCCCACGGGTAAAGAGCGGAGTGACTTGCTCTTGATTAGACGTAGGCTAGACGGGTAATGGATTTCGTACCAGAACTAGTAATTTTTTCTCAAAGAGTAGTATTTAAAAAAATTGTACGTTACACTCCTAGTTTGCATATGTTTTTTATCATAACGTCTGACTGCGCAACAATGTGATGTAATTTCAAACTTTACGGTAACTGCCAATATTGAAGCTGATAAACCGTAGATGAAAGACCATCCATGTAATGGTAGTTTGTCATCATCACCGTCAATAATTGTAACACCAGCAGCATTGCTGACGCATTTCTAGCCAAGTTGAAAGTTAAGAAAAGATTCTTGATTAATCCCGTTGTTCCGGCCGTCCAGGGGTTTTCCGCGATGAAAAGACCGGAATATGTGTAGAAAATTGTATAATTCGAATTATTGCGTTTTACAAAGAAAATTACGTATCGTATAACAGTTGTCGTTAGCGTAAGTAGTTGCGAACAAGTTAGATACAAAAGTTATTCAAATTTGCGTGGTCATCGCTGAGAGGGGATGACCAGTAGTGGTCAGCGGCCATCCATTGGCTGGGCCGCTAAGCAATCACCGTCGCGGACGAATCAGCAACCGGCAGCTGCCACAGACTGTTGTTGCGCGTTGTAGTCAACTTGCGCGCGTAGATAATAAATATATTTTCGATGAGTGCATCTCATGCGCCAACATGCCCCCGGCCTTGGAAGGTCCAACTTCCAATGAAATAGAGGGGTCGAAGAAGCGTCATCACAATCTTCTAAAACGCGCGTCGTATGCTCCCCGTAGACGTTCTAATGATGGATGCTCTGACGATGTGATGTTCAGAAGGTCGCTGATATTTGGTAACTGTTGAGCCTCAGCTAGTGACGATTGCCAAGTCGGTACTGTCGCTTTCAATGGTCGGCCAGTCAGAGGATCACAAGGGCTGTGGAAGGAGGATGTAAAAAGACGGAAACTGAGGATAGGGATTCTTGGCGCTGAAACCTGACTAAAACCTTTCAATGTTGAATGCGCGTTACTTAGTGAAATCAATGAAAGATGTTGTATGTTATGACCCCAGCTTCCTAAAGTCCACCGAAAATGAATTGAACATACTAATTTTAACTATACAGGTTTGAATTTAAAGATTAAACTGTTTGCGTATTAGATAAAATTGTAAACCAAAAAGAAAGACAAGAAAGAATGTTAAAAAATGTTGAAGTTTTTATGAGTTTATTAAGTTAAGATTAGGAAACATTACCGTAGATTAGCCACCACGGTAAGAACGTATGTAATTTAATTTTGCGATGCAATGTGTATGTCTTTAGAAAAGTGACTGACAAGATATAGACGAACAGCTCGAGTTACGGAATAAACAAATTAACAATTATATTTACAGACTTGCCTTAACCTTTGCGATTCAAATGAACATGAATGATATAGGCTTATAGTAGGTACAACGTAGCGTGTATAGATAGCACAGCAAATCAGAATAAGCGTAGCATATTAAGCTTGAGCTATACTCAGATACTGACTGAAGACTTACAAGACAGATGTTTATAATGAAATGCAAATCTTTCTCTTAAGCGTATGCCTAATCAGTGATATTTAAGAAATAAATATTATTTCGTGTTAAGATAATTTGTAATGACATAACGTGTTGATCTGTAAATAAAATTATTATATTCAGATTTAATTTATTAAAATATTTTTGTTTATTCCTAAATTCATTTAAATATTGCATTGTTGTTTATTACCTATTTATTTATTCTTTCTTAATTGTGCATAGTCCTAATTTTATTGTATAGTTGTACATATTATATTTAATTAATTAGCGTAATTGTATTATAATGTGTAGTTGGTAAGATAATATCTACAAATATTTGCCAGCGCGCCTGATGTGATTGTAAGGATAGACGAATTTAAAGAAAATAGCAATGAAAATGAATAATTATAGTATTGTTTGCCCCTGAAGATCGAGTTACCCATCGCATAAGGTGTCGCCTTGATGTGGATGCGTGAAAGAACCTTCATCATACCTGTAGCGCATCGTAGTGGAGATGAAGTGATTCTTTTTAAACACGCTCCCATCAGTGCGCATGACGACATTTGATTCGGGTTCCTCCAGGACAGACGCTTTATAAAATTGTAAAAGTTACGTTAAATAATACAAATACGAAAACTGAAAAGTATTGATGCGAAGTAATTAATTAATTTGACCGGAAATTATCCAACCGAGGTGCGTATCTTGTAAGAAAGGACCGCTAGGTAATCTTATTTTCTTAGCTTTTAATAATTCCCAGAATTTATCAGCGCCTATTAAAATATCGATAGCACGGGAATCATAAAAGTACGGATCCGCTAGCTTGACGTTATCCGGTATGACCACTTGTGCGCATTGTTTAGAAACAGCTGGCATAGAGGATGTAATACTCGGCAAAACAAAACATTTTATATTTGTGCTATAGCGGGTGTTGGTGCGCGATTTCACCTCAATGTCACAGGCCTGCGTCGTCTGTGTCACCGAGCTCCCAACACCACGTATTTCTATACAAGATTCAGTTAATGGAATATTTAGTTTGTCGCAAAAAGATTTCGTAATAAAACATCGCTGACTGCCGCTGTCGAGTAAGGCGCGCGCTAAATGATAGTTATTACTATCATCGGCTACTTCGACTAGTGCCGTTGACAATAAAACAGGTTTCACACAAGATGATGATGCGTATTGTGAAATGTCTATGTGTGCCTTGTTTACGTGAATAGATTGCATCGGCTCATTGATAAGATTTGCGTTGGACACGGGAGCTAACGCAGGAGACGCGGAGGGCACGGAGGGGTGCAATGAAGAATGCATTGTCGCGGCCGTACGCCACCGGTCATCAGTCACGGGCGATAAATGATTTGAGACGGACCTTTTATGCATGTCGTCGGTATGAATTATCGTATTATGTTTGTTATTGCACAACCTGCACGGCCCAAACCTGCAATCATCAACATCGTGACCCGGTCGCAAACAATTAACACATAGTCTATTAGTTTTAATTAGCGATAGTTTTGATTCGATATCGGAATTAATAAACTTCTGGCATGAATAAATGGGATGTTGCGCGTTACATGCTAAACAATTTCTTTTGAAATGACGTTCGCGGGACTGCGGATTGTACGTAGAAACGATGCAATGAATGTTAGGTTTCGCGTGTGTACTAGCTGTAGTGTTATGATGTTTGCTATGTGACACCATCAACGTTTCAAGTACATCGGCCCTGTCTTTTAGAAATTTAATTAAATGATCCACTTTAAGCGTTGTTTTCGAATCTCCGGTACTAGAAAATAGTGTACTTTTGTGCTGCTCCCACTCACGCTCGGTGGTCGGATCTAATTTGGATACGATAATGTATATCACTAGCGTGTCCCAGGAGTCTGTAGGTTCACCGAGGATTTTTAACGCACGTAAGTTTTTTAACACTGTGTCGATTAGTGTTCTAATTAGCGCCGGTGATTCCTTGCTTAGCGTTTGCAAGTTAAATAATGATTTTACGTGATTGTGTATAAGTAATCGCGAATTATTATATCTATTCAATAATAGTTCCCAAGCAACTTCGTAATTGTTACTTGAAAACTCTAAAGAATCTATGACTAATTCTGCGCTACCCTTAAGAGAAGATTTTAAATAATGAAATTTCTGAATATTGCTTATTTCGTTTGAATTGTGTACCAACGATAGAAATGTATCGCGGAACTCGAGCCAGTGTTCATAGGAACCGTCAAATGTAGGCATAATGATAGTCGGTAGTTTTACGGAATTATAGATTTTATTGTCGCATTGTTGAGAACTATTCGAAGCGTTGTACTTTGTGTGCAGACATTCTGCTTGTGCTAACACAGTATAATAATTATTTTCGAATAATTCTCTCTCCGTGAGCTGTTCATCTAGATCTGTATCAGGGACATACTCCTCTAATTGAGTTTGGATGTTATTGAATTCTTTAAATAAATTATTAATGCTCTGCATTCGTAACTTTAGATCAACGAGTTGTTGATTAAGTAAACAGCTCTCAGACGTTAGTGAATTTAAATAGTTAACGAATTTAGTAAATCTTCCTTTTATGATACCGCGTTTTTTGACAAGATCACGAATTTTGACATCGTCACTGGCTTTGCAAGGAGATCTATCGCGGGATTTTACACTAGTTTCTGCGGTAGACAAACTCATTTCGGTGGCAATCGAAAGCTGGAGTACTCACGTTTAGATCTTGATACCAACGCGTAGATACAGGTACTAGCTGCGGCACTCTGTATAGCTGGATCACAGACGAACGGGTAACTCGCATTCACCGAAACACTGAAATCAGTTTGAAGCACAGGATCAACACCGAGAAGAAGAGGATAGGGCTGGGATAGGATGGCTGACTGACCGTACCTTTGCGCTTTATTGTTGGCTGGTAGTGTCCACCGTATACTCAGTCCTTGCGTTTGCTTCTTCTTGTTGGGTAGATAGCCTCAAACTCCAATTATGGGTGATTCCAAATGATAATTCTCTTCTTCGAATATAGCGTATATAGATCGCTTTTTCATAGAATTTGGCGTCGAAGGACCAATGTTCCGGCCGTCCAGGGGTTTTCCGCGATGAAAAGACCGGAATATGTGTAGAAAATTGTATAATTCGAATTATTGCGTTTTACAAAGAAAATTACGTATCGTATAACAGTTGTCGTTAGCGTAAGTAGTTGCGAACAAGTTAGATACAAAAGTTATTCAAATTTGCGTGGTCATCGCTGAGAGGGGATGACCAGTAGTGGTCAGCGGCCATCCATTGGCTGGGCCGCTAAGCAATCACCGTCGCGGACGAATCAGCAACCGGCAGCTGCCACAGACTGTTGTTGCGCGTTGTAGTCAACTTGCGCGCGTAGATAATAAATATATTTTCGATGAGTGCATCTCATGCGCCAACACCCGTATTTATTCTACTTGTAAATCTATTAAAATACAAATATGCAAATGTACTGCTAACTAAGTATTCATTTATCACAATTCATTCGCTTCTGTACGTAACACCGATGTTCAAGCTTCAACGGTTATATCGAGGAATATTAATTAGAGTCAGCAATCAACAACTTCCTCTATTAACGCGATTGTGTTCACAGAAGAGATTAGGGACTTTAATTAAAGCAACTTTGTTATGAAAAAAAATATGATCCCATGTCAGGAAGAAGTGACCTTAGTTAACCCGGAGGAACCGTATATTTCGCAATTAAAAAATGGACCTTTGTTCCAACAAAACACTTTACTGTTACTGAGCAGATAAAGATTCCTCGGTAGACTGCATGTCACCGAAGATAAGAATATAATGTCACCAATGTAGTCTTGACTTCGAAACTTGGATGCCAATCTCAGTCTTAATATAAAAGCATATGGCCTCATATAGCGTAAGTACAATACTTAGACCAGATGTGTGTATCTGTGTTGCCTCCCTTAAGCGTCTTTCTGCCATTTATTTTTATAGTCGATTGTCGTAATTACACCAATATTAATCCTTAGTCCTTTGTTGGTTGTGCCTTAGTTTAATTTTGTCAGAATATATTGAATAATACATACACAGTGCATGATATTTACTGATTGAAGACGACGATTTAAAAATTTTCGGACTTTAATGTTTAAAGACATATCAATATTAAAATTATTAAGGAGAATAACAAATCACTTAACATAGATAAACTCAAATTTAATTTAAAGTTGAATAACACCTAACAAGATGCTAGTTTAACCATCTGCCTTAGCGATTACATGTCTGCATCGTATACGTTGAGTAAAATGGCCACCCGGGTTCGAGTAATAAGACACCCATACGAAGATTAGCAAAGGATATGTGATGTGGATTAAGTTATTTCTTGCAATTTATTTCGAATTCTGATGACGGTCCCCAAATTTTTGCGAAATCATTTAATAATCCTACACTTTTCAGATCCAACTAGCCGATGTATTTCATAATTGCAAAGAATTTGTTAGACCTTAAATTCCCTATAACTCAGTTGAACATTTATTTGATTCTTAAAAGATGTTTATATCCAAACGAGGATGTTTTAGCCAAGGATGTTTATTTGATTCTTAAAAGACGTTTCTATCAAAACGAGGACGTTTTTTAGCCAAGGATGTACAAGTAATGTTATTTTACTCGTTGTTAAGATTAGTTTCAGACGCGTTTATTCCTAATATCGTATGTTTTAAGAGGTGTTTTATTGAATCACAATGACCGTCTCTTATCGCTTCCGTTGCATTCCGTAGATTGTCCACTACAAGTGCATCAACTGTGGCCAATAATACAGCTCTGTGCGCGACCACCCAGCTTCGCGTAATGGGACACCGGGATTAGGAAACGGGATGCATGGAGCTATTTCACAAATATTTGGATGGATTTTTCATTTCATATTACCTGTTTCTTTATTAGCTGCAATTAAACGATTTCGTATCGAGGTAATTGTTAAATTGTTCTGAATTTCACCGGCTATTGTGATTAAAAAACAATTTTATTTATTTTGTTTTGGTGGTGTCAAGTATATTTTTGTCCTCTTTGATTATTATTTGCAGAGTCATTTTAAAAATTACTGGAATTGCAAGTTTTATAATCTTTTATGTAACTTCTCTATTCGATCTTTGTTCCTTAAAATGATTTGAAGTACTCACTAGGTTCAGTGCCGACTATTGCTCACTCAGGCATGCATAGGATTTGAACATCTATACAAACAATAATAAGATATATTTTATTGTATAAACCTTCTGTTTCTTAAGATTATGTCATTCTTTATGCATCGGTGGCTAATAATAAATTGAACGATGAATGGTTCGGTTCCATTGATGGCAAAGAAGGCACGATTGTCCGATGACAACTAGAGTTAATTGAAGTTGTTCGGCCGCTTTGATACAGATAACAGTGTGTTGGTGGCATTTCCTTTAACGGAAGCTTTATTTAATTGTTTCGATCATAGTGTATCAATATTGCTTACTGATCGTTGTAAAGATATTTAGTGGAATCGAACATTGTCGAATTTGAATAATAACTAAGTTCAGTAGAAGGAAACTTATATAAAATGGTTCCTAAATTTACAAGAAACAAAGTTACAAGACTGGCATGTTAATTGTAAAACATTTTAAATAAACTATAGCTTAGGTTAATACCTAACATGATATAACTGTCAAGCTAACATTTTTGATTCAACACTTTTTGGTTATGTCATCAGTCATATGAATATGATATAAGATATTTAGAACTAACATTGATATAATTCCATTATATACATAATACATTTATATTATTATAAAGTCTATTGAATCTGATAGTTATCAGACTTGTTCAAGATTAAACAGTAATCGAATATTCTGTGCACAACGATGTTAATAAAACTGCTATTTTAAGTAAAAATCCTGAATGAACTAGAGTTATTTTTCAACATTTGTCTAATTGTAAATCACTTAAAGCAATAGACTCGTCCACAAATTTGTGGGTCAAGGCAGCGCTTCAGCCAACTTCCGCGGTTACAACTGAATGTGTTCATTCCCACTGAGCAGCTTTAATTAGCTTTTCAACGTTAGTTTTAGTTCGTTTCATGTTTAACTTAATACAGTTGCTAATAGGTTTTTTAACTTAAACGAGGTATTGTGTTATTTACACAATACCACACAGAGAGAATTACAGAAATACACAGTACACAGTATAATATACCTACGAGACAATGTCAAAGTTTTAGGAGATATCGTCAGTAAATTAATTTAAAGTTACCTTACTAAAGATATCTTGATTTAGGCAAACACATAAAGCATTAGCTGGTTTCTGAAGCGCGTAGATTATTGAGAAATCAAAAAAAGGAGAGACCTTCAGTGTGATACTTAATGGTAGAATGGTGGAAGCGTTTTAAAAATTTTGCTCTCAAGCCAACACAGAGTTTCTTATCTTGATCTGCAACGATGAATGAAATAGTAGGCGACATCTATGAGCTATAGGTATTATAAAGCAAATTTCATAATGAATGATCATCGCTGTGGGAAACCGGACATCGGTTATTTGCGGAGGGCACAGGGCGCCCTGACCGGCGCCTTTCTGATCAGCTGTCTTCGTCAAAGACTATCATTTTATCGATCTTATTACCTTCATACGATAGACTTGTACAGATTAAACAGAAATAAAACAACATAAAATAGTGTGTGGTGGTAAAATGAATCTATAAGAAATTACTTCACAACAAATATAAATCTAACATCAACAAGAATTTAGATTTTAAGTTGATTGAACTAGAATTGAACTCTCTTAAAACTAATAAATATTATACTTAATAAATATACTTTATCATCTTCTCAATATTTATCCACTTGAACAGCTAAGCAGGAGACCGAAGATAAATTTTAAGATTATGTGGCGGGATATGGACCCATTCTGAAGTCTCCAAGACCCCATTTCAATTTGGGCTCACAGGATCAAGCACGCGACACACGTTATATGGCGCAAGCTATTAAGTTAAGCGATATTTATTGAATTAGTGTCAGAATTATCTCATTTAAACAATTTCAATTATAGTAATTCATATCCTATTAAACAATTTATAATTTGAAACAAATAACTAAATAATTATTCGTCATATATTTGATAAATTCTTCACTATTAGCATGGTGAAACCAGAAGTATCTCTTACCACTACAGTTTGTAATAAAAATATTATTAAAATATTAAAAATATTATTAACAATGTACTAAAGTCTTTATGCCTTATAATCTTACAATGTATTTGTTTTGGTTATACATAAAGGAAAACATTTTCCTGTTTCTTTTTTGAACTTTATTACCCAATATTTTGCTAAAGTGAAATTTTCTAACATGCACTTAACTAACGCTCTGATCAATGGCCAGTCCAATGTACCAAGGAGATTTGTATCCATTGCAACGATTGCCAATCCATGAACCATCGCTCTCCGTCCCTCTCTTGCACCAAAAACGCAACACAGGAAGCGATGATACAATTGGCGTTGTCAGCGACAAATTAGCTGCGCCCGCGCCGGACGCCGGTCATTGATTCTTAAGCGTTGGCGCCATTTGGCCCAATGTTCCAACTTTTATCCATTGTTGTGAGTCACGAGATTTTTATATCCTCGTTGATTCATAGATACATTGTTAATTGAGAAGGTCAGTGGGTGAAGGTTTTTCTATAAATATGAAGTTATGTGGGAATCTTTCTTACCAACATCATCGTCAATATCGAATAACCTTTGAGTCCGTTCAGTCTAATTCTATTCTTCTCTACGGATGGTAAAAATTACTTTGTCGTTTACCTTACTGACCAAATACAGGTAGGTGGTGTTGCTTAAACAAGCAATGATTTATTTTCTTATTGCAAGGTCTTCGTTATTAATGGATGTTAGCGGTCCAAAAAAAATGGGTAAATTTTTTAGTATTTTGTTTGTTTAGAAAAGGTTTCATCATAATACATTCAAAGATGTTGGATTTCTTGGTTTAGCCCCTTTTTAATGTTACTGGCTAAAAAGCGGCGTATTTACCCCTTTTTTAATTTTTAGACACTCGACGTTTCCTTTTATTGTATATCTTTTATTAATACGAATTTATCACAACATGCTATGATGATATGAGAAGTAACAGATTACCTTTTAGTTTTTAATTTCAAATAATTTGATAATAGGACGAAGTCAAATAGTAAATAGTCAAAGGTCAAAGAGACCTGTGCACCTTTATCTTAGTCACGCACTTAGTCATCCCCTTATTATGTGAGGACTTTATTAAAACGATGACTACAACGATATAATAGTTTCACCATCTTCTCGTCCTTCATTGCCTCTATAAAATTATAGATGTGATATCGTATTTAAAATGATAAAAAAAAATCAGTTTAATATTCAGTGTTTATTTAGAATATACTTCAGTCAACATCATGTGTTTTCTTATTAGGCTTTTGGTTAGCAATAGTCCGACTACAATCTTCAGAAACAAAATTTTCAACATCATTCAATGAGTCGTCGTGCTAAGGTCGCGGAACCCCATCCGAAGTACAAATGGTCATTGAAGACAGGATAAGGACGATAAGAGGCAAGGACAATCAGTGCCGTCCGAAGGAAGAGAGCGATTCGGTGGCGCCACAGCGGCGTGACAACAGTAATGTGGATATATTAGATGCTTGTGCGGTGCTGACAATTGTTTAAAACGATTTTAGTAGGTTTTGATGTAATGAACTGAGATATAGTTAACTGCCCTAGTTGGATACGTTAACTTGCCAATTCGGAAGTTTTATCACATCTTACAGAGTGGTTTTTGTAATCTTGTTTAAGATTTGTGAGACTGATCTCTTCGTGATTTGTCTTTTTTTAATGGTACCATGAATTTAAGATACTTACTAGTTAAATGGTTATGAAATAACTATTTATTTGGTGGCCAATTATTTTACCATGTTGCCACCATAACAGAGATCAATGCCAAAGCCAAAATTCATAAGGCAAACTTAATATACTCACGATAAAATCATACATCGATTATGAAATACTTTTTCCCGCGTTAGCATCTGCTTCTTTGTGTGGTACTGAAATCCCACAAAAACTAAATCAAATATCCAAACGCCAGTATTTTGCTACCAGCCATTAATCAAAAGAATTTCCAATGACAAAATTTAATTTGTGTGACAATATCGTATCAATAAACATGGTATTACACGCAATTATTTGTGATAAATGTAATTATACCAACGTTATCATGTATCGTGGAGCAGTGATTACCTAAATGAAAACGATAAACGAATTTTATCACACAGTTTTTAATGAAAATCGCTTGTGCTAGTCTAAATGGACAGTGGTAACTGGAGCCAGTTTTACAAGTATCTGCTTCTTACAATATTAATGCTGTCGACGATAACTGGTAAGACGAAATCTTCTTCATTAACAGCATTATTATTGTGTACAATTCATTGTTTTGTAATGTTAAAATGCTTTGAAATAGTTTCATCTATCTTGGTGACACTCTATAATCAAATTTTTCAAGATATATTTGATCCGGGAATTGGGTTCGGTTAAGCTATAATAAGATTTTGTGTACATTTTATAAATCAATATGATGATGAGAAGAAACTTTGGTCTTAGATGATATCCAGGGTCTGACGATGAAGCTGGAATGTGGCTATGACATACGCACGTTTTCAGTTTTTTAAAGTTTGATTATTTCGTTCACTTGTCATTATTGTATTGTAGTATGTGTTGTATCATTGATTCTCACCATATTATCACTCTTACTAGAAACAAATTCTCTGTCAACATTTTATGTGTTTCGATTAGTCAAAGTATCATCTGTATTACGCGTCCTATAACTAATAAGTTTTCATTATCTGCCTTTGATTCGACTCCATGAATTATTTTATGACAAAAAAGATTAAGATGACCCTTGGGTGAAACGACACTTAAATCTTGACATTTTATTGATGAAGCAATATAGTTAATTATAATTATGAATTGATTTAGCGGTTCACCACTGCCTCTTAAGACGAATAAACATTATTCATATGAGTGTGCGATTTAAGTGTAAATCGTAAAGTGTATTATTTGATATATGTATATATCGGTGAGGCCATGAATCTCCAGTGAAGGTCCAGGGACGGACCTCTTTATTCTACAGCGCTTGTCTGATGCAGAGTCTGACATATAAGAAATGTCATGTCATATTTAGATTAGGGAATTGTCAAGAATGTAGAACAGATTATGATTGATCACGTAGTGTTGAAGTACTTTGGAATATTGATGTGAATGTTAGGAGAACTGGAAATATATCATGGTGCAAAGTAAAAGGAATATCATTTCATAACCAATACCATAGAATACCTCCTTCTGCTACATATATATTTTTTGTTATAGGTACTATCAGTTAAAGTAATAAAATATATACAAAATTTTACTACTCGCTACAAAAATAAAATTGCGTGCAAAATATAGAAAGTCAGTGAAACGTTTGTTTACATTAAGCTAATATCTGTATGTTAAGAACATATTCAACCGCGATATATTTCGCGTTGTATATTTTTTTCATTGTAATAGCTAGAAAAGAATCGGTTGACCTAATTGTTAATTGCCTCCCTAGTAACCGTGTTTCGGTTAAAATATAAAAAATCTTCAAGCAAGGAAATAATTATGTGTGCAATAAAAAAAATGTAGGGCTTTAATCCATTAATGGCCCTCTATTGCGCACGGGTGTCTTCCATTTAGGACGCCTAAAGCATACACCACCATGCTGCTCCAGTGCGGATTGGGGTTAGTGGCCAACAAAAGTGTCGGAAGTTTTCACGCAGCCCGAAGGCCTCCGATATAGCTCAACGACTGTTATCTTATGCTAACGATGAAACCAACCGATGGCTTTATGTACCCTCCGAAGCACGAAAGCTCAAGAAAATATGGCTATTAGCGAACACCCATCCAACTACTGACCGCGATTAAAATTGCGTTTTAACTGCCAGTTATAATAAGAGACTCCATACATAATTATATAGGTACACCATCTATACCTACCTTCTGTTATGTTATTATAAATTAGTTACTAAATCCTAGTGTGGCAGTATCGATCTAACAGTTAGTATAAGTAACGTATCGACAAACAGGAAGTAGGTACACTAACTGGCGTATGACTTAAAGATAAGTTGATTAGACAATTTAATATAATATAATAATATAGCTTGTAATCTTTTACGTGAAAATCTGGCTAAGTCAAATCTTGAGCTTGTATTACATGTAAAAATTACACAAAAATTTTAGGATTTTCTGCATAGAACTTGGCACCCATATAAATCTCAATTCTTTTGTCGGTGAAGTCGACTTCTAAATATTGAACTTGGCTCTCATTTCACGGTCAAAGACCCAGAACGCTCGTTGAGCAGAAAAAAGCTTAATGGTCATAGCACACATATCAACTCGTAAACGGAACGTAAACGTATCAACTCTTGCATGTCAGTATTCTTTGTATGAAACTCCCTACTGTAAAGCACACTTATCGGATTCGTAACGTAATCGCCTCGCCTCGAGACAAGCTCACGAACCGCGGTACGGTGCGTGGACGACTTGCCGTACCCGCGCTTACGTCTCACCGTACGCTATCCGTCGACTTTCCGTTTCCTAGTGCACGCCCCGCGCCGCGTCGGCGAACTGCTGTCATTCCTTCCGTCAACCAGCGGCCGGCGAGCCGTAAGCGCGGCGTCGCCTAGCCGTAGCCGAGTCGATTTGGAGCTGTTGGTCGGTTATAACGCGCTTACGTTAGGTTGACGGCGGGTTATAACGCGCTTACGTTAGGTTGACGGCGAGGCGATCCGGTGCCGATCCCTTTCCGAGTTGATATGTGCGCTACGACCATAAAACGGACCACTTCATTTAATACATCGATGTTTCATCTTTGGTTTACAAATGTGTAACTAGTGGATGGTTGAATTTGGTTTACAAATATGTAAATAGTGATGGATACGCAGGGTGCGTGTTCCACTACGCTAAAAAATTGGTTGTCTGTAAAGTCGGTTTACGGACAATGGTTTTACGTGATAACGTCTATTTCGTAGAAGAATAATTTATGATATAAATAATGTAATGTAAGAACGTAATGGAAGCCCTACGCACGGAGCCGCGGTGCTACTCGCCAGTTGTGTCAGCTTGAACATGGCTTGACGCGCCACCGCGACCCGCGTATCTAGCTAGATTATAATATTAAATTTCATACTAACTATACGATTTTAAACATATTTGAGTTGAAAATTTGGTTTAAATCGTTTTAAATATCAGGAGCTGCGCGACATCTGTGATTTTCTTGACTACAACTAAAGTCCGAGTCGATGTACTGTGTAAAGTTCTTTCAAGTAGTTCATACCTATAAACAGAGATGACGCTATTGTAGATTTTCGTTTTCATATAATAATAATACGTACGAGCTACGAGAAATCATTTCTTTTCAAAAGATTGTAAAATAAAATAAAAATGAAATGAAAAATGCCTTCCAAGCGGACCGATTACGCTTGAGTGGGAGAGAGACGGCCGGTCTAGCGTGCCTCTCTCTCTAATGCTGCGCGCGCTTCCGTAACGTTACTCCGGCCGTTACTCGGTTTTCGTGAATGCCTCTCAGGCTCATCGTCTTTATAAACGTTATCACGTTAAAAAATTCTGATGATAATGACAGATCAGTGTTTTTATGTCGACGTTGAAGTTGATGCGCCATCTTTACATAATATTATCTTCAAATTGCTGTATGGGAAAAGTGGAAAATCAATGGACCAAATGTGCGAATGCATTGTTTTATAAGTCTCAAACCTCCTTCGGATTATTGCCTTTCAAATGAAACCATGGACAACCATACCAACATTTTTTATGTTTTATATAATTGTATATAGACTTATTATAATATAACCTAATTATTTTTGTAAAGTTTGCAGTAGGACTTGTTAATTGTTGTTGTGTTAATTGTATGTGAATTGTCTTCAGGTCTGACCGCGAGCGAAGCACTTCGCAATGGGCTCCGTCACTCGCTGTGGGGGGCCTCCAGCCACCCGGAGCCCAGGATACCTTCTCCACCACCAGCCCAGGCCCTGGACTCGTATTCTGTTAGAGGTATGATCATGCTTCCTGTCTCCTTTGTAATATTATTTGCAACCACCTTGCGTTATATCTACCATTATGTCGCACCTTCAGTGGAAATAAGTTGAATCCTAAAAAATTTTTTTTTTAAACGCTTTTATTTCAATAATGTTTAGTTTATAAAATTAGCTACAAGTTGTGAAAATTTCAAGTCTCTACGTAAAATAGAACATAGAGAATTATGCGTCTAAAGTCTGAAAATCGTTTTTTTTTAATTTAACAACAAATAAACAATGAAAATTAGTTTAAAATATGATTTTCGTGTATTGTCATCGGAAATACACATGTCTGCCAAATTTCATCAATTTTCATTAAAGGGAAGTCATTCAAATTAACGTTACAAGATTTGATCCTCCGAAGTGAAGCTAAATAAAAGCGTTTAAAAAGGGATAAGTTGAAAATTGCAATTTTGCGGAGAGAACAAAAAAACTGTTCCAATATTCGTAAGTAGTCAAAGGATACAATACGATTTCTTGCACAAAACCGTCAAGATTAATGATAACAATTTGAAAAAAATTTAGCATATACGCAGCTTTTATCCCTATTTCCAATCATATTAATAACTAAAATTCAACGTAAGACGACTTATGCTTTTTTCCACTGAGGGTGCGATGTATCCTAATCCATCATTCTTCTTATAGGTGCACTTTATTTTTAATTTCTCATAAACCACTCTACCGCAGGCGAAGCCGCGGGCAAAAGCTAGTAAATGAATAAAACTAAAATCTGTCCTGTAGTCTCAGAAACTATATTTTGGTAGATTTACGGAACTCTAAAAATCTTAGCCGATTACGACATAATTACATGAATGTATATTTTTGCCTATCAACATATTTTTACAATGAAATAATCGGATTTCACAGCTTTTAATACATTTAAAAAACTGGCAAATTTAAAACAAATTGAAGAACACATTTCGTTTCCTAATTTGATAATTGATAGTTAAGACCTTATCTTTGTGAACAAATTTTTAGCTGAACAAGAAACAAAAACAGCAAAAAAATTTCGAAATGAGTTCAATATTGATGAATCAGTCTATAATCTAAAATGGCGATTATAAAGGAGCCAATCTGTATGGCTCCGAATTATGAGCTCAGAGCGATGTAATGAAAACGAAAAATGTCATAAAACCTTACGCACGTAAAAATTCCAATAACGCACCAAATCCCACGGCTACAGATTTCGGGTTGACATATCTTATCTGTCGACAGCGCCTATCTTTGGCGAAATTACGTTTGTTTTACAACTCTGATTTGTCGGCAACGACGACAAAGCGTTATCGCGTGATATCGACAGTTTAAACGTTCGCCCCGTGTTATGATGGCTATAATTCATGTATCGAACACGAATTTTGATATCGATAAGGTACGGTTTGCCGAATAATCACATGGAAGAGCTTAGAGGTTTATTGGTAGGTTGGGGGCATACTAAAAATGCACGTATATCTACACATACTTGCGAATTAGAATCCAAAAACGATTTGGATTCTAATTCGCAAGTATTCATTCACACTAACGCGGTGTCCTACGTGGGCGACTCAACGCGAACGCGAAGCGACGCGGTGCGATGCGAAAAAAACAAACAGTTGAAATGTGTTGAAGTGTCCTACGTTACAAAACGCACGTAGAGTGCGATGCGACGCGGCGCGATCTGACGCGAACGCGATCAGTTGGTTTGATATTTTCGCGCGAACTTCAGCGGCGCGGCGTATGTCAGTGGCGGTGAAGGGACGATTCGCGCGCACGTAGGACAGAGCCGCCGCATCGCACCGCATCGCACTGAAATCGCACCGGATCGCTTCGCGATCGCGTTCGCGTTGAGTCGCCCACGTAGGACACGGTGTCAGTTAAGAAAAATTTGTTCGATGAATTAAATTTAAAATCTTAGATGAATCCGAATTACAAAAACCGGGCAAGTGCGTGTCAGGCTACGTGCAATGTAGGGTTCCGAAGTAGTTAGTTAATCGACTATTACTCATTAACTACTTACGCTAACATGTCCGTGATAGTTTTCCTTGTAAATTCATCATGTAACCTATTTCTGAGAATTTTTTCACTTGTCTATCTCTAACGTTTAGCCAGCAGGGAGGGGGGACACCTGATTCTAAATTAAATCAGCATTTTAAAGCATTTTTAAAGCCAAATATTTCGCAAACGAACCCCTAAATTCAAAAATGGTCTTAAAAGACCCATAATATTTTTGAAAGACCTTTTCAATGATATCCCACACTATGGGTTACGCAACCAAAAAAATCATTAAAAAAATTCATACTCACGCTATCTGTAGGGGAGGTACAGACGGACGGACAGACGGACGGACAGACAGACGAACAGACGGACGGATAAACGGATGAACGGACGGACATGACGCAACTATAACGGTTCCGATTTTACTTTGGAACCCTAAAGATTAAGTTTAAAGCTTAAGTTGAAGAACATGGTATTTTTTTTTAATTCTTCATACGGAACCTTCATAATATTTTTAGTCAATGAGCCAGACTTCATACCCGTGATTCTATCAAGCCTCGTTTAAGTTAACATTTAATTAACATTCATCACACGCACATGTAGGTTTGACCACATCTACTGAGACTTGATAAGTTAATCTCCTTTACATGAATCCCAATGTGTGTACCTAGTTACTTGTCGTTGTAAATCCCAAACCTCAAAAGTTTGAGGTTCAAATGATCATTAGAGTTAAGTGTAATTTCAATCATCAATATAATTTTACAAGAAGTCGCGTGAAGAGATTTTTCTTTGGCAAACGAAATGAATTGATTATAAGTATTTTGTTTTTTTTTCATTTGTTTTTTTTTTCTTTTAAATTTATAATCTCAGCACTTATAGCTAAACTGCTGGTATGAGATCACTATCACCAATTTCTGTTGGAAAAGCCTAAGTAACAATCAAGAAGCCTAAAGCTCTAAATAAGAGGAGAGTTATGCATCGCTTTCAGAAGTCTGCACAGTACAAGGTCTGATCAATATTAAAAAATGTGGGCTTTACTTTAAATATCTAGATTTCTTTTCGAAATATTAAAAGTTAATGAAAAAATAATGGCTAAGGAATAAAACTCCTTCACAACTTTTAACATTTACTGTAAATGATAACATAATGGTTACTTGTAAACTCAAATGAATGCATGACAAGTTTTTTCCATTTTTGCTAACCCTCCCTCGTCTGACGTCGTTTGACGGTCTCCTCGTAAATCCGATTTGGACATGTGTACCCTACGGGCAAACATTAGCTCGAGATAACGTCTTGTGTAACAACTGTTTGAAATGTAAGGATTGTATCGTTCGGACGTTTCCACGAATCTCATGAAGAACCTATTTGGATAAAAGGTTGTGCCATTCATGATATAACCGGCCTTCCTTCGGTAGACCACATTATTATTTGTGTTTCTTTCCATTGAAGGTGCGGTTTAATTGCTAACTTATTTTGTGGTTAAAGAATCTTTATTTCTCATAAAAATTAACAAATTCACTTACATGAGAATTTACATAACTCAGAGTAGGTACACTAAACAATAGTTGCGACATAGCGTGCAGAACACTTATTGACCCATTGACATAACCATTCACAAAATCAACAGCACTTTGAATACTACTCTTATTTTAACAAATGTTTAACACAGGAATTAACTACAATAAAATTACTATTAAGTACTATTACTCAAATGCAGAATCGAATCATGGAGGTAGTTTAACAAAATACTAGTCGAACAGCGCAGCGTCATGCGAACGCAGAAAACAAGAATCAAGATATACCGCTCAGGAATGACTAGATGTGACACTTTATAAATTAATTTTACTTTCGTTCATGATATGAAGTTTAAGTTGTTTTTTAAATAAGTTAAAACTTTTCATTTCTTTTACGTTATTGGGCAGTTTGTTGTATAATTGGGCACTTTCGAATGTAATATTTCTTTTACCAAAGTTTGTACGTGGTGGACGTAATATAATATTATTTGCGTTCCTAAGACGTTTTATCTGCGAGTAACAATTTTTAGTTTTAAAGTTTATATTGGTATTCATTTTATTTGTTAATATTTTTCTTATTAATATGCACGTATAATATTTATATGTATCAGATATGTTCATTAATTTTGTTTCCCTGTATAATTTAGAAGTAGGTGTTAGATAGTTATAATTAAATAACGTTTTAATAATTTTATTCTGTGATATTTGTAAAGAGTTAATATTCGTTTTAGCCGCTGACCCCCAGATTTGAATAAGATAGTCAATGTGGGGTTTTACTAGTGAATTATAAATATTGTAACGAACATTACGTGGTAAACATCGTACTATACCGCGAATAACGCCGTTAAGTGAGGTTAATTTGGATTTTATTTTCTTTATATGCGGTTTCCAAGTTAGATGTTTGTCTAATATAAGACCTAAATATTTTTCACTATCAGATATTTTAATTTCAATGTTGTTGATTTTTAGTGGTTTATAATTCGCAATTCTTTTATTTTTTGCAGTGAATAATACATAATGCGTTTTAGTTATATTAATAGTTAGGAGATTGCATTGAAACCAAACGTTAAGAATGTCAAGATCTTTTTGGGCATCATTTATAATTGAGTCAATTTTGTGACCGAAATAGAATAATGCAGTATCATCAGCGTAGAGTGATAACTCTCCTATGAGATCAAGTTTACTTATATTATTTATGTAAATCAGGAATAACAACGATCCTAAGACCGAACCTTGTGGTACTCCGTATTTAATGGACATTGTAGTGCTTTTATAATTCCCAACTTTGACTACTTGACATCGATCAGTAAGATATGATTTAAGTATTTCGTAAGCATTTCCGGTAATACCAATATCATTTAGTTTTTTTAAAAGAATTTCATGACTTACTGTATCAAACGCTTTTTTTAAATCAACGAATATACCTAAAACAATTTTCTTTTCATCTATATTATTTTTTATTTTTGTAACAAGATCAACTGTTGCAGACAATGTATTACATTTAGGCCTAAATCCGTATTGCTTTTGGTAAAAGAAATTTATTGAATTTAAATATGATTCTAAACGTTTGTATAGTACTTTTTCAAATATTTTCGACAATATGGGAAGTACAGATACGGGACGATAGTTGTTTGGGTCTGACTTTGAACCTGTTTTGTAAATAGGTGTTATTTTAGCAATTTTCAAACTACATGGAAATATGCCTTGCTCTAGACAGTGGTTTATACTATCCGAGAGTTCTTTACCTATATAATTTTTGATACATTTTATGGATTTTGTATTAATATTGTCTATTCCTGAGCTAGTATTAGAGTTTAAATTGCTAATAATTTCTACTATTTCGTCTTGTGTACTTGGTTTAAATGAGGATAAACCATATGCAGCTTGTTGAGTGTCAATTATTACTGTCGTGTAAGTCTTATAGTTGTGATACTTTGTGGGAATGGCTTGCGCTAAAGTGGATCCAACCGATGAAAAGAAATTGTTGAAGTGCTCGCAAATTTCCCTTCCATCGGTAATTATAAAATCACCTTTTTCCAATTTGGTAGGTGTCGATACCCCTTTTGACTTATTGTGGATAAGATTGTCAATCAATAGCCACATTTTCCTCGGTTTGTTTTTGCAGGCCATAAACTGTTTGTGGTAGTATTCATTTTTCATACTTTTAATTTCATCAGATACTATATTCGACATTGCCAAGAAGTCATTTTTTAATGTGTGTTATTTTATTGTTAACATCTTTACCTATTCGAAAAAGATTCAAATTTTCATTTAAATTATGAAGCAGAACTTAGGTACCCTCGCCCAAACATACCATTCGCTTCCAACGAAGGTGACCACAATGCGATCAATCAAAGGGTACACTCGTACACTCGTGCATGGCAAGACTGTCAATATTTGCCAAACGCCGGTCACGACACCGCTGTTTACGCTATTATTCACGAATGTTTGACCAAGTCCAAGGGGCCAGCATATGCTCATATTTGAAGTTCGCGTGACTTACCGCTGTGACAATTGAATTTTGCCGACCCCTGAATTTTTAAAGATTGTTACTGAGAGGGATAAGCTTTGTTTTGAATGCGTTTCGTTAAGTGATTAGCTTGATTTGTATTTGTACCTAATTGTAATTGTTTCAATTTATTTTATTTATTTAACCTTTATTGATCACATTAAAAATAATACTTTTTGTTTTGAGTAATGACTTTGATGGGTGGGTGACCCATGTGATAAAAATATTGTTTCAAATTGACATTAACCTTGATTTACTTTGTCTGTCACGTATATCTAATGAATATCAACGATGAGAGTAATCAGAACATCGCCGCGGAAACCTCGCACGAATTACAAATCTTGTCAACGACAAGCAATCATCAAAGACGAATTTAATCTCAAAGAAGCCGCAACATTTCGTCAGTGTTTACAAACTGTCAAACATAATCTAATCCCCAGAAAATTGTGTGCACACGAAAGCGATCTTTATAACCTAGGAATAGAGTTCCGTGGTGCTGAAATCGAGGTTGTGGATAAGTTGGTTAACGAGGCAAACATAAGCATGCTATTGTTTCAGCAAATAATTCGTAGAAACATTTCGAGGAGAAATCGGGACGCATACAAAGGCGCCGCGAGATAATGTAGGGTCCCCACGACCTCTGATTAGGTCAAAGTACAGTAACTAACTAAAAATTATTTCCTTTGAATTTGGCGTAATGTTCTGATAGTGGAAATGATTTATGTTGTTTATAATTTACTTAAAATAATATGTGTAAAGTCTATTAATTGAAATCAGTTAAATTTGTGCTTAATTTCGTCGTCGAAATCGGGTCAGGAATTGCCTAAATTATCATCTTGGCTATAACAGATCGAATTTGGTCACAGTGACCTTTGAGAAAAAAAACCTTTACGCGCTTAACAAAGAGTTTGAAAGTTTTTGGCCGTGAAAGGAATATCAAGCCCAGCAGTGGGACATTTAAAATGTAATAATTATGGAATACGTCTTCCAATTTATGGAAAAAAATAATTTTAATTAATCGTGAGTTTCAATAATAAACAAAAAATCTGTTCATTCATCTCATCACTCTGCGTGAAAATCCCAGTGATTGTCAAATTTTACCAAAATTTTAACATGATGCGATATAATTTGATTGATATATTTCATTCATGATATGGTGTTATTAGGTGTTAAAATCGTATTGTTAGTGGATTGATAGTAACTTGGGTAGAATTTATTGCACCAATTTATTTTAATTCAAACTTTTTTGATTATTGAAAGACGTCTAAATATGTACTTTAAAATACTCATTTAAGTTCATCAAAAAAATTGTATGAGAAAAATTTATCGTCACACATTTCGGTAAATGGTAACCTAAAATACCATGACATGACATGTGTACATGGGCCTATGGTGTTACACCATACTCATCACCGAGGCGTTGCAGTCCAATAGAAGAGGGAGAAGATAAAAGCGGACAAGTGCGTGTCACCACGCGCAATGTAGAGTTCAGCAGTAGTAAGTTTATCGACTATTACTCATTTACTACTTAGGGAACATACCAAAACCACGTACCTCATTTAGGGGGGGGGAGGGGGGTCTTCAAAACACCACGATTGGTCACAGAGGGGAGGGGGGGGGTTTAGGTTTTTGTCACGTAGTCAATATTTTAGCAACCATTGCGCCACAAAGTCGTCAAATATAAGCAAAATTATTATTTTTTAACTCTGTTTTTGCAAAAAAGTATTGAAAACCGTATTTATCAATTACCACGTGAAAACTAGGGGGGAGGGGGGGTCTACTCATATACTACGGATGGTCACGAAGGGGGGGAGGGGGGTAAAAAGTTGGAAAAAATGGGTTACGTGGTTTTGGTATGTTCCCTTATGCTAACATAGCCGTGATAGTTTTGTTTGTAAATTCATCATATAACCTATTTTTGAAAATTTTTTCACTTGTCCAACTCCAACCGTTTAGCCAGCAGGGGAACACTAAACTTAACTGACTCTAACCAAATTAGAAATTTAAAGCCAAATATTTCGCAAACGGACCCCTAATTCCAAAAATGGTCTTAAAAATTCATAATATTTTTGGAAGACCTTTTCAATGATACCCCACACTATAGGGTGCGCGACGAATAAAAAATTCATCCTCACGCGGGTAGGGGAGGTACCCTGAAAAAAATGTTTTTCAATATTTTATTCTACAATTCTAGCACTAAGGGTCTCGGCGTTTTGCTTCGGATAGACGAACAGACGAATAGACAGATGGATGGACAGACGGAAGGACGGACGGACGGACGGACATGACGAAACTACAAGGGTTCCGATTTTATTTTGGAACTCTAAAAAAGGAACTGGCTGTCAAGGCCCTAGGCGGAACACAACGAGTCATTTGGCGGCTGACTTAAGCAAGAGGGAGGTAGAGGCAAGCTTTTCATAAAGATAATAAAAGTATATGAGGGACTTAACAATATTCCCTATTGGAAACCCTACCACCAAGCAGTGGTGCTGGCTTCGATCGCCTCTTATGACGGCCTGAACTGCCGATGTGGGATTGAGGTCAGTATTCAAGGCCGCAATGGCCGCCGTACTCCATACGCCTAATGGTCGTAGCGCACATATCAACTCGGAAAGGGATCGTCACCGGATCGCCTCGCCGTCAACCTAACGTAAGCGCGTTACCAACCGACCAACAGCTCCAAATCGACTCGGCTACGGCTAGGCGACGCCGCGCTTACGGCTCGAATGATAGCAGTTCGCCGACGCAGCGGTAGCCGCGGCGCGGGGCGTGCACGAGGAAACGGACAGTCGAAGGATAGCGTTCGGTGAGACGTAAGCGCGAGTACGGCAAGTCGTCCACGCACCGTACCGCGGTTCGTGAGCTTGTCTCGAGGCGAGGCGATTACGTTACGAATCCGATAAGTGTGCTTTACAGTAGGGAGTTTCATACAAAGAATACTGACATGCAAGAGTTGATACGTTTACGTTCCGTTTACGAGTTGATATGTGTGCTACGACCATAATACTTACTTCTATTTGCATTGATAAATTGTGACAAACCCTATAACAAAAAGTTCAGTAAAATTACATACTTTGTTGTTTTGTCATAGTAAATAGATACAGGCATAAAAATTACAGTTGTAAGATAGGTACTAAAATAATATTCGTTTATCAGGTAGTTTAGTTGTTTATTGCAATATATGCACTGAATAATTCTTATGCAACGGTTATCAGCGACATCGAACTGACTCTTTCAAGATTTAAGAACCGTCAAGCCTCGATAATCTTTATCGATCGCAAGTGGCGTTCCGTGAGTCCAAAATCGAGCGCAAGGCGTGGTTACCCTAATCTAACACTCGATATCGCGTTTCCTTCAGATCTCACCGCGTAAGCCCTGATTTATCATTATTTATCTAAGAGAACGTACTGTCAATGCTAATGCACGCTTGAGACGGATGTGAAGAAATAAGATTAGCTGAGTAGAACTAGAAAATAGTGTTTGGATGTTGCTGACATTTCTAGCTTATAAAGTTGGTATGGTTAAAGTTGCATTAATGTTAAGTACCGCTCGTGAACTCAACTATGAGGTTCACACAAAATTATTGCCAGAAGTGAGTTTGGTAAGCGAGTCCAGCTTCGCAATCAAAACAAGCTAACATCATTGAGCTAACGTATTACATTATATTATTACTGATGATTATATAAGGTGAGAACTAAGATAAGACGAGCTTTTTTGAACGGATAGTTGCTGTTGTGGACAGATAGTTAAGGTTCAAGTTCTTCATTATTGAAACACGAGTTTCAAAATAAAATTTTGAACGTGTTTCAAATCAAACTCATAGGAATTGAAACTTGAACTATAAGTCATGTTCGTTACGGCTGAATTTTCAGCAACTTGAAATAAGCATACGATACGTTGACCACGCACGAACGTCACTTTGTATAAACTCAACCGTAATGAATACGAAATAAATCTCATATTACAATTAATTTTCTATAACTCGAGTCTGAGTGAAGCTGACATTGAAATGGTGTAAGTTGCAGACTTTAATGTGATGAATACTATCGTAAACGTGAAATAAAGTGCAGGTAATCAGGTATACTCTGGTATATAATACGAGTTATAATTATCTATCATAAGGGAACATACCAAAACCACGTAACCCATTTTTTCCAACTTTTTACCCACCCTCCCCCCCCCCTTCGTGACCATCCGTAGTATATGAGAAGACCCCCCCCTCCCCCCTAGTTTTCACGTGGTAATTGATAAATACGGTTTTCAATACTTTTTTGCAAAAACAGAGTTAAAAATAATAATTTTGCTTATATTTGACGACTTTGTGGCGCAATGGTTGCTAAAATATTGACTACTTGACAAAAACCTAAACCCCCGCCCTCCCCTCTGTGACCAATCGTGGTGTTTTGAAGACCCCCCTCCCCCCCCTAAATGAGGCACGTGGTTTTGGTATGTTCCCTAATCTCTAAGGTGTAGATCATGGTGTTTGACCATTAACATCGAGAGCAAACCTGAGCCCAGTAATGGAAAAGACACTAATCCTATTGAAAATCAAGTTGTAGTTGCATAATACTCCTTCATAATTTAGTTTCGTGACGTACGAACGAAACTGTAAAGATAAACGGATCAACATCGGATAACAAATCGATTTAATTTCACACTAATCTTGTCTTAGACCTTCAGCATAACTTTGATTACTGTAATGCCTCGTAAAATGGATTAGTGGTTAAAAATCCAGCGCGATTAGACCCGAGGTTTGCGATAAACTTTAATGATTTTTTATTACGTCCGCGATAACTTTGTTGACGAAACTGCGTTGTTTGTCAGGAATTGGTGTTATGGCTTCTCGTCCAACATTAGTTGGACCAATATTAATCGTCGAAATATTTGGTACACGTAAACTTTTAATGTTTTATCTGAACGATGATAGTGGAGTTGCTTCGTTTCAGGATTTTGATTCTTACTTTTACAGAAGAGTGACGCACAGAAAACAAATTGTACTCAATAACAGATATTGTGTTTTCTTTTTATCCTATACAGTTATAGTGTTATACTTACCTAATTAATCTGCTTTTTAGTATTAGAGTTTAAAATCAAACTATTCGATATTGCGATTGCCACTATAATATGAGCACATTTCTTTGCCTCTAGTTTTCATGGGATTTATCATGAGATTTTACAGATTAAAAGCACTTTTCCAACCATTTCTATCATTTTAAAAATAATAAACACACAATTTCCGGATAGGGTTTTGGTGAGCTAAATAAACATACGGTAGTGAATATTTAGGAAAACAAATATTGTTATTTAATGCTTGTTACGATTATGATTTGGCTAAACCTTGCCGATAAATGGGATTAACGAATTATAAAAGCCGATAAAAGAAATAAAAGGTGAATGATAACATTTGATTTATACTCATTCGTTTTACAGCAGCATGTGCTATTTTAATGATTTTTTATTATGCTATATTTTAACACGAAACAACAACCGAAAAACAGATTGCAGAGCTTGCCAACCAAAGATGTTATAAATACAGATACGTTATGCCCTTACAAATCGACCGAAAAATCTGTTCCGACCGAGCTATAATACACACACGTTTATCTTTTGTTTGCCTACACCAATCACTAGTACATTGGCAAATTATGTAAAAAGGATGGCATTACTAAAACCATAATAGTGAAAAAGACAGCTAGTGTTTGTCGCTCGCGTCAATCTATATAGGCTACGGTCTTAATTGCTCTCGCGTCAAAACTAGATCGCTATCTCTTTCTTCATCTGAATATGGCGTCTTTGCATGAGTTATTAGATTGTTTAGAAAAATAATTGAAATAGACTAAATAATCTAAGTATCTTAGCGTACTCAAATGTGGTATGAGATTCCTTGTGTTTTGTTGACCTTGGAGTCATAATTGGTGCACTTTCGAAACACACACGATGGCATTTTGATTTATTTTCGTAAGGACGTATGAACCTACGATGCGCCACGCTCGTGATTGCGCTCGACGCAGACTAATCACAAGAGTTCCCAATTGGGAACTTTTTGAGTCACACAACGCGCGCGGTTATAACGTATCTGCCTCTTCTTAATATATAATATCTTTGTTGCCAACCAACAACAAAACATATTATTTTTAATTTCAATTATACCTGAGGCATTTAAGTAACAAGATAAAACTCAACAACTATTTTTATTATTGTATTACATAGGTACCTACTTGAAAACCTGTTAACGTATTTCAATGTATCTTGGCAAAATTATTTAATTTTCAAGTGATTCTTATACTCCACATGTCTTAAACATTTTCTTTACAAAAACTACTGCAGTTCCATCAATATTTGTTATTGAAATAAATAAATCTTATGTACTTATAGCTTAAAATTCACGACGAAATAACGTTCTGGTTTATATATTATTGCTTACTCCTAAAAAGTTTTTTAGAACAGGTTTTAAAAAGTCATTAAACGTCGCTGCCTCAGCGCGTTTTCTGATGTTTCTCGTCAGAGACACCATTCCCCATCTAGCTTTAGCTTGTTCCTCATAACTCAAACTATAAAAGTTTCAAGTTTAGATATAAAATCCTAACACTTCAATGCGAGTGGGACAAATGTGCCCCCGCGTTATTAAAACTGAAATCAGTCACGCTCCCCATATAACCGAGTCATTATTTAACATTTTATTGGAACCTCTAACTCTGATTAACGATTGTGCCGTGACTTCGCATCTATAAAGCAATTCGTGTAATAATCTGGTATTTTGTATGAATTGGTATTTAATTAGAAAGTCCACACATTCTTCTAAGTAATTTACTTATAGTAAAAATTTATTATATCCTTGTTTTAGGTTATACATAATTAAATAAAAGGTCACTATTAATTGTCACTACAATTAATATATATATACTGATAGCAATTCAGTTTAAAAGCTCTGTACAGCAATATCAAATTCTCCTCAGTGGAAACCGCATATTTTTAATTTGTTAAAAGCTCCCAGAAAAAGTACAATCTGAATGCATTGTGCAATTTACCGCGCCTCTTATAATTAAAATTGCATTAGCACTGCAAATAGGCGGTCGGTAATGCCGCTAATGCGTCGGCTAGAAAAATGGACTCGGGCTAACCTAATTGAGCTTAACATGCCCTAACTTGATAATGACTTGTTAGGCAAAGTTCGAAAAAAAAACAAAAATACACTGCAATGGCATTTTACGGGCTTCAAAAATGATGACTGGCACATCATTAGGGTTACAGACATAAATACATAGCAAGCAAAAACGGATTGACGTAGTAAATATTACGCATTGTATTCGGACTTTCAGAAGCCACGATTGCCGATGATAATTATGATTATTATTATTAGATCGAGTATCATTATGAGAGTACCTAATGAGTCAGAGACGTAAGAACGGCCTGCAATACGGTTGTCCATTTCCCACCGGCAATTTATACTTATTAGGCCTTGTTGGAAAACGCTAAGTTAAAACTAAACTTTTTCATGCTCCAACAAAAAGCTTGTTTTCTTTTAAATGTTAATAATTGTGTTATATTCTGGACCAAAATAAAATCAAAATATATCATTAAAAATTATAATATTTCATGACATTAGAACATCGAACTGTAATCAAAAGTAAATTGCCAATATTATCTAATCACAAAACGGGGCTTACAATGGGCACAATAATATCTGTCGTTATACCTCACCCCATTACCCTGAATGGGGTCCCATTGAATACTTCGCAAGGCCATGAATTCGAGCATACTGTCGAGGCGGAACAATGAATCTAAATAACCATTAATATGTAATAAATACTATAGGGTAATAAAACCGTGTAGGGAGCAAACAAACAAGTGCAATGTTCAACCCTAGAGCGCTGAGCAGTGATCGAGGCCCGTTTAGGGTTGCCAATCTCAACAAAATTCTGAACATGGAAAACATGGAGGAAAATATTAGATGAAAAAAATAAAATTACTTGGAAATAAAAAAATATTTTAACTGCAATTGTATTTCGTTTTACAAAAAGAAAAAAAATTGAAAAAAAACAAATGTTACAATCTGAAAACAGTACGTACCACACGTACCAAATATCAACCCACCAAACAAATTATTATTTAATAATTTTAATTGGTAACTAAACATTTAATTTAAGATGAGCATTGCATTCTCACTATATTTCGGTATTTTTATTTTACTCGACATTTTTCACATTCCAAATAGTTCAATTAAAAACCGAAAATGACAACCCTGACCCAAAAGGCCATGCGTGAAAATTTCGCAGGGGACAGAAACGAAGTCACTCCGAGTTTTGCCGATAAAGCCCGATTGGTTCCGCTCCAAATGCCGACAGCTGCTGCATTTCAGATATAGGGGTCGCTCTTCATTAGTGTAACTTGTCTCGTCTCGAGATGGATGTTTGTTTTTGGACAGCGTGAATTTCTGCTGATGGTTTCTTGATGATCTATGAACTTTATATTATTAGGAGGGACGCGTGACGTTGCGTTTTGAGTTGCTCTTAATCTGGCTCGTTAATGAAGACGATTTGTATCGTCATTAGTATTAGCTTTCGGAGCATCTTCTAAGTAACTAATGCCTACATTTTAAGTATCCTCACCGCTTGGTAATAAATGTGTTCATCATCGCTGTATCTCATGTGTTATCTGATCTTTTAGAACAGTGACCGGTACGTTCACAATGTTATTGTATTTAAACTATGCACTACTTGGAGTATAAGGGGCTCCTTCATCCTTAAGCCCACCATCTTTCCTACTCACAGGGCCCTCTGCTGAACAACGGAAGCGTATATAGTAAGCCCTACCTCCGGTTGAATGAACCCAAGCTTAATTTTCCAACCATTTTGATCCCGGCATACCATGGTTTTAAAGTTTTAAAATAGTCCATGGGCAACAGTGTCCACTTCCACCACCACGCTAGTCTGTCGGCTATTTACGTAAATTTTACTTTTCTGAACTGTTATTTTCATCTATACTAATATTATAAAGAGGAAAGATTTGATTGTTTGCATTGAATAGGCTCCGAAACTACCGAACCGATTTGAAAATTTCTTTCACTGTTGGGAAGCTACACTATCTCCGAGTAACATAGGCTATATTATATTTTCAAAAAAATTAGGGTATTGGAGTTTTATTAGGATCCTTAATAAAACTCCAATAATGTAACCCAAGGTGTAAAAAATAAAGAAAACCGAAGCAAAGCGAGGGCGGTTACTCGTATTCAATATTTTCTTAGCTTTCCCGGGATTACGATAACTGTTCTGTGAAGGCAACAACTTGTTTTACGGTGAATATATTTGCAAACTGCAAATATGATAATGGACATGTTGGAGCAACTGGTGCCTTACCATGAACTCTAATAAAACGTGTCATGTACAGGACAGGTCAGCTTGTAGCTAAAACCTGACAGGAGTGTATTTTGTACCATGAACGTTCACCTGATGGCCTGCAATGCCTCTACTTCTGTCCGGCATCTTAGTCTATGACCTGCGCGGTACAACGTAGTGTTTAAGTACTCTGTGCACGGTACAAAATTTCTTTTATTTAGTTCGGAAATAGAGCGTTTTATCGGTTTACCGGTTTTCAAATCAATGCGTAATATTGATGTTTTTAAAAATTTAAAATAACAATCTCAATCGAAGATTTTGAGATTTGTTATAGAAACTTAACGGTCGTTATTTATTAAACTTAAAAACCGTTCGTTCTCTAAGATTACCAAAAAAATTATCGCTATGTGATGCCTTTATTTTTGAACGTAATCTTACAACACTTGACACTTGACACAGTGACATGTCCAAATGTCTAATCACAGAGTACTTAATCACTGTCTAATAAAATGTGTGATTTAGGAGCGATAATTTAAAATTGTTAAGTGCAATTTTGAATTTTTTAACGTATTTTCATAGAAATGAAAGATATTTATTTTGTGATGGTGGTGCATTTTCATTTTCATGAATGCCTGTAGGTCATGATAGGGTGGACTAGCGGCTATAGCAATTAATTAAAACGTAATTAATACTTGAAAACATTGTTTACTTGTATAAGAGAAAATATATTCACCAATAATAAATTAATGACACCGTACATCAAAAGTAAAAGAACATAATACAAATTCAAATGCAGTGCATCATAAACAATTATAAGTGGACAGCATCACGACCTTCCAACACCTTCTCCTGATGTTCACTCATGTTGCTGAGACACGTTTCTATACAATATGCATTAATCTTGCACAGTGTCTTTCAAATTTTACTTTTGACAATGGTTTTGTCATTACGTCAGCTAACTGAATTTCTGTGGGACAGTAGCTAATATTTATTAATCCATGCACGAAGTGTTCATGTATGAAATGGTACCGCACGTCTATGTGCTTCGACCTTTTGTTGAAGGATCCCGACTTCACAAGTTGAATCGAACTTTGATTATCAACATGCAAATTTATTTTTATGTCCAAACCGGTTATTTCTTGTAATAGAGATTTGAGATACAATGCCTCTTTGCAACAGTCTGCTGCGGCTATGTATTCGGCTTCAGTCGACGATAGCGCTACTATAGGCTGCCTCTTGGATGCCCATGATATTGGTCCATCGGCTATCATTAGCACGGAGCCAGAAGTGCTTCTTCGCGTCAATGGGTCTCCAGCATAATCTGAGTCGCTGTAAGCATCGATGTTCTCTATCGGTTTATCTCGTTTGAACAAAATGCCTTTCTCTTTGGTTCCCACTAAATATTTAAATATTTTCTTGACTTTTTTGACGTCTTCCCTAGTGGGGTTTTCGACCTTCCTGCTAACTAGATTGACCGCTTGTGCGATATCTGGTCTTGTTCTGGTTGAGAGGTACAGTAAACTTCCCACTGCTTCCCTGTAGGGATATTCCTTCTCCTGGGCAGTTTCCTGTATCGTTTTTGAATCGCTACTTGCGGGCGTGTCACAAGGTTTGGCATTTTTCATGTTGTATTTTTCCAGTACGTCATTTATGTAGGATCTCTGAGTAAGAATTATTCCTTCTTTTGAGTTTTTTATTTCCATACCCAGATAAGTACTTGGATTTTCATTCTTTTTCATTTCAAATTTGGTTTCAAGTTTCTTTAATATATCTTCGATCTTTTTCTTGTCTTTTCCTATGACAAGTCCGTCATCAACGAATAGTCCGATTATTATTGACTTATCTTTGTTTATGAAAACGCATCGATCTGTTTTGATTGTCTTGAATCCCAAATCAAACATCGCTTGGGTAAAAGTTTTGTTCCATGTAAATGGAGCTTGTTTTAATCCGTACAACGATTTTTTCAATCGGCAAACTACTTCAGTAGTATTGCAGTCAGTCTCATAGCCAACAGGTAATTTCATATAAACTTCATCTGTTAACTCTCCGTATAAGAAAGCTGTCTTGACGTCAAATGTCATGAAGTAGTAAGATTTAGATGCGGCAATTGCTAATAAAGTTTTTAACGCAGATTGACTTACTACTGGGCTATAAATGTCTTCGAAATCCAGGTTTCCTTTCTGCTCGCATCCACGTACGACTAATCTAGCCTTGTACGTACCGTCTTCTTTAATCCGAAATACCCATTTGTTCGACAGTATTTTGTGTCCTTTGGCTTCTGACTTGTCAACCAATACCCAGGTGTTATTTTTCTGTAATGATTCCATTTCAGATTGTATCGCCTTCTCCCAATTCCGTCTGTCGGTGCCAGTCATAGCTTCTTTGTATGTGAGTAAAGAGCAGTCATAGTCGTCATTATTTTCTGACGTAAACATGGTCACGCAGCGACTTAACTCATAATCTTTGGTCCATGCTGGTGGTCTCACGTCTCTTTGTGGTCTTCCACTTGAGGGAGATGGTTCATCAACAGGATCTTGACTAGAGCTGGAATAAAGGGGGTTAGGTTCCTGAAAAGGTAAGTTCTCATTAATTTTGTTTCTTTTTTCTGGAATTTCAATTTCAATTTGTTCTGTTTCAGGTTCTGGAGTAAGATCTTCGCGTTTCTCAGCAGGAGTATCGCCATAATGCATCTTTTCGATTACTTTTACATCTCTGCTGATAACAACATCATTCCTTTCGGGTATATAGATTCTAAAACCTTTTGTATATTCCGCATATCCCAAGAATACTCCTTCTGTGGCTTTGGCTGTGAATTTTCCTCTTCGGTTTTTGTTCATCACAAACGCTCTATTTCCGAATACGTGCAGGTGATTTCCTGATGGTGTTCGTTGTACCCATTTCTCATATGGGGAATTGCCTTTGAGAGCTCTTGCTGGGCTTCTATTTATCAAATAGTTTGCAGTGTTTACTGCTTCTGCCCAAAATTTTGCAGGGATATTGGCATCTAGCATCAGACATCTGGCTTTATCCATCAGCGACCGATTTTTTCTTTCACTCATGCCATTTTGCTGTGGGGTATAAGGTGCAGATAGTCTTCGGCTTATACCGTTTTCTTTGAGGAATTTGTCAAACGCTTTAGACCTGTATTCGCCTCCGTTATCAGATTGTAGATTTTGAATTTTCTTCTTATGAAACAGTTCAACATAATTTTTATATTCCTTGAATTTATCGATTACTTCGCTCTTTTCTTTTAAGAAATATACACAGCAGTATCTTGTATAATCGTCAATAAATGTTACGAAATACTTTGATCCGGCCATTGATTCATTCTCAAATGGGCCACACACGTCACTGTGAATTATCTGGAGCACTTCGGTAGAGATTATTTGTCCATGGCTTTGAAATGGTAGAGTGGAAAATTTTCCTTTGATACAAGTCTCACAGGTACCCAAAGTTTTTTCTTTAAAGTCGAGTCCTCGCATCATTTTATTTTTAACCATTTCTTTCAGGTCTCTTTCATTGAGGTGACCTAATTTCTTGTGCCATTTCGTAATTTCGCTTTCATCACTAGGCGTGAAGTTTGCTGTCTCTTCCGGTATATCAAATTCAAGATAGTATAATCCATTTCTTCTGTTAGCTTTTAATACAGTTTTCCCGCCTTTTGTGACACTGGCTTGTTCCTTTTCAAATAGAACTTTATAGCCGTGATCCGTAATTTTGCTTGCAGAAATTAGATTATTCGATAAATCAGGTACATATAATGTGTCAGAAAGACTAATTTTATAGCGTCGATCCTTTGTATAAAGTTCGGCTTTTCCTTTCCCTTTAACTTCGGTCGTATGTTTTTCTGAAGCTAGCTTTAGAGTGTCAGTCGCGGGGGTTATGTTATGGAGAACACTTTTATCACCCGTCATGTGTGACGTACAGCCACTGTCAAGACACCATAAATTGCCTTTACTTTTCGACGTTCCTGTTGTTAAACAGATGTTATATGTCTTTTCTTGACCTTTAGTTTTATTGGGGTTATTGGGTCTCTTCTTTGACCAACAAGCTTCTGTGGAATGCCCTTTCTTATTGCAATCCTTGCAAAATTGTACCTTTTTCTTCGTCTTTGTGTAGAATGCTTCTGAAGTCTGAGGTTCACTCGCTTCGGTTTGCCTTCTTGCTTCGTATTCTTCTACGATTTTTATTTTTAAATTGTCAGGACTTGGCAGAACATCTCTCGACTCAACTGCCGTTCGGAAGCTATCGAAATTTGTAGGTAAACTGTACAACATCATTATGCTTAATAACTCTGGATGAATTTTGACATCCATGTCTTCTAATTTACCTACTACATCCATAAAATTACTGAGATGGTCTCTCACATCTTCTTGTGGAGTCATTTTCTTCAGTACTAGTTGCTTTAATAGCGTAGCCTTTCTTGCCGGCCCTGAACTTTGATGTACAGACTTTAGTTTGTCCCATACCTCCTTGGATGTATTACATCCTTTAATTTGTTTAAGTTGTGGTGGAGATATAAGTAAAAATAGCTCTGACCTTGCCTTTAAGTCTTCCTTTAGGAACGCACTCTTTTCTTCGGCAGTCGCAGTTGCCGCTAACGTTTTTTCACCACTAGCGTATTCCCACAAATCATATCTTATAAGAATCGCCTGTGCTTGTAAGCACCAGGTATCATAATTTGATTTTGTCAACGGTTCTATGCTTCTAATACTCGAGCTCATTTTAAAAATTTTTATTTTCTCATTTACTTACTATTTTAAATATGCTTCTTCCATTTGCCACTAGATATTTATCCAACCATACTCTGCTACCACTGATAGGGTGGACTAGCGGCTATAGCAATTAATTAAAACGTAATTAATACTTGAAAACATTGTTTACTTGTATAAGAGAAAATATATTCACCAATAATAAATTAATGACACCGTACATCAAAAGTAAAAGAACATAATACAAATTCAAATGCAGTGCATCATAAACAATTATAAGTGGACAGCATCACGACCTTCCAACAATGTACAAGTCGAGGCGGATATTTACCTACTGTGATAATATGAAATTTGGGTTGGAGATGGGAACTTGAGTAAGAAAGTTGTTGAAGCCGTGTCAGTGTACGGCTACATCAGAAGTAAATGCGTTCGATGACGAGCACCCAGTGATCAAAGGGGTCCACTGGAGACATGAGGGCGGAGGCGCTCGAGGACGAGCGCACGTCAGGATAGCCGTGCCGGCGAGCGACCTCTTTGGTTCTACAACGATCGATTGATACAGATGCTGATGATGTCATACGAGAAGAGTTATGAAGAAAAACTTAATATTTAGAATATGGAATATGTCACTTTATTTAGAACATTATACCTAATACGTAGGATATTCTAATTCTATCACTGATCACGGAGTAGTAGAGATTGTTATCGATGTGAACGTTAGGATAACTGAAAATATACTTATCTTGGTGCAAAGCAAACGGAATATTATTGAATAACCATTATCATATAATACCTTTTCTTAAACATATATAAAAATATATGGTATATGTTTATAAAAATATACTATAGTAATAAAAATAATAATTAGACCTTTTTATCTCTTAAATAGAAAATTCAATTTACAATTTCATAACGACTAAAAAGCTTGCAATGCAATCTATATTCTATACAAATAATAAAGCTGAAGAAACTATCTGTGATTTCGAAATAAATGATTTAAATAAATAAAAAGTCTTCAACTTAAAGTTTTTAGGGTTCGTTAATCCTTTCCTTTATCTTAATTCTTGACTAAATTTAATTCAATAATCATTATTAGTTATATATTTCTTTGTTTATATTCCTTTTTTATATTATACTCTCTTTATAGAGTAAAGGCTCCTAAATTTTTCTCCACATAATTCTGTCACTCGCTTTATCAATCCAATCTTTTCCCGCTGCTTATAAAATTTCATCGAGCCATCTCTCCGCCGTTCTGCCTCTGGTTCTCTTGCCTATAGCTGCCTTCCATGATGTAATCTTTTTGTATGTGGTCTATAGTTGAATACGTACTTATAAATCCTGCTTGCTCTATTGGACGATGCTCTTCGGTGTATTTAGCAAAGCGTTTCTCGAGACAACAACAACAAACAACAGCTGGAAACAGCTTGTAGAGATTAGATTGTAGGCAAGGCAGATTGGTCGATTGCTAATATTTACCAAATACCTAATGTTTTTCAATATCATAAATTTATATTCAAACTGTTTAATATAACAATAACTTACGGTATAAAGAAATTATAAACGAAACAGCCAAAACAGGACAATTAAAGTTACTTTCGGTAGGCTGTAATATTTTGACGTTGACATAGGCTGCTTTCCGACATCAATACGTCAACAATCGCTTCATGGTACACAAATAGCAGAGCAGAAGAAGATTATCGAAGTCACGTGATCGCTGTCCTGTTACGGTCACGTGATCACTGGCTGACCTGTGCTTTAGCTAGGTCATGGTAGGATATAGCAGGACAGCTCAATTATTGGCTAATATTGGCCTGTTTTAAGATGTCATGGTAAGCCCCCTGTACTCTATTGTTTTAATAATATTCAAGTTCTATTTACTACTTAGTTAATTGAGATTAGCTTGAAAATTAACAACATTTTATACGCCAAAATTTAAACATTGTTCACTCATTATAAGCCTATACAACCTATACTTACTTTTACCCTCTTAATATAAAATATTACAAAAACCTTTTGCTAACAAAACCTATTGTACAAAACACTAGTTTTACTTAGTCGCGCCCGCGGATTAGTGAATTGTAAAAAGACTGGGGTTGGTCGGACCCGACGTGTTAATTACTAGGGTTGGGCCGGAGGGTTAGCGAACAGATGAAAGTCAATTTGCTCCAGAGACATGATACGGCTCATTTCATCGGCGCGACAAGTGAAGCACCTGCGCTGCCTCTTCCCGAGGGTTTGATGGCCTTTGTGCTTTACAAACAATTGTATTTTGGCACCCTTTGTTGGTCCACAAATTTATTTGGGTCTATTTTTAGTGCAATGGTTTATCAATGTTCATGGACGCAAGCTGTTGCTTATTCGGCGTAAAAGTACTCGTAGATCAAACTTGATTGAATTAACTGCGTAAAACATAGGTATAATATGAAATTGATCATATTATCGAAGTAGACTCACACAAACGTAATTTCGTCTTAGAAACAAAACTTTAAAACTCTGCACTTCAAAAAATAAGTAATGAATACTGTGTTAGTATTGAGTAAAATATTAATTACACAACAAATGTTAATGTTTGTTTCTTTGTTCTAGATGAAATCAAGTTTGGCATAAACCGCTTAGTAGGCGAAAGAACTGACGAAGAAGAAGAAGAATCCCATCAAAATGAAACGATAAGACAAGAGGATGTATCTCCAACTTCTCGATGTGGCAGCCCATGCTGGGTGCCGTCACCTCAGTCCCCACGATCCGTTCGCTCTTCTTCGCCAGAGCTGGAAGTTGATTCCCCTCCCTCTTCGCCCAGAAGACCACCAGATTCCTCACCTCCTCTCAAAAGATCTGAAGCATTTTCCGTCAGTGCGCTCCTAAGACCAGATGCTCCGAGAGTGCAGCCACAAAGACCGTTCCTGTATCCTCCTTTGCCATTTGCGGAATTTCTAAGAGATGCTGGAAGTCTTGGTCTGCCTGGATGGGGAGGCTACAGCAATTTGTACCTCCATGCTGTGCAGGCTGCCGGCCCAGAACTGCTGCGATTACGTGCGGCAGTGCTTGGGGCACCGAGTCCTTTGTCCAGACCATTGCCAATTGGTGACGTGTACTCCTGTGTCAAATGCGAGAAGATGTTCAGCACTCCTCATGGACTGGAGGTGCATGCGAGACGATCTCATAACGGAAAACGTCCTTTTGCCTGTGAACTGTGCAGTAAAACTTTTGGACATGAAATCAGTCTTAGCCAGCACAGGTGAGTACAGAATAACTTCTTCATTAAATCAGGACGTTATAAATAGAGTTTAGTTTTAGTAATTTTAGAATTTAGATGATTGACCACGGCTTTCATTGTTTGATGTGTAGCGATAAATAGTCTTAACCTGTTTGGTAGCACATTTAAAGCTAACAAATAATTTGCTCTAAGCGCAACCCTCGTTTCAGGGCGGTCCATAGTGTGGAGAAGGTGTTCGAATGCAAGCAATGCGGGAAGACCTTCAAGAGGTCCAGCACACTCTCCACTCACCTGCTCATCCACTCCGACACCAGGCCGTACCCCTGCCAGTACTGCGGCAAACGTTTCCATCAGAAGTCTGATATGAAGAAGCATACCTATATACACACTGGTAAGTGCTGGTACTCTTTTAGTTAAATTATTGTAGAACATATTAGTCAGTGTGTTTTTACTCTTTATTATGTAATGTGATTGGCTCAACGATGGCTGCCATTAGTAGTCCCGGAAGAAGAACTTTTTCTAAGTGTCAGTTATATAGAATACCTAATTACATAATAATTAAGACCTCTACCCAATTATCTTACGACTTTAAACCATGAGTTAACCAGCATCACGGAACGTCATATTACTTGGAAACTAAACAAAGTCGTTTAACAAGTGAAATTCTCACCACAACAACATCTTAATTGCAAGATTGTGGAGATAGCTGGCCGCAATAATAGCTATAACTCAGAACAAACTGCTTTAGCCATTTAGGAGGCCACATACTTAATTCAAAACAACTGTCAAAACATCTTTAATACAGCCATAGAATGAGACTGGTCTCATTATTGGCGAGTAGGCGATGAGCGAGTATTAATTCATGAAATTAAATATTAATCCAGTCAAACTACACATTCAAGCTTAAAATAATATGAAATAATTACATTTTACTGTGCTGCTATGAAAATTATCTTCAAGCATTTATGATATAATATTTGTGCATATCAGAATGAAAACAAATATTAGTATCGGCTGTGTTCAGAAATTGAAGAAATCTGGGATCCTGACATTGGACTGAGCAATTATGTGTTTTTTTTTCTATAATTCTTACTCATTGCTTACCCGCGTTATTAACTGTGTTGTGACAGCCATGTATTGCGATCCTCAGCAGTAGGGTTATGCAATTAATACATAAAATATCACAAAAAATATTTATAAAATTTAATAATTTTCTAGAATGCTTACAAATCGCTAGAGCCTCGCTACTCGCTTACCGTCAACAGTCAGACATATACTAACAGCCGTATAATTCAAAATGACTGTCAAAACATCTCGAGCCTCTCGCTGTAATTAATGTATAATACATTAACACCTAAGACTGGGTAGGAGTTCTGTAATCGGGGCGCTGTTTTCAGTGCGTTATAGGGTGATTATGGTGTACTTATAACAAATCAAAAGCAAAGCAACAACCAATAATTTTATTGTCCCACCAATTTTTATACTTCTCAAAATAAGTTTAATAATCGTTCAAAATATTTCAGTAAGGATTTTGTACCAATTCTATTTTAGATAAGTAACACAAGAATAAATTGATACAAAAATTATGATACTTATGATTTACTAGATGGATTGTGATTGTTGAGAGTCTTCTGTGGTCTTACATAATTTTTTTTTAAGTGCGATTGACGTCACATAATCCCAATTTTGTCAGCAGCGAAGCTGTAAACTAGTTGTGAATACGTAGTTGATCCATCAGGAAACCGCGAACCTTAAGTCCAATGGATGAAAAGGGGTAAAATAAATAGGGGTAATGCAACCGCAACAATCACTAGAGCGCTTTAGGGTTAAACAGTAGCGGTCGAAGGACCAACGATCCCGGTGAATCTTATTCGGTGCTAAGTGTTAGTGAGACAAGGCGACAGTGTCATCTTATATTCATGAAGGACTCCTGTTATATTCTCGTGGTTGAAATGGTTGAACCTCTCCACTCGTATTTTGAATACCTTATTTTTTTCTATTATTAAAAACTTTACTCGTACCTAACGGTGTAAAGTTATTGCAATTTTACAGATAACATAAAAATGTAAATGTAAAGTAATGTAAATACTGTGTAACTACTGTGTGAAACAAAATCGACGATTTGAGGCTATCTTCACTATTAAATAATTATGAACATCTAGAGAAGAAATTAAAATTGTTTTAATTGTATCCATCTCTGTCTTGATTTCTTTTTGTTGATTTATAATAATATGATGATCATCTTTATTAACACAGTTACGTTAATATTTATTTTGTTTTATAAATCTTAAAGTCCAAACATCTCTAATTTCTTTAAATATATAAAAGTTCAAGTATCTCTAATATAAGCATCAATGTTTAATCGCTGACGTCAGCAATTTGTCGATCCCCCGTTTTGTGTTTCGGAAGTTTGCACCTTCCAACGACGGTAAGTCTTCCCCTATCAATCGATGTCATTATCAACGGAACAAGGGTCTGAATAAATTATTCATTCGACACCTTAAGTAAATGGTGAACCTCAAGCGAGATGTCAGTAGCTACCTACTTGTTTTCTTTGTATCTGGTTTTATGTTTAATGTTATTTTATTTTATTGCTTACTTATTAACATTTTAAGGACTCCTACAACGGTAGCTGTGAATACTTTGGTGGATGAACTGCTAATTCTTAATGATAATAATAGTATTGATAGGTCCAGAAACCAGTGAACGAATGTACGTTAGTATATTAGTTCATTGCCAGAAACGTAATATCAGGATTGTCAAAGACTTCTTCTTCTTCTTCTTCTAAGTCGCTGTACTCTTGGCAGAGTGGTCGTAGTCATTCGGTATTTGTGGCACGCCTCACAACTCGCCGCAATTCTTCACGAATCGCTGCTCTTCGTGTGCATTCGTGGACGGGGGCGTCCACAGCAGCTTTAATCTGGTCTGTCCAGCGCATCGGTGATCTGCCACGAGGTCTTGTCCCCTCAACTTTACCTTGACTGCAAGTTTTTCAATGGAACCATGTCCACGCCAAAGACAACAAACTACAGAGTACTGACAAAATATAACAATTAAACTGTAACAATCTACGTCACATCAACGTAGTGTCCCCTCTGAATTGGTCTTCTCTTTAGAAGGACATGGAAACCACCTGATGGTTTCTATTCAAATCTAAACGAAGGAAGAGAGTTTTAAAACAAAAACAAGACAGCCAGTGCAAAAAAATTACCACTATTGAAAAAAAGACCACGATAACATGACATGAGTTGGGAGTCACATATTTTGTTTTACATAATTGTATCCGCATCATACGTGAAAGATAAAACCTAATCTGATATCACGGTTCTGAAAGATCTCAATAGAAAATCCCTTTGTATGTAATACAAGATATCTCGAACTAAAACGTTCAACCTACCTAACGGAATACCTATTTCACTCCCCAGTTCATTTAAGATGAGGGCGGGGGTTCCATCGTCTGTGATTCAGACGCATAGATTCGCCGTTTTCATTGCTTTTACAGTAGGTGCGAAAGGGACAGCGTAAGAATTGGTAGTGAGAGTGACAAAGAGATAAATTTAAGGGTCGGGTTAGTTATTGAGGCACATGTTCCAGAAATTGACGCACTCTTACCTAGTGATGGGAAAGCGTGAGCGATCGTTACGAGACAAGAAAAAAAGGCTGAGGGAAGCCTGTGTGATGTAGTTGAATTGTATGTTTGGTTGTTTTATAAATATAGTGAATAATTTTAAATTATATTTTTAAAAACCGTGGAAAATAATCTACCAATAACTACTAGCTACCACAAATAAAAGTAATGCAAATTTTATTTTGTACATTTTTTTATTATTTCCAGACGTTAAATAATTATTTATTTATTATGTACAATTATTTGTTAATGTTAATTTTATTATTTGATTATGATCGTATGCTATGACATTCGATCAAATTCACCTTAATGAGATAGTAAATGTCCGTAGAACTTTTGACCTGCGTATACAATTTCAAAGCCCACAACAAAACCCGTACCTGATCCGCCCCTTCCACGTGTAAATTATCAGCAATATCAACTTGGCAAATAGTTACACGAACAGCATTTTAATCAGTGTCCCAACTTCTTGATTAATGTGCCCCAAGACAATTTATCGTCAAAATTTTATTTATAATTGCGCAAGCTAAATTAAATGGCGAGCGATTAGTCAATGTCAAGACGTAGGACCGCGACCCACGATTTGTCACCTCTCCCGAACCAGTTTAATTCGACGCTAATTGAGCCCGGAAGTTTGTTACCCCTGAACTTCGACAGCGTACCTGTTAGTACGTTAATTTTCAACTCAGTAGTTACAGCGGGTAGTTTCTAAATTGGAATAATTAATTCAAGTTTAACGGAAATTGTTCTTGCTATTCTAATGTTTTCGGTGTTATCTAGGTATAAATATACAAATATTTGTGTATTGACTTGTTTACTTGTTCAAGTACATAAAATCAATTAAATTTAATCAATCTTATATATGTCACGAAAAATAGGGCCTAGAAATGCACCCTGAGCAACACCACTATAACTTAAAAAGATGCAGCATAGATAATTTCATCTTTCCTTTTAAAATTCAACGTAGCTTGAGGGGAAGTAAGTAGAAGTAAGTACGAGTAAGAATTAAAAACGTCTACAATCATCCAAATGCCACTCCCCGTCTCCCTTTATGAATGTTTGATTTTCAAATGCTTTGTTAAGGTATTTTTTTAAAACTTCCTTCTCTTAATTAGTCAGGGAATAAACAAGTGGCACATTAGCTCTCGGAATAATTACAACGCGGCTGTATTTCGACCTCCGTTTGCTTTATTTTTTATCCGCATTACTTCCCTACTGCGGTTTGCGGTGAAGAATTTAGAAGCATTTACGAAATTGGTTTGCGCTATAATGCAATTAAGTAAAAATTATGACACTGTGTTTTACCAGTTTGGTCACATCAACTTATTTTTTATGAATAAATTATGAAATAACCTGATTTTGTGCCTATAAAAACATTACCAAGTTACAGTCAAATCGACTATTTCTATGATATTCCAAATTAAATTTTTTTTAGTCACAAGAATTAGCATTGGAAAAAGATTTTAAAGAACCAAATTAAAATGTATAAAACAGTCCATAATTGCGATTCCGGGGCCAAATGTTTTTAACTTCCTTTCTGATGCCCTCTGATTACTTTTTAAAAGGCTTTCCCGAAAACATTACAAAGAGACATCCCAACTTCGTAAAGTCGACGCGTAATTGTGTGATTTCTTTGCTGCGTACCGTTTATTTTGGGAACGGTGGGAATATGTAATATGAAGTGAAAAAGTCTGGTTTTTTATAAGTACTTAACTTAAATTTTTCCAGTAATTTCCGGTTCAGATAAAATTTAAACATCTTAAGCATGTATTTTCTATTTTGTCTATTAAAATGTAGTCCCTATATAGTTTTACAAACGACGAAACAAAGCGAGGTTCATAATTAGGTAATAAATGTTTGGATTATATTCTGATGAAAATGGTTTAAAAATGCTATGATTTGGCCAATTTGATATTTTTACAACCTTTCTTAAAATACATTCATTTACTCTTATAAAAACGAAGAACACCTAGAACCTATCGCTAGAAATAATGATAAAGTCTGAACTAATCCCAAAGCAACTAAAACAAATATAAAACTTGGTGTCCAATCTCTCAAAACCAATTCTTCGTACAAGATTCTAGTCTTAAAGTATTCCGTCCACACAACCTAAGGGGTGGAAATCTAAGCGGTCCATAAGGAACCCCTTGCACTCCCGTCCCCGAGTGGAGGGAGGGGGGAACCCCCGGGGGAACTGAATCAAGGAGTGCTACGTGCCTCGAGTTTAATTAAGGACTCTGGAGAGTCTTAAGATACTTCGATTTTAGTGGCGTTTTCTTTTAATTCCTTAAACATACCCTTATAGACTTAGATTGCTTTTGTTAGCGTTTCTGAAAGTGTCGTCATTGTAGAAAGCTGTTATCGTTTGCTATTTTCAGCTTTTGGCTTAATTGGTACCTATTTTGCGACGAGCATTACACAAACATTACATAATATTTACGTAATTTACTAATCACTGACTTTATATTTATTTTTAATACAGTGCTGAAAACAGATACAATGGTGATAAAAAAAATTAAACATTAATCCTGGCAAAAAAGAAGAACTGATCGAAAATAAAAAAGCATGGGATACAGAATAAAAAAATAAAAGCAGCGAGCTGTTAACATCGTAACGTAACAAAGAAAGACGTTGCTCCAACAGATTTGTACCTACTTTATATTTTCTGCGATACACGTAACTTGATCCTGAATCTCACTGGGGATGATAACGCAGAAATCAGTTTTGAGATTTTTTTCTCACGCGAAAAAAGTGACATCTGAATTTGTACGCCCTGTTTTGTTCGCTCCCATACAATAAGGAGGTCCCGAGAGAGAGGGCTAATTAAATTAATGTCCTCAGCCCTCCTTTTCCCGCGTTTCGTTTCCAGTAATTCGACACCTGCATTGTTTCTACTTAGAGACTCGGTGTTGTGTTGCTGCTTGTCTCATGAGTCAAGAGTAATTTCCACGCGACAATCTTTCACTTAAGCGTAATCAGGATCCGGAGCGGAGGCCTTTAAATCAATAAAAATGATGCCTACGGTCGACGCTTCACGTTTAAGTAATGGAGTAGCTCAGTTTTAGTGAATAACTGTTTTTATTTCTTATTTCGTTTTAGTTTCTTTATTTTATAAAAGTTAAATTCTAACATGATTACTTTATGCAAAGATAGAAATAGATATAAATCGATGAGAGATAAGTAACAAAGGAAAGAAAACATAATTAGTTGGTATTTTTTTCATAAATCTAACTCAAAATAGAAAAAACGAATAAAACATTGCGCTTCGTTTCTCAGTAAGTTGCTCGATGCAGGTCATTTTGGGAATAAAATTTAATAACTCTTTTCCACGATTGTCTTCACTTGTGTCTTCCAGAAGCAAGCGTTAGAACGAGGAAATAGAGTTTTCGGTAACACATTATATAACTGAGAAATGCGAGTTGTCTTTTCGATAGGTTGGTGGGTAGATATTCCCAACACTAGATACGTGATAGCCAACAGCTGTTAATAAAGTTTTAAGGTAAGTAGGCTTTTTCTATAGCCTGAAGGGCTGACGAAAAAGCATACGGGACACCTGATGGTAAGTGGTTACTGTCGCCTATGGACATGAGCAATACCCGAGGAATCGTCAATGCAACGCCGACCTTGAAGGAGAACTCTTTTTACCTTTTTTTTGAAGAACCCCATGTCAAGATAAGCTTGCAATGACTCAATGATTTAATGTTGTACGTACATTCGAAAGTAAGAAACTAAGAACACACTTTTATAAACTGAAAGATAAGTAGTTAACAAAGGAGACTAAAAACAATAAATCAATAACAAAGCTACCAACAAGCACCAACCGACAAACAACTTTTGACTGGTTCATCAAACGTTTTTATCGCACCCAAAACTCAATCGATCAACCTAACTAGTGATACCACTTAACTTCGAAGCGGAGTAACCCATGTGCAACCGGAGATAGTCGCGTGGCCGACGCACGCGCCACCTAATTCAATAAACACATTATCGCGATTAGCTAGTGAGCCCCCCGCCGCGCAGCGAGTGCCCCCGAATGGCCCCGAATGCCCCGAAGTACTCCCGAAGGGATACCGCCAGATTTGCTCGCTATTCGGCCATATTAATCATCGGTTCCTTCGGTCGAAATTTGAATGGTGTACTGACTACTGGCTATATTTTTCAGGGTTTATATTTTGTTTTTGCTGTTACGGGTCATGTTTTTTAGACGTTAGATTTTGTTTTAGCTATTAAAAATTAATAACGTGATAAAACAGTCAATTATAATAATCATATAGTTTCATTTGAGGATTTTAATTTTAAGCCCTATACCTGTGGTTTTTTTTCTATTTCATTTCATTACCAAATGAAAAATCTACAGAAATACCTATATTACCTAAATTTTATAAAACGAATCAAACCAATATTTTTTCCATGAAATCCATATAAAACCTTTTGTTCCTGGAATCGGTGTGCAATACAATCATAGTATTGCAAAAAGATAATAATGTTTATTCATACAACAAAGTTGCTTAGTTTTATCTGTATGCATTTCCGATTCGCTTAAACGATAAAATTATTTACGAGACCTCAGAGCAGGATACCTTCTATTTTCAATAAAGTTAATAAATTAGTAAAACCCTACATTTATGCGACTACGATAGATTTTGTAAAGAAGATGTACTATTACTAACAATAAGTCCATTTGCTAAAAAATCCACTAAACGCTTCTGGATACCTGGAAATATTGCTTTTAAAATAAAATGTATTTGATAGTAACCACCAGATTTTTTATCTGCTTATCTAACTCAGTGTTTTATAGATCATTATATATTAAATAAATAGTTTAGGTAGTAAGTAAATTATCACTTATTATATTAATTATCACGATAAGTTAACTAAAACATAAAATAATATTAATATTTATGACATCACTGAATTAATGATATCAGGCGTCACATTACGGAAATCCATAATAAAAATTAGTATAAATCTACTTTTTATAACCGTATAAGCCTCAACCACATAGGTATACAAATATCTACATATAATTTGAAAGAGCCCTATCTTTTGTAATCAAAAATTTAAAAAGACAACTTGATCGAGGCTTGCATAGCAATCGAGAAGTTCATTAGACTTAGGTAAATCATGTCTTGAGTTTATTTTAGCAAATTTAACCTGAAATTTAGGATGACTTGATTATACATTTATACAAAATTACGACACTATTTAGACATTATTTTAGACATTACATTAGACATTATTTAGATTAGATTTCATGAATCTTGGCCTTTATTAAGTTTGACCCCTTGATTGGTAGTACCAATATTTCCCTGTGTGTACGAATGAACACATAGCTGATGCAATCATCGTCTCACGCCCGCCACGCGGCGTCCACGTGCGTTCGCCCGTTTTTTATTTTTAATCCCCAATCATTGGTTTAAAATCTTCCGTAATAATACTCATTAACTAGATTGCTTTTTAACTAACTTAGCATTGTGTGAGCGGTTGATATTTACATTATAATACGGCTAACAACACTATTTTAAGTGGGTTTGAATTTATCTACTTGGAAAAGGGTTTTATGATGCCAAAGTATTTTCAAGCGTTGCAGCACTAGGAACTTCGTCTGTGAGATTGATTACTTTCTGAAAAGTCTTCTATCTCTTTGTGAAAATCCTATTAAAATTGGTTCACACGTTTCAAAATTAGAATATAAAAGTACAAGAGAATACTATAGTACCGTATAAACTTTCTATTCTTCAAGTGAAAGGCTTATTTTTTTTCAGCTGCGCCAATCTATATATAATACTAGTTGACTGGGCGAACTTCGTATTGCCTAACAATTGATCAATTATCGAGCGGGATGAAATGATTAAATTACTAAAATGACTATTAAAAAATAGGGGTTAGTGGTAGAAGGGTGAAAATTTAGGGTTGTATGTATTTTTTAATGCCAATTTAAAAAAAATTGTCCAAAACATAAAAAATAAATGTTAGCGGTGGACAACCCTTATCACTTAGGGGTATGACAAATAGATAGTAGCCGATTCTCAGACCTACTGAATATGCGTATAAAATTTCATAAAAATCGGTCAAGCCGTTTCAGAGGAGTATGGTACCTAACTAACATTGTGACACGAGAATTTTATAAATAAGATATAAAACACAAAAAATGTTCTTACTCATGTCCTTTATAGACTCTGAAACCATCCAACCGATATGCCTCAAATTGTTTTCATTTGAAAGGCAATAATCCGAAGGTGGTTTGAGACCAATAAATCATTATACACAGCACATGCAATCATTAGGCACATTCGGTCCATTGATAAAGACGATTTTCTACTTTTCTCAAACAACAATTTGAAGATAATAAGCGAACATGGCGCTTAATACAGACTGTCAAGTGTCAACACAAAAACACTGATCTGTCATTGACATCCGAAAATTTTTTAGCACGCCGGGTTCCACTAGTAGAAAATAATAGCTATGAGGATCACGCAAAGTGAGTGTAGTCGAAGAAATCACCTTAGTGTCAATAATAATATTCGAAGCCCTTAGTGATTAGCGAACCGATTTACCTATTACTTTTATAGAATAGATACAATATTCATATTTTAGAACCAAACGGCACTTTATCAAAACTCTAAAGAATCGCCAAAATCCATTCCACAATAACATTCCTAAAGCAAAAACATTTCGACTTTTTAGTAGGGATTTTCATAAAAAAATTCGTTATTCGAATTCGACCACATTCGAATACGTTCATTTTCAAAACAAACCGCGCGTTACGTAATCGAATTACAGTGTTTTGATTGGCCAGCGTTCGCTTCGCGCGCTTTCCGAGTGTTTTGATTCGACGGAGCGACAATGGCGGCAGTTGTCAAGTGTTATCTCAAACCGTCACTTTATTCACTCCATAACTTCTACAGCATCGCTTCTGCATTTCAACTGCATACTCTATAGCATTGAAATAAGAACGAATTTGTCTTATTACGGACTTTATGAACTGTAAAAGAGCTGGTAAAAGTCCATTGCAGGTCAGATGTGAAGCGAGTGCAGTAAGTGAAAGAATAACATTGACAAATGTTCTGACATTTGTTAGAATCACATGAAATCTAGTTAGTTAGCACTAGTTAAAAATTGTGGCATGCGGTATTTAAGTCTTTTGTCCTTTGATAAAGTCCTCATCCACAAATGTTCCTGAAACAAACTTTTATGTACTTCACTCTTAGCTGCAGAATTATCAGTCATGATATCTTAAATTGGTTATGTAATGCTGTTCTAAGTTATGTAACGAGAGGTCCCTAAAAATAACGGGTATCAAGATATCGTTTTTTATGGAAATAATCGGCAAACGAGCTTGTTTTTAATAATAGACGGGTATATGAGTTCGTGCAGACCACGTACACACAGATGCTACGCTGTGCTACGTAAGTGCTTCCATGGACCGTGTCCTTAAATCAAAGTACCCATAATAACTTAGTAAAAGTTCTTCAATGATGTGTTGTCGACCCTTAGAAGACCTGAACTAAAATAAGAAAATGTCCATTTGAACATTATTTGTAAATTATTGTAAGTTATAATAGAATTAATTAAGTCGTCTATGAGCTACGGAGTGCTACGAGATTTGTCAATAGTGTTGTACGAATAAATACGAATTCGACCATCTAATTATCGAATACACGCATAAAACAAAGACGCTAAAACTAATTCGACTATTTTTAACAAGTAACCATACCTACTTGTTAGAAAGGTCATCGTCCTCTCAAATCTGCCGCACGTACGCTACGTGACAGAGGTTCTAGCGGAAATCTCTTTAACCGTTTATATCCTGCCGGTACCTGTGTGGAATGGACTGGAAAAGGTCCGGATATTCTTGGGATTTTCTTGTAGATATACCGGATTAGTAAGTATGTATGTACTGCTGAGTAAAAGACGGTATGCGCGTAACGTATGGGTTGAATGCAAAGAGGGTATGCGGTATATGGGTTGAATGTTAAAAATACTAATTAATAATCGTACATTGAATAACAAGGTCCTCTGGTTTTTGGAACATAGTTATTTAAATAATATACCTACCTATATAATAAATTATACCTATAATACCTACCTACTAGCCGATTAAAAAAATTGCTTCTTCTGGCTAGCCGGACAGCTGACCACATTTCGGCTAACTGCATAGTGTGTACGTAAACTTAATTTTACTATTAATATTGTCGAGATTCATGTTCTTAATAGAGAGTACCTGTAACAGCTGACCTACTCATATTTAATATTAAATCACTCTTCAATCGACATTAATACAAGTATCTACTAAAATAAGCTGCTTACGAGCGATTACACAGTCCGAATCTATTTCCGAAATGTATGCAAAACCTACCGCTCTCATGTATCCGCGCCCTAATGCTTGTCTTGTTAAATTGATTTTAGAACGTGGTCGCACAATGCATTTTTATATCACGACACGACCAGTCAAATGTTTATCTTCACATCGACCACAATAAAGCAAACCCATTTTAAGGCCTTTGTAATAATAATAATAATAATAATAATCCTTTATTTCAGACATAATTATCCATATCGTGTTAGTAGGTATGTCTTACAAGCTAGTGTTAGTATATATAACATAAGTAATGTAGAGTGTAAGATAAAACCGGCCAAGTGCGAGGCGGACTCGCGCACGAAGGGTTCCGTACCATTATCTATGCAACATTACACACTATAATTTATTTTATTCTATTTTTAGTATTCCTTGTTATAGCGGCAACAGAAATACATCATCTGTGAAAATTTCAATTATCTATATTAGCTATCACGGTTCACGAGATACAGCCTGGTAATATACAGACAGACGGACATTGGAGTCTTAGTCTTATTGGATCCCGTTTTTACCCTTTGGGTACGGAACCCTAAAAAAGAAGGGTAGGTATAGTAGTAGGGTGTATGTACTCGTACTGTCTTACTGCAGTATTCAGAAACAACACTCTAAATAAGCAACGCTATGCAAATAACTTTATTTTTCAGTGCGTAATACTTGGTAACATAACAGACCCTACACTACGACATCGCCACGGCTTGTCGTTACATCTAAACAGCTCCTATTATTGGTATTACGTATAATCCGCCGGAATGATCGCCCAACCCTTGCTCTGCGGAGTACCAATTTATATTGTCATCTTCGGTTTTATTGGATTCGATACGTAATGGATAATAACTGGATATTAGCGGTGTCGGGTGACTTGAATTGAAATATTGCTGAGGGGTGTGACGAGTGACGGCTGACGGGTGACATGTTGGTCATTACAAACTTATAGGTAAACTAGCAGACTTGATACAAAATTTTCTGAATAGAAACCCTAATAACCTAACGGTATGAAATATACTTTACGACCTATTCTCATAATATATCTGCAAAAACAATTCATAAAAATCGGTCGAACAGTTTCGGAGGAGTGCGACCACAAACACCGTGACACGAGATTTTTATACTTGAAGTATTATTACTAGCGCATAGAACCGACATCGTGAACACGATGCATGTCCCAATGCATTGGCGCCACGTGGCTTCAATCTTCAATGGATTCGGTCGATTTTGAAAGGAGAACCGGGGCTCAATTTTGAAAATGGAACCTACCGGCTGGACACACATTTTGTTCGAGATGTGTGTTCTATGACATTATACTTGTGATACAATGATAATATATTAGATTTTATTGGATACTAGTGACCGCTCTCGCTTTCCTTCGAGAAACCTATTCCGTACCCCGTTGTAGTCATAGGGGGGATCCCTACGACTACAACCCTAGACTATCCACGTCCTTTCTTACTACCAGATGGAAAAGTTAAGCACTAAACCAAATATAAAAAGTTAAAATAAAACTTGAAATATGCTTAGACGATATTCTTTAAATTGGCATTGTCTTTTTATTTGTCAAACGGTTGAACCCTTTTGAAATGAAGAGAAAAGCGCACAGACCCAAAATTCAGAAAATTATTGATATAGGCAATAGAGGATCTATTGATTGCAAATAACTTTAAAAATGTATTATTTAATTCAATTCAATTTCAACACATTGTTGACGCTGTCCATGGGCGGCGGTGGTCACTTACCATTAGGCGACCCGTCTGTTCGATTGCCTGCTGAAGGCATAAAAAAACAAGTAGCAATCTACACTAGTCAAGTAAAAATAATATTATACTATAATATCATTATACTTGTCAACTGTTTATCTATACTAATTATAAAGAGGAAAAAGATTGTTTGCATTGAATAGGCTCCAAAACTACTGAATCAATTTGAAAAATTCTTTCACTGTTGGTAAGCTAGAATATCGCCGGGTGACATAGGCTACATTATATTTTCAAAAAAATTTGGGATCCTCAATAAAACTCAAATAATGTAACCCAAAGTGTAAAAAGATATGAAAACCGAAGCAAAGCGAGGGCGGTTACTCGTGTAGTTATATAAACATGTATCATACATAGATACTATCTAGTATTGACATGTGTGATGATAAGAAGTAAATAGATAAATAATAGATATTAAATAATTTATTATACTGCCTCAGGCCGCATAATAATATTTTTAATCGTCTTAATTCTTTGTGGGTTTATACATATTATACTGTAACAGTGGTATAAAGGTATCTAGGTTTGATACAGGAAAATATTTAGTAAAAGATGTCCGCATCAAATACATATAACTAAGGGTATCTATATACCGTTTTTAGGCTCTGCTCAGACTTAAAATTATCTGAACAAAAATAATGGTCTTGAAGTCGTTATTACCTTCAGCCGTTATATATGACTTTTAAATTTCTTCATAATAACAAATATCCGAACAAAAGTAATGTTCCAAAATCAAACATAACGTTAGTCATCTATACTAATATTATAAAGAGGAAAGATTTGATTGTTTGGATTGAATAAGCTCCGAAACTACAGAAACGATTTGAAAAATTCTTTCACTGTTGGGAAGCTACAGTATCCCCGGATGACATAGACTATATTATATTTTTTTACTATTTTTCCCGAAGAGAAGCGAGGGCGATTTCCAAGTTTTATATATTTTTATTATTTATAACAAAGTGTCAGTCTAGTACCTACATTTGAATGTTCTCTGAGCAAAGTCCAAATCTAAGTTCGATTCATAGAGATCACCCTAAGTATGTATTTTTATGTAAAAAATCGCCACACGTACAGACGAGCGGTAAGTGACCATCTTCGTCCATGGCCATCAGTAACACCTTTAACATTCTTACTAGGAAATCATTTCAAGCGTGCATTACTAAACCTCCCATTCAGATTGAGAATGTCTCCGAAATACCGGAAGAGCATCAATTGTCACCGAGCAATAAGGGAGGTGACTAGCATTCCGCGCGTACCGTCCCGCCGCGCCGTACTGTTGGAACTGGGGAAGACGTGGAGTCGCTATCGGATTTGTTTAGACATTTAAATAATTGTTGGTTAAATTTGAGAAAAAAAGGTAGTGTAATCTTGCCTAGCTGATAACATAATATACGATAAATTGTCATTTTACTTATAGGTACTATGACATTAGGCATTACCATAGGATTACCTACTGATTACTTGATCAGTAACTAATTTTAAGTATAATATAATGTAATAAATTAATTCTAATGTACTGTTTTTAATGCATTGTTTAATAATTATGTAGTTAGAATTTTGTAACTCTTGACTTTCGTTAAGTGAGCCGTTTGTTCCTGACGATATAAATAGTTTGAGTCTGAGTTGAGTTTGAAATAATTGAACCAGTGTAGGTGTAGGTGATTAGTTCTCGACTACCGTAATGGAGCAGCACATAGAGGTAGAAGTGGACAACACCTTTAGTTGGACATTAATGGGTTGAAGCCAGGCGATTAAAAAGTCATTAAATCATTAATGAGATATCTAAATCATTATAATTTTACACAAATTTAGTAAAATGACGTAAGTTAAACTGAAGAAATCAAAGAAATTTCATATACACCGCATACTGCTGTCAGATCTCTACCAACACCATCGTTCCATTCTTTCCCCAGTACAAAGATTTAGTTACAAATCGCTCTATCCTCCCCTGTTCCATGCTAGTCATCGCCCAGCGTAATGTCCACAGCCGAAAATCCCGAATTCCTGTGCCGCTGCCGGTCAAAATACATCGCAATAACCGCCGTGACGGGGACATTCCGCGACCGGACATTCGACAATCTGCTGCATACCGTGACCATACCGAACATTAAGAGATACTGTACCACTGTTATGGTCATGGTCGCTTACCATTTATTGCGATTGAAAGCAATCGCAAGCGAAAGCGATTGCACGATATACACTAAAATCCATTAAAGAATATTGATATTTCACGGTCAAGAATATTTAAACAGCTTCCATTGATTTATTTATTTAAAATTTATATCACCTTATAAAAAAGGATGAACAAAATGGCAAACTTAATGCCTAATGGCATTGTCCACCAGTCAACCCTGGGTGGATGTGGAAAGAACTGAATGTAATGTAATGTGGATGTAACTATGTAATTATATAAAAAAACTCAGTATGTATCTCCATATTTACTGACTGCGTAGTAATGTTAATGTTGAATAAAGTAACAAAGAAATAGGTGCTTACCTATCATATTTCGTCTTACTTCATTCAACATATTAAATAAAACCACTAAACTATCCAGCATCAAAGCTATTCGCGGTACAGTAAAGTAGTTACGTATATTTACAGACCGACGCGGCGACGTTTCTCGTATCTCCGATCCCTCAGACCTCAGCCCTCCCGTGGAATTAACGAATTTGTCAAGTGTCAACGTGAGGGGCCTTATTAGTTTTTCCAAGGGGCACGCCCGGTGATAATGTTCAAAGTAGCGCACGGACCTCGCAGCCACTTACATAAATCTTGTGTTGCCGGATGTTTTCTGCAAGAAATTCTGTAAGTTTTTGGGTAATAGTGTTCCGTCTTGTTTCTTCTTTATGTTTGTCGGTGTAGACTTCAGAGATGGATGTAGAGAAAATTTTTAAGCTATGTGTACATTCAAATTCATTGAGTCGTTAGTTTTTGCTTCATTTAGTTAGTTACAAACATACAATTTTGATTCACTTATATAATGATGAATACTTAGTAGGATTGTTAATGGAATCCGTGCGTATTATTAACAATTGCAACATTATATAGTAATATAAAGTAGAAATTTAATCAAATATTCATTGTGTTACATACTTCTAAATAACTAGACTTGCATTAAAAAAAGGGTGCGATGAAGTCACTTTACAAATAAATAAAACAGATAATCACAACAAAACATGACTCAAAATCATAAAGAACGTGAAAAATACCGCGACGTCACGTAAGGTCATGCCGTTTGATATACCGATGGTAAAGGACATATGTATAGTAGCCAAGTCTATAAATCTTCCGTCTAAGTGGCATTTACAACACATCGTTCCCGAGTAAGCAAATCGTAAACCTCTGGAAATACGCGACCTGTGTCGACCCTTGGAAGGTAGATTAGGAAGAAGGTCGTGAAAATAAAATCAATAAAAATAGTACAAATTTTAAAAACTTTAAGTATTGACTTACAGCCATATTTTATGAGATTAGGGAATAATATTTGAATAGCTGTAACTGCATTTTGCGTGTCAGTACACAAATTGATCTTAAGCTTAATGGTTCTGTCGAACTAATAACATTAGTAATATTTTTAATACAAAAAGCTTAAGATTCAGTTTTTGTTGTAACTTTAGATTATTTAGAGAATCTCGCATTCTCTAGTTCTACATTCTCCCTTACTTAATATGTCCTAGCATTAACTAAAAAAGTTTGGTAAAAAGTGTGGTAAATCTATTAGTAAATTTATTAAAATTTTGTATTACTAAAATTAAGTTAATAATCTAATATAAGTAAAATTTATTTTGTAAGCTGTCTATGAATATAATTATTATGTAAAGTGAAGCTCTCTGTTTTAAACTAGGTACCTTTTAAAGTAGTACCGAACTAAATATAAACCAGCGTCAAACAAGGCCGCATTTCTCCGAGGTTGATGTTTGTGGTAATCTCGCAAACATCTCGCAAACCAGTTTGTGTAAACAAACAAACTAGGCAATTCGTTTTTGATATTGTAGCGGTGTTTGCTAAGCTCTCAACATTCTCAAGTCTCAACACAAGATTGCGCGCTATGACTGATGCCATTAAACATGCGTTTTGAATATTCTCAAACTAATATTAAAAGTGAAAGTTTATTTGTAGAAATGTTTGTTAATATTTGTTTGTTCTCAGACAAGCTCCTGAGCATAGAGATTTATGTTTTCTTTAAAAATTGTAATATTTCACTGATTGTAACAGATAATAATGAACTATACTTTCTTACTACACATACATACATACTTACACATACATACATACATACATACTTACTATACATTTTCAACTTTGCCTCTGTTTTAAGAACAATAGTTTACTAACGCAGGTTACATGAATTTTGTATTACGATTTTCCACCACATGTTCTGACAGTATTGCCACTGAATGACAATAGATTGAAATGACAAGAGTGATTCCTCGTTCAGCTAGTTAGAGATCCTTCTTTGTTTACCGACAAGAATTATCTTTGAAGGATTTCGGTTTTCGTCTAGGTTGCATCGATCGCTTTACTGTACCAACTTTGCCTCGTGATAGGTCGATAAGTGAAACCAGAAGCGCTTGTGTATTTCTATTAGTTATTTTGTAGGTACATACTTGATTTTATCATTATTTTTTGTTTTTATCATTAGCTGTGTCCTAACCTGACTACCGTTGCTACCTCAGTCAGTTATTTTTGATCGTTATAAATGTATACTCATATTAATAACTATGAAAGTATGAACTCACCGCAGTGCCCCTAAATCATACTAGCACCCAAAAATCCCAGAATCAATTTCGACCTTGCCATTATTCACGCTCAAAATAAATCGAGAATCCAAGTGGACCTTTATCTATAGAGGTTTATATGTGTGCTGTCCATCTCCCTCCCCCTCCCTCTCCTCCCGGGGGGAGGGGGTAACGCTCGTAAACCGGCATGTCGGGATTCTCGGGAAATCCGCACTTCACTACCTACTACCAACGTAAGAATCACGCCGGCGTCTCGCGTGAGGATTTGTTGAAACCTATATGTGTGAGCCTCTTGATATGAGTCTGTTTTGTTTTTCTTTAGTTCTTGTTATATTTAATATACGTACAAAGGTAAAAATGTAGACTAACCAATGACTAATGGACAAGAAGCTAGAAACCCAAACTTTTTGGTGCAACCAATTAAAAACATAACATCTATAAAGACGTTTGGAATCTGGCATATGTCTACATACATATTTCGTCCAGGTTCTTTAAATGAATTAGAGAAGTCTCAAAATTGCTCAGCATTGCACAGTTGTGAATTGAGATAATCCTTTGTCTCTCTCTGTAATGAATGTCTTTCTCTCATCTGATCAGAGCGAACTAAGAGGCTTTCAGTTCAGAAAGCCATTCAAGTGAAAACACAAAGCTTATCTTAAAAGCGAAAAGCGTTTTCCTACTAAAGATGTGAGGATTACATAACAATGTAAAATAAAATCCGTTACCTATAAAAATTGGAATCTAGCTAGCCAAAGTTATACCCGGTTAGACGCGCCGGGTTGTGATTGAACATATCCGGGCGAGCGATAAACGTAAATCCTGGACTACGAAGCCCGGGTACATAAATAGTGAGCAGGGCCGGAGGAAAATTGGTTTTTGAAAACTGCTTTTAGAATAGAACAAAACTTCTATTTACTTATCAAATGGTAATGACAAAGGTCACTTGAAAGGTAATTTTGACGAAAGTTACTTAGAAGGTAATATTAAGATAATAGTAATTTAATTTAATCATGTCCACAAGGCATCATAAAGTGTAAGGACAGTAAGACGTGAGAGGATGAAAATTAATTCAGAGCAGTTCAGGCAGTGTTCAAATGAGATATTGGTTCTACGTAAATACAAAATATAAAAAGAACCTTTGTTTATTTTGATACATTTATCATTGGATTTAAACAAACAAAATAACAAAATACTTTTTTAGTGACGTAACTACTATAAATTTTAACAATAGCAAGTAATAATAAATATACTCGTTTCAAAATAACAATCACAGGGCAACCATTAAAAGTCAATTTCCTAAGCGCTACTAGCCAATATCTGGAGAATCGTCTGCAAAATCATTACCACCCATTATCGGGGCAGTAAACTCGAGATTCGCAATAAAACAGATATTAATATAATTAAATTATAGCCCCAAATCCGTCCCTGGATACCTCATCTGCACAGTATCACAGAGACGGATTTTTATGGCGACGTTCTTTAGCTAGTCGTGAATTAAATATACGACGTTCTGTGCTTAAAGTGCTTCCGCGGTAAGATTTCACGAAATATTGCGCAGGCTGGTACATTAGATGTATTTATAGGATGTGTTTACAGGGGTTAGTGTTGTAAAGATTGTTTTATTAAGGCTGCCAAGTACTTAATGGGTAATGTCTCGTTTAGTGCTTAAGGAAATCACATACTACATTCGAGTAATTGTCTAGACAGTAAAGTTTTCTTCATACACATCACGCCCAGAATAAATTGCTCGAATGATATTACAAACTATCTCGATTTGTATGATTACTGTTTATACGTAAATAATGTAAGAAAAACCACAATAAATAATTAAAATGGTAGGAATCACTATAATAATATATACTTAACACTATCTGGAAGACTTCTACTAGCTTAAAATGTTAGGTTTGAGCTATAGGAAACGTAATCGAGCAAATATAATTTTTCGATAATAGTACGATTATCGCAACCAATGGCAGCAAACATAATAAGAGTAAGAAAATCAAGACACGTTTTTCAAAAGGGGATCAGAAGCCATAACAATAATTTAAGAGACCACAGTAGAACGTTAATAATGCAGAGGCTTATAAAAAACAGAACAAATTGGGGAGGCAGTGTGTTCGGGACATTTACATCCTCATTGATTATTCATTCTCTTCCCACTCGGTCACAGTTCACAGTCACAGATATTTTGATGTGGAGAATCGATTTTGAGATGACAAAGGTGTGGATCGACCTGTCGTTTGAAATTCGGCTGAACAGGAATCGAACTATCAGGAGATGTAAGAGATCTAAAATATTAGGGGAGTGAAAATCAATTTGGTTGATGCAATTCCACATCAGAAGGCCCAAATATTCTTCAAGAAGGTACAACATACAAAGTGCTAACAGTAGATAAGCTAATTAGAAAAGACCTTTTCTGACTCTTGCAAGGAGTTAACGTATTGTAGATGTGCTTGAAATGATGAAAGGTGATGACCACATACAGTTAATCCTTTGTTTTCCGAATATTCATACAAAATATCAGCATATATTCCGTTATAAGGACTGACGACCCCAGCCTCCGCTGCAGACTAGGTAAGTGCATTGCAGGGCCCTAATGACTGCACTTTTAATCCTGCACCTGCGTTTCGGTAAGTGCTACCGAACTGGATTATAAGCATCCTGTCTCTTGGAAAGAAAATATTGTTCTGCCAAATTCTTAGTGCTACGTTTTACACAATTTACACATTTTAGGTACTTTAATACAAATGTTAGCCAGTCATGGTATACCGGCTTCTCTAGCAATTGTTTTCATTACGCTAAGATTTCATGCAAGTTAAATTAGAAAGAAAGAAAATAAAAGAAGGAAGAAGTTCCTGATAGCAACTGCAACGGAAGTAAAAACAGCGACAAATGAATTAGTAGTTAGTAACTACATTTTTGTTCGCAATTCTCAAACGATAACTAACATATAATAAGCCAAGAAGCAAGCCGGATTACGAGAAGCTATAAACAATCTGTGAACACTAGAAGCAGTAACTGCTCATGCAGCAGTTTAAAGCATCGCACATAACGCCCAAATGACTGATGAAACGGTTACGACGCAGAGTTCAGCGTTCTACAAGATTGAAAGCCATTCACATGTACATCGTGAGATTCGTGAGGTTATAAAGCAGTTCACAATAACTTTACCAGTTAATATATTACAAAATCAATAATTATTAATCCAACCAGTAACTACAATTAGTAGATAGTCGATCTTCGACGTTAGATCCCTCGACACCCTTAAGCACCGAGGGGGGCCCTAAAACAATTAACGCCTCCCCCGTACGACAATATCGCACCGTAATTACGCACTAAACAGCGTCGCGAAGATTTTACGCACTCTCGAATGATTTACGCGAGTATCTGAACTTGGTGAGTTTGTTGAATAATTTAAGTACTACAACTAAAATTGTGTAATGGGTTAAATTACACGCTTACCTAATTAGGTAGTATGTAATTGTAAATATAGAACTGGGACTTAGTTTTGGTAAGGTTGTTAGCTATTACATAATTATAATAGATTGAAGTACCTATCTATGTATAACTAAGTTTTCAGTGTTATTTATAAAATGTGCTAATATCGTCGCCAATTAGTTTAGTTATTCTGGGACACTGCTTTTGAGCTAATACTGTAGTTTAAGTTTATAAATTTTTTAAGGATTTAATATAATAGATTGAGGTCATATTCACACAACATTTTAAAGTTTATTTTATCGGGAAAATGATTCGTAGTTTTACTTCGACCATTGCATGATTTAGCCAAGTGTATTAATCAATGTGTAATCAATCAATTATGCATTCGAGTTAGAGGGTATAATAGAAAAAAATGTGTCTATTTATAAAGAGTAAACCAATTTAATCGTTGTCTCTAAATTACGAATTAATAAAGCCTCTATGATACCTAATGTATCCAGGAGTAAACTTTGAAAATAATTACACCCGCAACCCAACCCTACATCCTCGGTAATTACACCGTAAACTGGGACTGAAAGATTTCACGTACTTACGAGTTACGAGCATCCTTAGTGATTTTACGCGGTTACTTCGCGAAGCTTTGAGTGTTGCTATTTATTTATCACATCACTATGTATAATAATATTACTTATAATAATTTTTTGGTAGGTTCTTACTAAGGTATTATTTGCTATTCTATATTTTAAAGATTTGATTGTTTGTTTGCACTGAACAGGCTCCGAAACTACCGAACCAATTTGAAAAATTCTTTCACTGTTGGGAAGCTACACTATCCCCGGGTGACATAAGCTATATTATATTTTTTGTTTTTTACTATTTTTCCCGAAGCGAAGCGAAGGCGATTTCCTAGTTAATTAATTATATTATTATTACTAAGTAGTTGATACCCGGCGTGTTCCAATACGCTAAAAAAATTCTTATGACAATGACAGATCAGTGTTTTTGTGTTGACAGTCTGATTAAGCGCCATCTTCACTTATTATCTTCGTATTGTTGTGTAGGGAAAAGTGGAAAATCGAATTTATCAATGGACCGAATGTGCCTAATGCATTGTTTTAGTGGTCTCAAACCATCTTCGGATTATTGCCTTTCAAATGAAACCATCTTTTTGTTGTAATAGTTTTTAAAAGATCTTAGTCATACTCGTAAATACGTCTTTAACCATTAATGGGTACGTAAACTCTGATTACAAGGTATAAAGGGTTATTTCATTATTATTTTGATTAGCTTTAATTCGAGGAGTCGTTTTCCATTTCAAAGGTAGCACAGCGCCCCCACATTGCAGACTTGCAGAAAGCAGAAGAATAATAAGAAAAAATCTTGCAAAATCCCTAACACTACCCGGAACACAGAACTCACGGTACATCATTACGTTTACTGCCAAAAGGGAGCGCGCATAAACATCACAATTCGGGCGAAGGAGCATCTTCCTAAAAATCTGCCCGAAGATGGGAGCCTGCTAACGAGCCCGACCGACTCTGATTTCCAATTCAAAGGAAAATTGCGATCCATAACGCAGGGAGGGGGTGGCTGGAGTGGGGGCACCCCCCTCCCGTTGCTATGCGACGCGGGGAGGAGCTCCCGCAATCACGGCCCAATGGCACGACGGATATAAATTGGTCTCGCGTCGCGACACTACGCGGGAGCGAGACAGAAGGTGCCTCTCTGTCATTATAATGAAGTCGCCACTTCACGGACCCCATGATTGACGCAGTGTGGGCCCTTTTTCGAAATGCTATACCTAATTGTTAGGTATCGGTGCCTTGCCGTGATTTGCTCGCGATTGTACTCCGCCGTGTTATTGGTCGTTATATTTTCCTGGTACCTAGGCCGCAGATTGTTTCTGTGGGTATGGACTTAATTAAATAAGTTTTTGAATAACAAGGTTAAATTGGTGGTTACGTGGCGCGTGGTATCCTACTAAATTGTTTGCTGTCTTAACTCATGTAGGTAGCTATCTACTAATGTATGTACCTAACAACATATCAAATACAATATACATAGATAAATAGATAAACAAACCAAGCAAATCTTATGCAATTTTGAATTTTAGTACAAAATAGAAATCATATAGGTAGACTATAGTTCTTAAAATTGTATAATGTAGGTTAAGTATCGTACTATTTTTCTATACAACTATAATATTTTATCTTCCTCTCCATTCAACATAATGTCTATTCAGAGAGTTCAGGCGCCTCACACACGATACTTAATTGAAAAATGCCTTTCCCAACAATCATGCGACGGACGCGGTCAAAAGCAGTCCACGCCATATTAAATTCCTCTGTCAGAATCACGATACATAAACTACTGAAGCTCTGATATACAATACGTGATATGGCGTCCGGCGGGTGTGCGCTCAGCATTATAATGCGGACGGTTCGCAGAGATTATGCGAGCGTCTGTACTAATATATAATAAGACTCAGTGTCTGTTTGTCGGTCCGGGCGTCACATAAAAACCCTTGAACGGATTTCGATGAAAATTGGTAAATTTGTTACTGATACTCTGGCAACTCTAAGACAACTTTTCATCCCCGGTTTCCCGGGAAAACAGTTTAAAAGTTTGAATAAGTTAAAACATAATTTCCGTATGCAAAGCTGCGGGCATCATTTAGTAGTAAATAAACCTTGAGTAGGTATGTTTTGTAAAATTTTGAACATTTGATTATCTCAATCCTAAGAGTATCTATTCAATTTCTAATTTTCAACGGCTTTTATGTCAACACAAACGTATTAAAGTAGATACTTAGTCCATGATGTATGTAGATCTTAAAAATTCCTCTGTCAGCCGAGTTAAAATTCGGACGTTAAGGCCGTCGGACAGGTGTGCTCTCAGCATTATAATGCGGCTCGGCAGAGATTATGCGAGCGTAGTAAATAAACCTTGAAATGGTCGAGCATTTTGTGAAGAAAAGGTCTGAAAATTGTTCTGCGTGTAGGACGCGTGTTTGTGTGGTTGAAAAGTTAAGATATTATAGTAGAATGAGTTCTTGAATTCCTAACTATCCGGATTTATTTATACTTAATGTAGGTACAATATGACTGAGAAGTACATCCTGCGTAATGTCTTCAGGAGTGATTCATACTTCGCTAAAATATTCGCCAGTTTTAGAGATTTTTTCAAGACATAGACCGTGTAATACTTATGTAGGTACTTTTCGGAACTGTAGATTCCGTGATTTGGATAGGTTTGGGCATTAGATTGCAGTGGCACGATAAAGTACTTAATTTACCGTGGCAGTAGGTAGGTATAGTATAGAAGCAGAGCCGACGTTAGGGGGGGCAAGGTGGGGCGACCGACGGCCCAGGACGCCTAATTTGGAGGAGCGCCACATTTGGGGTGAAGAGAAAAAAAAAAGAAAAAATATCTTAATAAACATTCCCATTGGTTCAGCAAAACATTTTTCGAGCAAAAAAAGCTCGATTTTGATTTTTTTTACGTGCGCGCCACAATTTTCTTGCCTGGGGTGTCAATGGCTCTAACACCGGCACAGAGTAGAGGAATTGTACTCATAGCTAAATGTACTTTCATTCGTACCTAAAAAAGTTTCCACGGCCGACACCTTAAACTTAGATTTGTGTTAATTCGGCACCATTGAAGTGTTACTGACCTGAAGTAAGCTATAAAATAATATCCATCCGTGTAACGTACGAAGCTATAAGTGCTAGTATAAGCTATAAATTTAAGCAGGAGCGGCTATCCCGGGCTTCGCATCCCAATGCGGAGTTGGCAGAGATTACGCGGACGTGTATTACGATAGCGCGGATCTAGGGCTGCACATCACTTGTTTTGGGGCATAGAAAAAGTGATAGAATTGATAAAAAAAAACTCTGAAGTTAATTGCTTCAAGTAACTTCTTTCTGTGGAATCATGTTGTATTCATGGATAGCCATGGATAGATAGATACCAATAGATGTTTATGGACTTCAGTCTGTATTAACCTGCAGAACTGAATTTCTAATTGCAACTTCTGTAAAACCTTAATAATACCTTTGACCTAGGTAATATACCTTCCGATAAAAATATAATATTTTAACAATTTTATTCCCATTTTCATAGGAATTTTTAGTAAGTAGACAAAAAATCTTGGTGGCTATACTGCGATGTGATGACGTGACACGTGACTGCTATGCTATCCGAATTTAATGTCTCATTACAAATAAAACTAATCACATTATTTTATAAAAAAATTGACACCCCTAACTTACCGAGTCCGTTCTCGCACATGTCAGCGATCGATACTCAACAGGGTTTATAAGTTCGGAAATCTGCTCAAATAGAGTACGGGAAATTCCTGATTTTATGCTTTGTTCCCAGCCTAATATCAAATGGAAAATTGCCGGATTTTATAACCTAATAAAGCTGTCTTATTATCAACTTAATAGTTTTCCTTTTGTCCTCAGGTGAAAAGCCCCATAAATGCCAAGTGTGTGGCAAAGCCTTCAGCCAGAGCTCTAACCTCATCACCCATTCTCGCAAGCACACTGGCTTCAAACCCTTCGCCTGTGAACTGTGTGGACGCGCCTTCCAACGGAAGGTGGACTTGCGGAGACACCGAGAGACCCAGCATGCTGACTTGAGGACCGCACAGCCGCATATGCAGCCGCCGCATACAGACGTGCATGGCATGCATGCGTCAGAGATGCATGCGGTGCCGGAGCATCGGATAGGTGAGTTTTGAAACATGGACTGGGAACTCAGAATTAGACAAAGTTGGAGTAAGACAAAGCAAATACTAGTAGATCAGCATTCATTACCGCGTTACCGCCCAATAAAGAAACAAGCCTTTTTTATGGAAATAACTACAAACGAGTTGAAGATCCACCTGCTGACTGATAGAATACTATCGTCGCCCATGGACATCAGCGACACCACATCACTGATGCATTGCCGGCCATGAAAGAGAGACGAAAAAGGAAAAACAACAATGCAATGGACGTTAAAATTTAAAAATAATCCACTTCCCATAGAGTGGTGATTTGTCAAGATCATCCACCAACCATTACCATCTTCACTACGCTGTCAGTCTTTTGAACCAAGTTTTGCACCATCCTAATTAGACTGTAACCTATCCTCAACTGTCTGCAGCGTCTAACTAGATTCAGATCATTCTTTTTTTAAACGTCTATAATTTTTCCACAGATCTTCGTCCCCCACACCCTGACATTCGCCCGCAGCCTGACTTCAGAAGCATGAGCTCCTCGGTACCACTGCAGCCGCTAGCATCCTGAACCTCATCTGCCTGGCCCACCAGCTGGCGTCAAGGCAGTTACAACTGAACGGCAAGGAGATAGAACTCACTTTGCAATAACCAAATTTTACCAAAGACTTTAGTGTACGTGATGTGGACTCCATGGTGAATTGTATATGCTGTATAGTTTATGTTTAGTCATTTGCGATTTGCAGTTTGCGATGGCGCGAATTTTAAACGACTTTGATTTCTATTGTTAATGTAATATGGTCTAAGTAACGCGCCTACATAAAATTACTGATTAATCTGATTATAAAAGTGGCGTAATAATGTAACATGCTTCATAACATTTTAAAAATATATTATATTTAGATACTAAAATCAAGTTTTTGATCTCACTTTTAAAAGATAAATGTTAGGTGGGTACCTACGAGTGTTAACTTGTGATTTTTACTTTGTGTAATGTAACCATATCAACTATAATTTTAACCAAAAAATACCAAAATGTGTAAGTTAAGTTACCTACTTAACCAGTTATAGATTATATTTCTTTTAAGATGTTTTAAAATAATTCTTTAAACAGACTGAAAAGGTCATTCCAAAGTTTTAATTAATTTACTTTTAATAGATACTATTACTAAGTTTGGTAATTCCATTTTGTAAGAATATTTGTATTCTAACCTCCAATACAAACATCATTCCTAGTTAGTTATTCCAATTGTTATTTTTTTGTGTAGAGAAAAATAATAATTATTGTGTTAATTATTTTTCTATCAATTTTTTTTTACTTACGTGTGTAAAAGAGATTATACCGAATACTCCTCTTAATTCTGGACATGAGAAGCATTAGGTCGGATGTGTAAAATGCTAACTTTTCAGGAGAGCAAAAACAAAATTGACAAACATTTTTTCTTCAGCATTATTGAACTATAAGTATTTCAGTCAGTATTCTTTTTTTAATATTTTGTAGGCAATAGTACCTTTTAATTTTTATTACAAGTATCACCCTAACTGTTAAAATGAGTTTAATACAATTTTTAATCTATAAAATTTTTGTACATCAGACTTTATGCCTGAAATATATTCATACAAAACATTATTATTACAACAATAAAATCCTATATTAAGAACAGACTTTATGCCTTTGTAGCGATAAGCAACATTTTTTCAAGCATAATACTATATTTGAAGATACGTAGGTACTACAATTTGAAGTAAACTTTACAGGCATAAATGCATATCTGCTGATGCTACCAGCGTATTAGGCCAAACATTTTTGATTCATAATAGCTTAAGTTGAAATACGGATCATAAAACTATTAATAATTTGGTGCATAAAGATTTAAGTAAATATAAATGCTTATGGCTCTCGGGTATTTGAAAAAGTCTGTATAACCGACATTATGCATGAGTGTATCTTTACAACGGTAAGAGATAGAGATACCACGGTCAGATCGTTGGAAAGAGAAACAAAAACTTAATATCGGTATACTAAAAAGTCATTTTCGTCGTATGTGCACATCCGACCTAATGATTCTCATGTCCAGAATTATTAATATAAGAAATAAGACATTTATTATAATTATTATTTTTATCCATTTAACGTTATTTTTTATGTAATTAGCACCATTTCTATGGCACGAAATGCATCCTAACGCTAGGTACAAAATAGAAGGCCCCACATGGGCCGCATGTAATTAAATAATTGTTTTGTTTATTTTATACAAATCATTTATATCATCACATGTTATATAATATTCAAAATTTCACCGACTTATAATTATTAATTATCACAAATCCTATCACAAATCACATATCAAAAACACTTTGTTTTATTAAGCACTAATTAGAATATGAATATTAAATCGCTGTACATATTTTATGATAATAATGAATGTGTTTAAACTACTTTGAAGTTAACTAAGGAATAATATTATAATTATCCCTATTTTAAAATGTTACAATAAACAAATGTAGTATCTAGATACTATAAGAATAGTTAAATTCACTAAAAAAATCTGTAAAGTTGTCACTAAATATTTTATTGTTGCATGACATAATAGCGAAATGATTTCATAAAAAGCAGGAATTAAATTTTACAATCAAGAATCTAACTCCCATAACTAATTTCGAAATCATGCACTCATCAAATGTATCATAGAGTCAAAAACCAAATTTTTGGAATAGACCCTAATTTTGATAAGTAGAAATTTTGAGTGACAAATCACTATTCGAGTAGGTAATGTTTGTCTCATCTACTTTTAGTCACTATCCCTTTCACACAAAACACTAATTTTAACACAGGTCATTAAATGTGAAATCCATAATGCCAAAAATGTAAAAAAGTGTCATTAAACATACTAATTAGTTAGCTAAAATTTTATGTAAGACTTTTATGCTTAAACCACGGAAAATGTTTTGAAGGAACGTATTAAAATTCTTATTGTATTCTTAATAATTATAGTTGTTATTATGTAAGTATGTACATTTTGGTATAATTATGTAATTAAACGTTTATATCACAATTTTAAATATTTAGAACAATGTTATGTAATTGTAAATAGTGTACCATACTTTATTAGTTAATTGATTATCGTATAAACGATTCCAAAGACAAAACGTGCAATCCTAACGATGTAAGTAATAATTATGAATTTTACTAAACTAAGCACTTCAATAAATGATGTATAAAGAGCTGTTGTTTTAATTGTGGTATTCAAGTACCCTCCTTTTACGTAACGAAGGGTAAATTTATTACCCTTCGTTATTATTACCCTTATTTATTTACCAAGTTTTTATCAACTTGGGGGGTAGAGCGAGAAGATTGGTCGCTGGAGGTGCCAGGTAATATTGGGTAATAGTCGACATTGGCGACGAGAGCTTATTTACTAGGCGCCACTTTTATGGTATTGGATCAAGTAGAACATTTACTAATAAAATTGAAATCCAAAGAACACTGAAAGACAACTTTACTCTGCCCTGGTCTCTATGAAGAGGTAAGTTAGAGTTGACACATGTACCTACTAATTGCCTTCTGGTGCATTTTAGAATTTGTACATGTGAAGAGACCCCGGGATATGATAAATAAAAGCACCGCACATCAGCCTTAGGTATACTAGGGAAACGCTAGAATCAGTGGCGGTACAACCATACGAGCCGAAAAGCCCAGATTATCTACTATCATTGCCTTAATATCATCACTCTGCAGTTAGCTAGAATTACTTACACGTTGTTTTCCACGTCCCTTTTTATCGAATTCCTTGGGTATCATATCAATATCTATCTCTAGAACCACCACCACCTATTTAAATATCATTATTATTGTTATTATTTTATGATCGTCAACTATATTATTAAGTAGCTCTATCCATTTTGAGTGACTTGAGTAAAAACTAATCCTCAGCTGATTGTGCTAACAACCAGTATGACGAACGGTCTCTGTTGAAAGTCATTAAACTCTGTATCACCTAGCCTAATTTATTCACTTACATGGTTGAACTGGTAGAGTATTTTACTCCCCTGTCTTAACTACCTTCCTTCTAAATTCGATCGTAAATATTTTTACATGTTTCGATCATGATTGTTCGTACTCAGTTTACTTTAATACGAGTACTCACGATATTTATTTTGTACTCCGATATTTCGACCCAGTTGCGTGAATCGTAGTCACGAATGAATTGCGGTGGTGCGTTGAAACTTTTGACAGAATGACAGATGACATTTGACACTACTACATAAGTCTATCAATTGTTTGATTTATAAGTTTCAACGCGCCACGCAGTTCATCCATGACCACGATCCATGTAACTGGGTCGAAATATCGGAGTACCTACAAAATAAATGTCATGAGTAGGTACTCGTATTATAGTAAAAATGTGTTAAGTCCACAATGAGTTAAGTTTAAAATGTTGTATTGATCGGACTCGTTTGTAAAATGTGGGTACCTCGCTTCCTTTTTGGTCGACAATGTTCGGTAATGCCTTTGGTGTTATTGATGGCCAGAAGGTGACCACTGACCATCTGGTGGCTTGGCTACTCTTTTGTCGGTTATGGATCGTGACTAGTCACTAGATATACTAACAACGGTGGAAACAATTGGAACGCGCGATAAGGAACTTCGTTCCAAAAAAATAAAAAAAACAATATTTACTTAAGTAAAGTATCTACTACACGAACCTGTTACCGAATGTTTTTAGTTCCTTGACGCCTACCCATTAAGTCTGACGTCTTAAACCCATTAAGGGCCCACTACTGAGCACTAGTCTTTTCTCATGAGGCTCACCATCATACTCCACGCTGCTCCAGTGCCGATTGGTGGAGGGATCAGTAGCCAAACCAAGTTACAAGTTTACATGCCGTCAGGTACAACGCCTGCCAATGTTAAATAGCAATTGATCTTAGAGTCATCACAGAAAACTACACTGCGGACGGACGCATGGACGGACATGACGAAACTATGAGGGTTTCGTGTTGACTACGTAATCCTAGAGAGTAACTACCCGCGACGTGCAATGGTTAGGTACCATGCCGGATCGCCGTGCCGAGGGTCCTGGGTTCGATTCCCAGCGAGGCGGAAATTTGAATGATGAGTTTGAATGTCTATTCTCGGTCTAGGTTTGAATGTCCTTGTCTTGTGTGTTGTCCATAGCACCCACGACACAGGGAATCCTAGTGTGGGGCTATGAGTGTGAAGCGTTATTATTATTATTATTAACTTATAAATAGTGGATATAATATTATAACTTATTAGAAGTATGGTCTTTCATTAGTATTTTTTGCTCGTTGCGTTTAAATACTTTTTAAAAGGCCAGTTTGTGCCAAAACGGGTAGTATTAATCCACTGAAGACTGACTGATGAAGTCTAAAAAATTAATCCACTAACTTGATTCGAGTTGCAGGCATGTTTGTCTGTAGTGTTTGCGGGGTTATGATCGATTGGTCATTAACCTAATAGCTGATCTATTTCGGAACGATATGATAGGTGCTGGTCCTTTAGGGCTGTCACCTACAACCTTTTTTTATTTTAACAAGCTTACTAAATCAAAAACATAGATCAAAAACACGAAAGGCATCACCAATGCGTTTCCAGTCAGAAGAGAAGCATTATTTCACACATTTTGTGTTTTAGAAGTCAGTAGATAATAATATAATAATCTCTATGATGAGGCAATATTATAAGAAACATCATTTATTCATACTCATTATTTTATCCATACTGCCATCTCGAGTTGTCGCCATCTTTACAGAAATACAGACTTAAAAACATCTGTGAGATTAATAAATACAATACATACCTATAGTTATTAGGGTTATACTGGTTTCCCGGAAATCTTGCATAATATCGAGTTGCTCAAATCATCCCAGAGGAATAGGTAGGTATGCGACAAAATCTATCCTATTTTCTCATCCTGGACATGTCCTGTATGCAAAGTCCGTACATCGATTAACTCGTAATGGAAGCATAAACACCTTCACAAACATTGACATCTTATAAGTAATGTTAGTAGGATTATTTTTACAATGTTCTTACCCTTGTATCTCTGGGTTTAATTCGTCTCTGAGAACGATCTGAGGATTCATTACCTTGTGTTGTGTCCACGCACTTTTCATTTAATAATTAAATGAAAACTCTATGTACTTACCTAAATTTAGACTGTTTTGAAGTCAAAAAAATATTAAAATAGAATGTAAATAGACACGAAACAACCCTAGAGAGGAAATATTTACAACCGTGAACTTCGAGGACAATTAAAAATATTGAACAATGTCGATAATGCAAACGCAAATTGGGGTAAACATTGATGTCGTTATCGATTAACCAGTCTGTATAATTTTTGTAGAACCTTTTAACATCTATGCCACATAATAGATGCTCAAATAGTATAATAAATTTGCATGTAGTGTCTCTAATGTGTAAAACGAAATAAAATGTGGGAGCACAACAGTAGGTTCCTTTTCTATAAATTACTAGTAACCCAGGATGGGTTTCTTCGATTCATATGGTCCTGAAGCAACTACTGAAACCAATGATGGTAATTAATACATATTTGGAATGCAATTATGCAATCTATGATTTAATCAAAATATCAGGTTCCACCGAGATTTGAACTCGGATCGCTGGATTCAAAGTCCAGAGTGCTAACCATTACACCATGGAACCGATGATTAATATGATTTATTTTTGGAATGCAATTAGTAATGTATATGATTTAATTAAAATATCAGGTTCCACCGAGATTTGAACTCGGATCGCTGGATTCAAAGTCCAGAGTGCTAACCATTACACCATGGAACCGATGATTAATATGATTTATTTTTGGAATGTAATTAGTAATGTCTATGATTTAATCAAAACATCAGGTTCCACCGAGATTTGAACTCGGATCGCTGGATTCAAAGTCCAGAGTGCTAACCATTACACCATGGAACCGATGATTTATATGATTTATTTTTGGAATGTAATTAGTAATGTCTATGATTTAATCAAAACATCAGGTTCCACCGAGATTTGAACTCGGATCGCTGGATTCAAAGTCCAGAGTGCTAACCATTACACCATGGAACCGATGATGATTATTTGACAACTGTAGTATCGTATTTAATTATTATACAGTTTTATTAGTTGCTTGAACAGTTGGCGTACGTAGATGATGATTAGCCCTTTAAAGTTAACAGCTGTAGCTGTAATTCCAATTTTTCTTTTGGAAATCTAGTCACACCCCAGTATTATAATACGACTTACAGAGGTGTGCTATCTTTAATTTCGGGAGATGATATGATGAGTATGTATGCATGCCAGTTAAAGCTAATAAACACTCAATAAAACAAATTACATTTACTATCCAAGTATGCAAGAGCCCTAGAAAAATGAATGAAAGATTCCACCATAGCATATAAGACTTACATTTTATGGTTTCAGACTGTGAATATTCAATTATTATTAGTTGTTTTAGGTACGTTATATCCAATATAATTTTAATGTAGGTTAGTATTGATGTTAAAGGCATTGGGTAAGTTTAGTCTATGATCGTAATTCTGTCTTTTATTGAGTTCGTTGTGGAAAATGTATTGTGGAACATTAACTGTGAAATTGAAAAGGTCCTTTGTTGTTATGACTTTGTCTGGTCAGAAATAAAAAAAAATATGTTAGATCTTAAAGTACGGGATGGGGCGCACATCTCTCCTGGGACGCTGGACGTTAAACGCCTGTTAGCACGCACTGCAGAGCCGGATTCTGGATTTTTTTAATCATATACGTATTCATAAAATTAAGCATTCAATGTTTTACTTCGGGTATACAGAATAGGGAACATCACAGTGATGATAGGAATTTCAATGATTAAATGAGTTACTTTAAAGTTTAACTAGAGGCAAGGTTCGTCAAAAGATGTTTCTCCGCTGAGACAGTTGTCTCACGTAACGACGCCGACGTAACGTAGTTATATTGCGAAGTAACCTCCAAGAGTGCTCAAATATAACATGAGAAGATTTCTGTCTGTGATTCACATGCGTACTGCACTTAGATTATCTTATGAACTTTTACATAACGTTAGATCAATAATAGTTAATTTATTAGGTAATCACAAAAAAGACTGAATTTTTCTTTCATTTTTAATTTCATTTCAAATCAAATCAAATTTTTTGTTTACTTGAATGTGGTTATGTACAATAATATATTATTAATAATAAAAATATAAATAAATTATAAATATGTAACAGAAAAATTAAATCAATATAATACTATGATTTATGACAATTTCAGAGCAGTTTCATTTAAATCAATACATTAATAAAATTAATAGTTATTAAATTAAATTTTGTTTTAATAAACATTTATATTAATTTATGTAATAAATATACAATTACATACATTTAATATAATAATTTTCATAAAAAATTATAAGTCATATAATCAATATTAATCAGCATAAACTAAGTCAGTATCTAAAATATAATAATAGTAAAATAATTAATAATTTCAAGATAAGTCTAGTAATGACCTAGATCGCACCACTAAACGATTTGTACTTACTTGTCATATCCAAAAAAAAAACATTAATGTCCCATAAATAAAATTAACTTTATAAAAAAATCACCGCTCCAAATCCGGCCCCTGTTCCGAATCGCCCTGTATATATAATTCAGAACGTCCGCGCGCGTCTCGGACGCAATCAGTATTGTGAATAATGTATGCGGGTGATGATTGCGAATCGCCCCGCGCGAGATTCGCGTTATTGGGATTTGTGACGTCGTTTCTGAGTAAAAATCATTTCGGAAATAGGTTTTCTCTTTTTTATTCCGGGGGTTTTTTGGGAATCTCTCTCTAAGCCCTCTTTATTAGAAAACAAAAATTCCACTGCAGTATAATAATTAATATCCATTAACTTCGATACTTATTTGTAACTAAGTTTTTTATATCCTTTGATTGGTTCTTAATTTGTAACAGTGTGTGTAAGTAATGATCCCTTGTTTAGGTCTTCAAGATATTGATTGAGGAAGCGCAAGTCACCTACAACATCAAGTCAACATGTTACTGAAGTATCTTTCTGAGTTACATAAATTATTACGTATAAGCAAAAATAATAGCCATAATGTAGCTAATAATGAGATTAAAAAAAAAATTAAAAAAAAAAATTCACGGACTTATCCTAAAAAATTTATCATCAATCATTGAAGTACTATTACTTCGTATAGAACAGACACCCCGAACAATGAGTCGCGGAAATGCATTGCAGCCAGGTGGCTTACTTCATTCACTCACTTGTCACTCACCTGCGCTCATTGCGGCCGCATGCCAAAATTGTTTAATAACAAACTGAAAAAATGCCGTCTTGCGTGAAAAAACAAAAAACAAAAAAAAATGGTATTACTTATCATCAATTAGAAAACACAATATTAACTTAAATGAACTAAAACGAATTTATTTCAATTATTGTGTAATGTTCCCGCCATTTTTGAATGAAATGCAAATAAATTGATTTGAATTGAATTGAATTGGAAAAATCATGAGGCGGGCTTACACACTTGGCAAGCCGTAAGCGTGTTATTGGACGAATAAATAAGCCCGATAAGAATGACTATAGTACCTACTCTTTGGTAAATAATAAATTATGTGTATTACATTACTCAGTGAATTCAATTAAACATTAAATCAAACATTTGGAAGAGCTAAAGATTTAGAGTCGTTGACTGTTTGTCATGGTTCGGCAAGTGTCTTATACAAAGTTACTCTATGGCAAGTGTAAATTGCCTTCTAGAGTTTGAAAAAAGAACGCGTCATCGCGGTTTCGGGACACACATTTTGTTCGAGATGTCTGTTCTATGTCATTATATTTCAATGTCATCAATTGTCTTTCTCCTACTTAAATATCCAGAAATATCGATGTTGACTTCTCAACGCTACGGTATTCATTAATTAATTATCAGGTTCCATACCATGAACTCTAATAAAATGTGTCATGTACAGGACATGTCAGCTTGTAGCTAAAACCCTTAATTGATATATTAATTCATCTCCCCCTTTTTAATGTCAGTTTAATTAAGTTACTTCTTATTTATTTATAAACTAGTAGGATACACAGCGTGTTCCAGTAGGTACGCTAACAATTTTTCTGATTACAATAACAGATCAGTTTTCAGTCTGTATTAAACGCCATCTTCACATAATAATACCTATCTTCTAATTTTGGTATGGGAAAAGTGGTAAATTGACTTTACCAGTGGACTCAGTGAATGTGCCTCGTTCATTATAATATCATTGGTTTTAGTGGTTTCAAACCACCTTCGGATTATTGCCTTTGAAATGAAATCATTTTGAGGCCTATCGGTTTAGATGGTTTTAGAGTCTATAAGGAACATCTGTATGAACATTTTTTGTGTTTTATATAATAATATTGTATGTAGATTACCCCTTTCTACAAAGCTTAAAGTGAAACTTTTTATACTTTTTTTGTACAAAAGTTTTTAATAGTGTAATTTAAAGTTCCATAACAAAGTGTGTAAAACACATTTTTTTAAACAGTGATTAATTAGCCAACTTACAACACAAACTCAATTCAATTGGAATTCATACGTTTGGTCCTTTCACCTTTAAGGTACCGTTATAGGATTGAGGCCTGCGCGGGAGTCTTCGAGACAGTGCATCTGCCTTTCACTTGACGTCACTAACATCACTGGTGAAGGAAACCTGTTGTGTACGGTTCTTAATTTGATGTCGTAGAGTAAGAGGTTCCATGGTGTAATGGTTAGCACTCTGGACTTTGAATCCAGCGATCCGAGTTCAAATCTCGGTGGAACCTAATTTTTGTGAATTAGGTTTTAGGATTTAATTGCATTTACAATTTAAAAAATCTATATATACTTAATTTCTTGAAACGTGCTATTTTTTTGTTTTCAAAATTTACCTTGAACATTTACAAAATGAAAAATTTTACAAAATATCAGGTTCCACCGAGATTTGAACTCGGATCGCTGGATTCAAAGTCCAGAGTGCTAACCATTACACCATGGAACCGTTGACTGATAACGATCAATTTGATTACAATTTTAATAGCTGTTTGTTGTCGTAGCTATTAATTACTTGATTGCATATTGTTAACGCATATGTTGCATATTGTTATAATATATAGTTACTAGGTAGACTCTTAATTGAACCTCTCAGTATGAGGAAGTGGAACTATTCTGGTCCAATGTGTCCAATATTAATTATTTATTTATTGAATTGTGCAGACTTTAATGGCTTATTAATTATATCAATTTATGCTTAATATGCAGCTTAATGCCCACTGCCCTCTTTCGTTAAAATATATTTTTAATAGTTTTATACCACATTAAAAAGATAAGGTACCTAGTACTCTTTACGCTAAAACAACCTCTTCTATACAATTGACATGCAGTAATATAAAAAAAGTATTTTATTCAGTAGATATTAAGTCCTATTTGAAGCCGGTGATACATAATTATGTCTCTTTTACATTATTAACTTCTCTCTTTTTTCTTACACGCTGTAACTTTTAGGAGGATAATATAAAAAGGTGACAGATAAAAAAATAAGTACATAAATACATCCATAACACATCATACTGGTTATGAATGAAATGCAAATAATGAAAACATATGAAGTAATTCTATTGACACAGACTAGCCCTACACACATGTTATTATGAATAGAGACTTAATTTGGAGTTTTTGTATTAGTCCATACAATTCCCATATGCAAATAAGTTCATTTGTTCAAGTGCGTAATTAAATTAAAACTGTACAATTTACGCGATGTAAAAGCCTAATGACAAAGGCTGATTTAACTTACATATTACTTATTGGACAGGTGACTCAAAAAACTGCTAATAAATAACGCTTTAGACTCATAGCCCCACAACAAGATTCCCTGGGTGGTTTGTGCCATGGACAACACACAAAGACACTCATAACGAAAACAGGTCATCATAAAAATTTCTGACTCTCTGGGAATCGACCCAGGACCCTTTGAACGGGCGCCGCGGCGCCGTGGCGGTCCAGCACGGTAACAATTACGCCACGCAGGTCACTATATTTTGAAAGATATGCTCAGGAGTTTCGCCATTGGGTAAAGGTTTTTTCTAAGTAAGAAGTTATCATGTCCTTCATCATAAAAAATATAATTATATTGCGTTCTAAAGTCAAAACACTTTTTACTAAATAAATAAAGTATATAAGTAGGTACATAAATCAAAAGACAAACTGACATTGTGCCGTGTTTAGACGTGTTTAGCCGTGAAATATTCAACAAAATCACAAACTAAATAAATACTTCCAATGGAGACTACTATAATATAACCACTAACTTATACGCAATCTTCCTAAACAATAAAACGAAATTCAAGTGGAAGGCTTGATAATCCGCAAGTCGTTGGCAATTTCATCACGACAGTATCACTTTCCGATATCATCCCATCTCTCCACCCTTCCGCTTCACCCATTGCTATCAAATTTATTCAAATTGTACCTACTCTGTCGCCGCGATACCATCGCACCTGCTTTGCTGACCGTACAATAAAAAACCGACTGAAATCCAACGAAATAAAGTCCCAAGTCCCCTAAAAACTAAAGTCTCAATTCCAAACAAGCGATATATGATTAAGGATTGAAATTCTTATTCCACTCAAAATAACATCCGTTTCCTTTTAGCAGAGGTTCACTTGCTTCTCCGTCTACCCTCCATTGTAATTTAAACTTTCTATGAACACATTTAAGTTTAAATTTCCTTTATGATGTGGGTAGTGTCTTGAGGTAAGCAAATGGAAATAGGTATCCCTGAAACTGTCTGGAGTCCTTTGTTTCAACCCGCTAAAAGCTAAGAGACGTGATCCTTTGTCAAAATGCAACTAACACTGAGGGTAGACGCCATATTAAAAAGTTTCCTATTAGATGGGAGTTGTGGTGACTTGAGTTTTTCTTTTATACCTGAAATTACTTTGTAAACAGACACGCAATATTATGTTATCAAATAGTTTGATTTATAGCATTTTACTCGAAGACTGGTAATATTATGAATGATATTGAGAAAACAGGCGTATTCTACTACTGTTGTACAATGCAGAGCTAAATATTTATTCATATCATAATTTTAAAATATTAATAAGTTTTTGAATTTTGAATTAATATTGTCAAAGACAGGAGTGTCATCCCTAGTGATATCTATTCCGTAGTAAATAGTATTAATATTCTGTGATTAATATAAATTAACTTTAAGTATATTCTTATCTACGAATTGCCTACTTGGCCGAGAATAATAAAATTTGTTATTTAACATTCAAATGTCACAAGGTCAGATCTGACTTTAAAATAATAATTTGCGCGGATCCGAATACCGACAAAGATATTTCGTCCAAGTAATATTGATATAAGTTACTAATATCGTAAATATTTACTTGATTCTAAGTTCCACGTACCTTCTGTCTTAGAGTCATAGGACCCAGTCCACAGTGCATTAGGTGAAGTGAAAAGATTGACTTAGACTGAAGGATAGATGATCAGATCAGACATGACACATGATTCAAAAACTATACAAGGATACTAACTGGAAAAGATGTCTGCACATGCTCTGTACAATACGGAAATTTTGCGAAGGAGCACGGTTTCTATAATATACTAGCTTTTGCCCGCAGCTTCGCACGCGGAAATTATGCTTATCATAAAAAATAGTGCGACTATAAATTGACATGTAAGCTATTTTATCTTTCAGGTTGGATCAAAGTGCACATGGTGTGTAAAGATTAAAATCGGTTAAGTAGTTTAGGAGTCCATCGCGGACAAACAACGAGACACGTAATTTATATATATTAAGATGTATTAGCCTTTTTCCATCCCACTGACCGCTGCTGCAGATAAAATCAAGTATATTTTAACACCTATTTTGTGCGATTCAATTTAACAACAGTTGAAATAAGAGTCTTAAAACCCCGAAGCATTTCTTAAGTTCACCCCCATTTCCGTAGCACCGCGCCCTAAGAAAGACATCGAAAAAACGGTTAACTCAGCAAATTACGCGCGAGCATAATATTGAGTTGACGCCCTAACAAATCGACTTACACACGGTTAGGGCTATTGAAAAAACCGTCACGACGCGAATAAGATGAAATTCCGCGCGGCTCTTATCCGTTCAACTTTTACGTATACAAGCGTTTGTTTCGCGGGAAATTAGGCTCTTACTCACGCGACTTTTGATGATTTTAAGACTGATTTTATTTTGCCATCATCATCAATCATTTATTTTGGAAAAACATAGTGTCATACAGGTATATTATATTTTACAAATTTCTTATTTTCTGCCTCCATAGGCGTTTTGAAATACTAAAATCGCATTTCTTAGTGCACTCAGAAGCAAATTGTAGGTATGTGTTCAAAATGTTATGTCCAACTTCTTGCTTATTCTTACTAGTATGTTAGATATTTGTGTCAAAAAATAGTGCCAAAAAATATTATATTACCAGAAGTAAAATATTTTTTCAGCTGAAATTATCTACAGTGGGTAGTCCACTAACAAAAAAATGTTAAGAAACCAAATTGCCTTAAAAAAAGGAATACTAAATATTTAAAAAATTAAGAAATATATATTAAATGTACAAGATATAATATCTATGTTTAGTCAGCCGACAAATGACTCGTCGTGTTTCAGCTGGGGGCTTGAGAGCAAGTTTTTTCTTTCGTTTTCTTCTGTCTTTCTTGGCCGGCAACGCATCAGTAATACCTTTTGTGTAGCTGATGTCCATAATAGCCCCTTACCATCAGGTGGATCGTCAGATCGTTTGCCGGCTATTTCCATAAAAATATGTCAAACATCAAATCGCCAAACTTCATACTACATCGTGTATCAGTCGCAAGTACAGTCCAGGCCTTAGCAACGTAACGACAGTCGCAAAGTTATCGCTGAATTTACATAAAGATCGGCGGAGAGTCGGAGGCACATCGGAATCGAGTTAGGGGTTGCTTTAAACTGTCGCTCGGTTGACGCCCGACTCGGCTGAAGTTTCACGAGGCTGTTAGAGCTGCGAACGCTACAAGCAGGTATCGATGAATATACCAACAAAGATCAATGATGAATAGTTGAGAAGGCGTACCTATTTAAGTGTACCAAACACTTGGAAGGTCATTAAAACTAAACGTTTCCATTGACAACTTAGTGGTTACCCCTTGTGGTTGATCTTGATTGAGTTCGGCATATACCTTTTGCGTGAAATTAACTAACACTGGCTTTGACTGGCCTTAATTTCTTGCTTGGTTTTACCATTCAGTAGGTAATTAAGTATGCATATTGTAGAGACAGATACCTAATGCTCCTGACAATAGTATTATATATTATACAGTATCTGTGAAAAGTATCAGGTATTCGAATTTTTTATGTAAAATGTGCGGATGCGCCACCTGTAGGGCTATTCTCTAAATACCAACTCGAAATCGAAGCTCACTCAAGTGAGGATAGCTCACTTCGAAAGCGAACTGGCATCGACTTGATATGTCATTCTCTAAGCATCTAGTACGCACTTGTGAAGGTGACGTAATTCGATGATCGAAACAAATAAATCCCTTACCAAACATGTCAAATTAACAACAAGTAAGCCTGAAAAAGTATCTATCTATCTATAAGTTTATCTTAGCACCGCAATCTACACTGCGGCGCCACCTGTAGGTACTATCGAATTTTATAGAATAGATATTAAGACACTCATCACGGATTCAGCTGTCGAGTTACAAAAACATCCTTACAGAATAGCATTTCTGTTAGTGGTCAGTGTCGCCCATTAACATCAGTAACACGATACGCATAACCAATGCGCTGCCGGGCAAGAAAGAAGAGGAGAAAAGAAGGAAAGAACTGACTCCTAAGCCCCCAGCTAGAACATAAACACACCTTAAGATTTAAAAAAAATGCATACAGTTAATATACTTAACTTATTCAGTAGATATTTTATTTCGCGGATATCGATATCACCAGGACATGTCTAGGCTCGCCACTAACTTGTCCAAGAGGGGTATCGAGTTACCTCGTTCTACGATCCAATTTCATTCAACAGCCTGCTCGTATAAAAAAAAGAATAAAAATCAAAACGAGATTATAGAAGAATAATATCTATAGAAATAAACAGAAGAATAGGTATTACAGAAACTGTACGAACTAAAATATGTACTTCTTTCTCTACTTTTTTGTAACTACGTATAAAATAACATTGTGTGTGCGGCGTATATTTCGGTATTGTTCAATATTATTGTGGATTTCCAGAAATTATGATATTTTCATGTCTATCACGCGGCAATATTTTAATTGAGAAAATGATTTCAAGTGGTCGGGTTTAAAAATGGAGGACGACAATAGAATTTGGAGTGATACTACTAACTGTATTGATATTGATAATATTACTACTTCCACGGAAAAGCAATGTTTGATAAAATGTATAATATTAAAACATGGGAAACGTATTCCGAACTATGGAACACATCTACTGATGCATAACGCGATAAAGCAAAGAAGAATAATGCACTCGATAAGTTGTTAGAAATTTTTTGTTTGATAAAATTAGTGCAATAACTAATATAACCACTTCTTTCTTATATCCATTAAATAAAGCGTGTACACGAATCAAGTAAAACTGACTGAATCAGATTCTACCACAAAAAATTGACAAAAATATTGTGTAATGTGTGGGACCACATAACTATTGTCGAACATTAATGTCAATTTTGCATACACAACATTATTACATGTGAAGAAAGAGGTAGCGATGTAGTTTTGACGCGAGAGCGATAAAGACGTGTGATAAAGCAATAAAGAGTGCCTTGCGGACATCGGAACAGATTTTTCGGTTGATTTGTAAGGGCATAACGTATCTATATTTATTTAAACAACATTGCCTACCTAGACAACTTGAGACCGATCACCACGATTTGATTTCAGCAATCGTCTTATCACGTCCACCAAATACCGATCCGCGACTGAGTTATATCAATTTAATCGTTCGCATTGAAATTCTAAAGGCGCCGCGACGAATCAATTACAGGGGGTCCTCAGGGGGACTTCAGGGGGTCCTCAGGGGGTCTCAGAGCATTCAAATAACGCCCTCCGCCCACCGCTGATAGAATTGTTATTGAAGAATGTGCGTGTGATAGAATGCGAACCAATAAACTTGTGGTAGTGCGCGATCGAACGCTCGGAGTTAAGTTGTCAGGTTATACATAAATGGCTTAAGTTTCCTGTTTTTTTCTTCTCATTTTGCTAGTCAAATTAATTAGAAGCATACCTCTCTTAATACGTATAATATAAATATAGTATTAATTTTGGAAGTCTTTCATAAAGCCTCTTCCTATCATTCCTACTCATATATCCTTCCTATCTTGAGTTCAAAGTTCTGTTGAACAAAGTGAAACCAAACAAATCGTACCTATCTTTTTTATGTAAGTAATTAGTATAGTACCAGCATCCCCTACCGTCCATGGACATCTGTTATAAATACTGAAGTGTATTAACTATTAACTAATTGTAATAGAAAGTGAAAACATATTTTTGACCAGTAACGCGTTAGTGACGCCTCTAGTACTGGGATAGCCTTCACCACTTGCCATCACGTAATCCACCTGTTTGTTTGAAAGTTGTTAAGATATAGAAATGCTAAATAGGCAGACAAAAATCATTTCTGCATCTTAAAAAAAAAAAATTTGTACCATAGATTTTCATAATAATATGATAGATGAGTAACCGCCCTCGCTTTGCTTCGGTTTTCTTTATTTTTTACACCTTGGGTTACATTATTGGAGTTTTATTAAGGATCACTAATTTTTTTGGTAATATAATATAGCCTATGTCACCCGGGGATAGTGTGGCTTCCCAACAGTGAAAGAAAATTTCAAATCGGTTTAGTAGTTTCGGAGCCTATTCAATACAAACAAACAATCAAATCTTTCCTGTTTATAATATTAGTATAGATAAATAAAACATAAATAAAGATGTATACAGATTGATCTTAATAACATATTCAAGATAAAGTACTTATTGTTTACAAAAATTATTAAGGTAACCTTTTAATACAGGCAATATATCGCGAAATAAAAATTCAAATAGGTATGACATTCGCTATGAAAAGTGATTACTGCGGTAAAAAGTCGATCACATACAGTTTTATACGCGGCCGTAAATACGACAAACCTTGGTATATTTACGACAAGCAATATGATACTAAGTGATAGGGCGATAAAATTTATTTTCTTACGCGCGTCAAACAATATTCTAATATTGTTCGAGGACGTTATAAAACGTCAATACAATAATCTTAAGCGGATACGACGCGGACGCTACTAATCGTCAAAGGAAAATGAGTTTAACAATTTTTGTTGGATAAGGAGCTCCATCTATTTTTGAGTTTAAGCCAACTTTTTGCTTGTGTTGAACAACAGATTGGTTTAAAGCCAAGTTCTGTATTGCCCAGTTTAATTCCAACGGTAATGCTTGGTGGTAGCGTTTCCCTTCCGTACCTATTAGCTACCAGTTACCACACTTCCAAAATTTTCTTTTTGATTAGCCATTAATAGCCGGATCCATCGCTTTCTTCTTCACCGTCAAAACATTGCCATGATTGCCATCACGAGGCACCATCAGACTTTACATACAAAATATCTATGACTTTGTTGGCAATTGGATTAAAACTATTTCCAGCCAATCGGAGAAGACAGTAGCTTCTGGTAATTGAAAAGGCTTGGGACGCAGAAACTTCATCACCCTCCTCCATTAGGAGGGAAATACTTGACCATTTTATCGTTTGCAATACACATTTCTTGTAACAACATTACCCAAATTAATTTACAGAGAAAATATTTGACTTGACTTTACCACTTTTAAGTTTTAATTTACACTTTTCTAGTAGCTACCAACATTTCCAATTGAAACACTGGATTCAAATTCTGCAACGGTATAAATCATCTCCACTATTTTACCGACGCCATAAAAAAAATGATTTACCTGAAAGCTTTTCAAGCACGATAGCATGAAAGCGACCCAACTCTTCACCGGATCAGGGTCCCATAATTGTGTCTTCTGTGACAGCTATGAAAAATTCAAGATGGCCGATCTCCAAAAAGGTATTCGCACCCCCGAGAATCAAGATGCGTGGAGGCAGAAAATTATGCAAAAAGCTTTGATGGTCAAAACACCGCGAAGGGCACTTTTACTACATTGCCGCATCAATATTTTATGTGACACCTCTCTCGCTATATAAAATCAATCATTCGGCTGTCTGTCTCTTTACATTCAGTCGGGGTGCCTTATCATCATATTTTTTACCTCTACGCTAATATTGAGTTCTGAACGATTTTCCGTTGTACAGTGTGTTACATTACCATAATTCTCTGAGTTGATATTCTTTTGCGATACATTTTTTGAGATAAACGCTTGATAGATTTACGCATAGACGTTACTTCCCAGAAACTGTATAATATTGTATGAAAACTAAGAAAGTAAATACACCTGCTTATTTTTGACATGGACATGGACATTTTTGATACCACAAGCCAAGCTCCTGTGTTCGTGGTGCATTCTGTTGAACCGTGGAGAAGTAAATACAGCGATGCCGCCTGGTTTTGAAGAGACAAAAAATATTGTTTAATTTATTAAGTCCTTATTGAAAACTTAAAAACTAGGTTACAAGGGGCGGATTACAATGGGATGCTCCATCAATCAAACAAAGTGATGGTTAAAAGTTGCGATAAGTGCTACAAGAATAAATAACCGAGTCCCATGCTTCTTAGGCCAGTGCCGATACCTCTGAAAACAGTAAAAAAATGAAAAAAATTATAATAGGATGAAACCTATTGCAAAAGGAAGAGAATATAACAAAAAATAAAGGAAAAATAATTTACGGGCGATCTGAGGTCGGGAAGTGGGGGGGAGGGGGGGTTTAAGGGTAAAAAACGGTTTATCTCAATTTCCAGCAAAACTATAAGTCCTATGGAAAAAAGTTAAATGGCAAAGTTATAGGTAATAAAAAGGTCTACAATTTTTGCATTTACACTTTTTTACATAACCTCAAAATTTATGTTAAAAAATTCAAATAACCAAGTTTTTGGTTTATTATTTTTATCTTATACAAAAATATTTCTTTTTTCACGAAATTTGGTGAAAACTTACCTTTTTATTTCTCAAATATACTGTATTTTTTTTTATTTGAAATATTTATTTTTTCACCTTATTTTGACTTAATATCGAAAAATCACCCTAATATTCAATCGAAAATTCACCTGTCAAAATATTCGATTTATTTAAAAAGTCGGTGGGCTTTTTATTTGTTGAAATCTCTACTTTCTGATGGTATAAAAAAGATATACACTACTATGGTAAATTTTCTCAGAAAATGCAATGAAACGACAACTATTTTTGCATGTTTCTTGCAATCTTTATGGATTTGTAATTTTTTTGCTTATTAATTTAACATGGATTTTGACGTTTTTCGATTAATTAAAGTGTAAATTTTAATAAATGGCTCAAAATTGTACATAAATATTAAAAATATATATTTAAAAACTCGAACTCGAATAATTTTTGTGAAAATAGTTGTCGTTTCATTGCATTTTCTGAGAAAATTTACCATAGTAGTGTATATCTTTTTTATACCATCAGAAAGTAGAGATTTCAACAAATAAAAAGCCCACCGACTTTTTAAAAAAATCGAATATTTTGACAGGTGAATTTTCGATTGAAAATTAGGGTGATTTTTCGATATTAAGTCAAAATAAGGTGAAAAAATAAATATTTCAAATAAAAAAAATACAGTATATTTGAGAAATAAAAAGGTAAGTTTTCACCAAATTTCGTGAAAAAAGAAATATTTTTGTATAAGATAAAAATGATAAACCAAAAACTTGGTTATTTGAATTTTTCACATAAATTTTGAGGTTATGTAAAAAAGTGTAAATGCAAAAATTGTAGACCTTTTTATTACCTATAACTTTGCCATTTAACTTTTTTCCATAGGACTTATAGTTTTGCTGGAAATTGAGATAAACCGTTTTTTACCCTTAAACGCCCCCTCCCCCCCACTTCCCGACCTCAGATCGCCCGTAAATTATTTTTCCTTTATTTTTTGTTATATTCTCTTCCTTTTGCAATAGGTTTCATCCTATTATAATTTTTTTTGTTTTCAAAAATTATCGGCACTGGTCTATCTGTTCTGTACGGTAAGGACGGTAACATATCAATGATAACTTTGGTATCACTAATGTTTATGGACTAAGCAGCAACGATGACAACTCACCATCATTTAGTTCAGTCAGTTTAACCCCGAAAGTACAAGCACATGTGCATGAAATCTTATAATTTCCTATAAAAAAGTTATTAGCCTAACGACTAGAATAAACGTTGGTAGCGTCGACCATTATCACCAAGCAAACCATACGTGGCTATCAACAAAATCACATAACACATTGCATGACCATGGGCCGTAAGACATCCCTAGAGGGCATCAACATCAATTATTCCCGCTAACTACAGACACTATGGTTCGTTCCTTCCACACGAATGTTGGATCGTTGGTGCTAGTGTATTTTTATTAGTCTCTATAACAATTCAAGGTAATTCGATGTATGTTTAACTTCAGAATTGATCAAAAACGTGGTCAAACGTCCTGATTTATAGGCCGTTCTGCGCAAGAAAAATTCTTTACCTCTTTTATATTTATTTTAGTTCATTGCTAGTTACTACTAGTAACACTATAGTACTAAGTGTAAAGCAACCCTATAGTACGCAACACCAAAGGCAGTATATCTAGACGAGTTACCGGGCAAAGCAGGAGAGCAAAAAAATTAATTAAAAAAACTACGTAAGCTACGTCAGCTACGTAAATAAACTAAGAAGCAAAAATCAAGCCCAGTTTAAAATGTTCTTAAAAGCAATACTGAACAACTACACCATAAAAGGATTAACAGTCGGGACCAGTGGGCGACCATAGGCACGTACCATCATGTGGATCATCAGCTCGTTTTCGGGCTTTTTCCATTAAAAAAAATCATCATAAAACGACCACTCTGCCACGAGTGCACGACTAAAGGAAGAGAGACACGGAGAATAGTTTTGTATACGAATCATACGATTGTTATTTCATTCGTTAGGTACTTACATCAAGAAGCTATTGCGTGTCCAGAGCCATCTAGCGACAAGTAAGGAAGATTTAGTAAGACAGCAAGTTGTTACTCCGACAAAGCCACATTGATTTGTTGCAAACGAAATACCACTTTATTGCCTATTAAAATGCAGTTACCGTCGAACATATAAATATTGGATGTTAGAAGTAATCAGTTACTAGAATTTTAAAGTTGGAATAAATAGCAGATTAATTATAAAAATAGTGTAATTTTCCCGAAATAAGTAATGGTTATTATTTTTTTGATCGTCTTCAAAAAATGGAAGCTGTTCTCAATTCACAAGAAAATGCATGTGCTTGTATGTATGATATTTTTAACAGGCACTGAAATGTAAAGTGCGAAAGTATTGATTTTAAATTTTAATCGCCATTCAACGTTGTTAATTAAGTTTAATTGTTAAGTATTGTAAGTACATAGTACAATACTGAGTAAGTACCTAGTACCTACTAAGTTAGTTTCTATACTTGTAAAACCTAAAAGAATTAATGTTACCATGACTCCTAAACTGTATTTGTGAACAAAAATTGTTAAATAAAATAAAGAATTCGCGGTTATATCCGATAAAACGAAAGCAATTCTCATAATGGCGTACGCCATCGTGACGGTAGCGACAAATAAAACTAAATTTACATGGCATTAAAGTCTTGTGCATGTACGAATAGCGATACATGTCGTACGATACCCGCGGGTGTCGTCAAACCGATACTGTCGATAATTATCGAACGAAAGGTTATCGTGTGCATTGGATGTTTTACTCTTGAAGACATGGGTACGATAGGATTCTTTATTGCTTGACGATTTTTAATTTTGGGACTAGTTTTGGCTTGCAGCTTCGCCCGCAGAAGTAATCACTAACACATAAACGTCCATATAATCTCAGAGGAATATACGACCGGGATAAAATTTATCCTATTTTTCTTAACATCAGAAATGGTCTGGGTATGCCAAGTAAATTGAAAATTTGAAATAACAAAATACTTATTATAAAATAATAATATAATAAAAGTCAGTGAATCTGCATATGAATTGAAGAGATTTATTATTATGCTTTATTTATTAATAATAATGGAGAGAGAGAAATATTTACTAATTATACTCATTACGCGTTCTCTTGCTGATTCTTTCTTTCTCTTGGTTTTTTATGACAATCCGAATATATTTCTTTACAGAACTACATTGGCGTCGTCAACTATAAACTGACTTATGCTGTATACGGCCTGAGTGAGGAAAATGGTCACAGTTAAAGGCCGTAAGGTTTAGTGACAGTAACTACGCAATGCCCCGAGTTGCATCCTTCTGCAGTTATAGTTTTCCCTTAATCTATTCTACTTGAAACTATTCTACTTCTTCTATAGGTAGGTAAATGGTAAGTATAATCTCTAAACAGAACATTTTTATTTTCACTTTAATATCTCTTTGCAAATATTGCAATAAATTAATGATGTGTTTTTCATGCATACAGTTAATATTTTCCTTCCCTCTAAAAGAATAATTATGCAATAAAATTAAGCGCCTGACAAAAAAGAAGAGCAATGATTGGGTGTGAGTAAAAGTACACGTAATTGTTTCTCTTTCTCTAACCCTTAAATTAGCAGGCAAAACAAAATGTTAAAGATATGAATTTTTTGAATAGTTTTGGATTGTATATGTGTATAGAGGTTAAGAAAAAATATTAAAAAAAATCTATATGTACTAACTAATAAAAAAAACCATGTATGACCTGGTATACACTGCCAACTGCTTAAAATAAAACATAGTAATACAGATGTATGTTGTGGCATACTTTGCCAATGTACGGTAGGGATAAAAAACGAAAAAAAAACGCGAAACAGTATTTTTACTGAGCAAGCAATAACAAATCAATACTTTTTGTATAAAAGATATCATATTATATCATAATATGATAATTCAGTTGACAATTGGGTGGTTTTTTGCCAGTTACAAAACACAACACATAAAGTACCTGACACTTTACACAAATATCCGAGGTCAATTTTGAGGTCAAAGGCGGCATCGACCCTGATGCATCATATCCATCCTATGTTATCGTGGTCCCTGGATCGTGGATCTTCGCACCCTGGATCGGTGCACTCTGGGTAGGCTGTTTTTTTTTGTGTCAAATCTGCCACTTTTTTTAAACCCTCGTATATCTGTTGGTATCTGTTCAAAGTCATCAAATCCGCGACTAAAGAAAGTCTGAAACGTTGGCTCCAGTAATAACATAAGTGGGTATCTGTACAATACCCATTAACTACTATAAGAATCGCTAGGAAATCGCGAAATTAATCTTCAGTTTGAGCTCAATGATATTATAAAACACTAGCTGTCTTTTTCACTATTATGGTTTTAGTAATGCTATCCCTTTTACATAATTTAACAAGCGCTGATTGGTCGCAGTGTGTCGTAGCTGTTTTCGGAACAGATTTTTCGTTTGATTTATAAGGGTACGAGTAACTGCCCTCGCATTGCTTCGGTTTTCTTTATTTTTTACACCTTGGGTTACATTATTGGAGTTTTATTAAGGATCCCTAATTTTTTGAAAATATAATATAGCCTATGTTACTCGGGAATAGTGTAGCTTTCCAACAGTGTAAGAATTTTTCAAATCGGTTCAGTAGTTTCGGAGCCTATTCAATGCAAACAATCAAATCTTTCCTCTTTATTATTAGTATAGATAACGTATCTTTAATAAACATCATTGTTTGAGCTGTTTCTTTGCCGGTTTTAGCTACGGAATATGTGTCTGTAAAACAATATCAGTTATGATATCTGAAGAGAAGAAAAGAAAAAAGAGGGAGATTTAGTGAGAACATCTATTGGATGCTTGGTATCCTCTATTGTAGCTGTATGACGAAAGACAGCCTTTCGCTATTCATAGTTTAGTGTAAACTTCTTGATTTTTTGCTCGTTTAGCCATTAGTACTATACGCGGCCTTTTGCACCTGGTTTTCCTAATAGAAAAAACATGAAACATGGTCGCAATAGATGCAGGTGTTTCGTTTATAATCGACGGCAGTAGGTGTAAATCGAATAACATTGTTACATTGCTACAACTAGGTTCTTGTGAAGAGCTGGTGTAACCCTTCATCGATTATTATGGGTGTAAAACGGATGCTTTCTGCTAGGTCATTGTCGCTGCACTCTTCAGAATATAGTAGGCATATCTACTAGGCATATATTATAGAGAAATATTAATAGAAGGAGATGGCGAAGAAGAATAAGAGGCATGCATATTAATTTCTTTTTTGGCATCAGATGTTTCTATACACTCAGAAAGAGCTTTATTAGCAAGCACATGTGTAATTATTCTACCACTGTATATTAGTAGCTTTTGCTGCAGACAAAAAAGAACAAAAGCAAATGCAAGTAGGCAATATAACAAAAAATATAAATCGGCAAAAAACATAACCTTAACTTGGCAATGTACCTATGCCACGTCATACAAGCAAATTTAGGTATAACTTTCTATGAAATTGGCAGTGTATGTGGTGAAATACATCAAGTCAAAATAAAAATAAAATAATTATTTTTTATCTTGACGAGCGTCACTTGTTTCTTCTTCGTTGCAATTTTTAATTTTACAATCACTTAAATGATGTTAGGTCTAGGATTTATTTTTTTACCGATTAAGAAATAATGTTACCATCGAAATAAAAGTAGAAAACTTTAATTCGAGTCTTATTATAGACTGCAGATTTTGTTAAAATATGTCTTGTATGGTGCGACATACACTGTCAATTTAAGGGCTAAGAGAAGCGATTACGGGAATGAAATTCAGGCTTTACCTATACATATACATTAGAAAAATTGAGAGCGCGCATAATAAATAGGTCCTACATAGCACTACCGCCTCGGATGTGCAGTGCTATAATATTATTGATACGGTAATTTGCCGTATTATAAGGCAATTTATTTATTTATTTTTATATTTTCAGCAGACGTCTGATTGTATCATGGCAATATATCTTTTCAGTATTTTCGTAAACCTTTAGGACCACAATATTCCATTTGCAAATGTTGAATTTTTATCGTGTTGAATTGGCAAAATGTTGAATCACAAAATGTTGAATTCTTAAAAGTTGAATAGCTAAAAGGTTCTGAGCTCGCTAAAAGTTGATTAGTCTTTTTTTACTCGCCTCTCATCCGCAGGACTCATGCATTGTCTACCATGTCGTCGATCCGATTGTCGCCTATGCTTCACCATTCGATATGTGAAATATAATATTTGAGTTATCTATCAGCTTTTAGAGTCAACTCTTGACATAGGCATTTCATCAAAAACATAAATGTGAAATGAGAGCCTTGTTAAAAAAAGAATTGGGATCTAAACGGGTGCAAAGATCTGTGTAGAAAAGCTTATAATCTAACATTTTAACAAAAAATTAACCGACTTCAAATGAAGTATATTGTACTTGGGACATGGATGCCATTGTCAAATCTCGTTCAAATTTATGTGGAACCACACAAGTACCAGCTTTCCATTAAAACAAAAATCATCCAAATCGGTTCACCCAGTCCAAAGTTCTGAGGTAACAAACATAAAAAAAAAAAAAAATACAGTCCAATTGAGAACCTCCTCCTTTTTTTGAAGTCGGTTAAAAATTATCACAAGAACGTGTAATTGAAGCTTTACTTTTGACTTGGTTGATTTTCACGTACCTACGTAGGCTATATTATATTTGTGTAATTATCTTCTTTAAGTCTGTTACGTTACGTTGATGTAATGTATGGATGTAGACCTGGTATGTTACTTTTCTAAAATTTGATTCGTTGGTTGCTAACTAATGAAAACTAGCCAAGTCAAATGTAAAGCTTGAATCTCATCAAAAACATAAATGTGAAATGAGAGCCATGTTAGAAAACAGAATTGAGATTTAAATGGGTGCCAAGTTATGTGTAGAAAAGCCTAAAATTTTTGTCACAAGAACATGTAATTCAAGCTTTACTTTTGACTTCGATAGTTAGTATGTAGGTTAGATAGCTCTCGAGTTAAGGGGTAAAAAGTACCTCGAAATGGTTCGTGTATATTATACATTGTAATAAAAAAAACATAAACGTGTACGCGCGTGAGAAGTTATACTTCTTTGGCACGAAAAAAGCAACTAAAAAAACATAAAAAAATAAAAAAATCAATATTAAAAAATCAAAATAAGTTTTGAAAAAAAAACAAAAAAATATATCAATATTAAAAAAAAAACAATATAAAAAAATGTTAAAAAAAACAATATTCAAAGAAATATTAAAAAAAAAACAATATGTAGTATAATATAAATAATAATAATATTTTTTTCAAAACGGGCGTTTTTAAAAATGCGCGTGCCGTTTTTCGTCAACGTCGTTTTTGTGTCACCGTCCGTGTTACAATTCTTAATTTCACTCTTATAATTTTTTCCATTTATTTCATAACGCGCGTAAAGAAGTATAACTTCAAAAAATTTCCACTTGGTGATGAATTACGAATGAATTGCTCCCAATTGACCTCCAGTAGTCAGATGGGAAAATTTGCGTCTCAACTGACCACAAGTGGTGAGATTTGGTGGTCAGACGGTCCGGAGCGATTTTATATTTTGATGAATAAGTACTTACATATCTAAGGCACACATTTTGATTATTGAATTACAATACAAACTCGATAACTATGCCTAACTCTAAACACCAACTTATTTTACGTTTCATTTGACAAACAACGCAAATATTTGATCAAACCACCCCACTGTCGAAATAATCTCGTTATTAAGAACGCGCAATGAGCAACAATAAATAAATACAAATTCACTCAAAAGACTTCGGCGACTCCATTGTTCTCTGAACAGCTAACAATACAAAAATATAAGGTCTTAACAATCATGCAGATTTATTTAAAAATAAACCTTATTACTATTTACAACTTTTCAATATCGCTTGCGTAGCTCACGCACGATTTTTTTAAACAACTCTTTTAACAATACATCGTTTCTACAACTTTAGATTAATCACTTAAAATGAAAACGTAACTCTGTAACATAAGGTTCAAATTCCTGTGTAGCCTATTATTGAGGGTTAAACCAAGGGTTTGCAAAGCCGTAGGCCTATTTGTGTCGGTTTCACACTTACAACAATAGTGTCATGATTCGTGATCCGGGATTATCCGAGACAAGCCCGGGATTAGGTCGCGTTGCGGCAAACAAATGGCTCTCGGTAACAGTAACGGAACAAGTGTTACCACAAGTCCCGTCATTAATGATGTTCCAATTTCAAAAACAGTTACAACTTACAAAGATGTCACTACTTACAATACAGTACTGACTCATTTTAAAACAGTATGTCTATCCATCTATCCATCCATCAGCCTTTACGAGTCCACTGCTGAACATAGGCCTCTCCTAATTTGCGCCACTCTGACCGGTCCTGAGTCTTCTGAATCCAGCTGATACCCGCTGTCTACCTCAGGTCGTTAATCCACCTGGTCGGGGAATCCTATGCTCCTTTTTCCGAGACGTGGTCTCCACTCGAGGACCTTTCTTCCCCAACGGCTATCGGCCAGTCCATTGCCACTTCGCCATTAATAATCTAAGACTTTTTATTTTTACGAAAATTACAATTATTCAAAGTGTCTTAGACTAATTTTCTTTGAATATAGGTGATATTCCAATCATAATGTAATAGTGCAATTTGATCCTTCCTCTAATAATTTATTTATTTATTCTTCAACTAAGTATATTTGTATTCATAAGGGTTTCCCGAAGAGGCCAGTATATGCATGAATTCATAATTCTAAACTAACATTAAAGTTCTCAATTTCAATACTAACATGCCTTAATTGTTCCACTTTGATACTACTTGTCAAGAAAACCAGTTAACTTACCGCTGACATTTATTAAGAAACTGTTCAGGAGAGAAGGGTCAATTAATGCTGGTTTTACAACTACCGTCCAATTTAGAATGATTCCTCTCACTGTTTACGGCAGGTTGAAATTGATAAAGGGACACTGTTCACCTTATAATGGTCGTATCACATTGTTTAACACTAATTAATCAACCAGTAGTCTCCCGACAAAGGGATTAAGGTCTATTGTATCAGCTTTAAACGCGTTTGTTAGATGAGCTAGATATTAATTTAGCTATGGGTTATGGGTTTAGGTGCGGCAGTTAACATGACACATTAATTCTAATGGTTTATTGGACATGTATGCTGAAATACCTATGTATTTACGGGCAAACGACTGTGGTGAGAGAAATAGACATTGGAGAGATATTAGATCCGTTTAGATAGGATATAGTGTGCACGGTGGGTACACTCTTTTCACCATTTTTTTACGTTTATTATTCACTTTACGCTTTTCTTTGGCAGGTTCTCCATCGGAATCAACAAATATTAGAAAGACCAGACGAGAAGATTTTAAATACTAACTAAAAAAATTGTAGCGTCGCTCACTCTTTTTGGTAAATTTGCTGAAAAAGTTTCTATTGCCCTAGCTAGGATCCCGGGTTTCGTTTCCAGATATGGTCAAATTTCATGTGCTAGATATTTTTATTGTGAGACCTTTAAATGACGGGGAAACTGTTAATTAGACATTTTTTTCATAAGTCATCCAAATCATAAAAGTACATTATCTGATGCAACTACAATCGCAAGGATAAGGATCATTTCCTCATTTTACACAAAAGTTCCCTACAGACATGTCACTTCCTAGGGGGTTCTTTATAGTGATCATTCTTTGCTGAAGAAGACTGGTAGTCTGAGAAAATCAGTCAGTGCGCTGGAGCCGAGACTAGAGCTCTTGGAATCATCGGGTCATGCAATTCGATAGTATATGGTATCCCACGTTCAGTATCGAAGATCTTAGTGACTATTATAGGCAATAGAGACTCAAGTAATTAAGGTTTGACCACAGTTTTATGGACATGAATCATGATGAAACTAAAATTATTAATCTATGTTCTGAAGTCAACGAAAGTAGTAATCAAACATGTTTTGCACAATGAAAATCTCTACAAAACCCTACACAAATTAGTTACAAATCACCAAACATCTGCTTAACATGTCAGCCAAGGAAAACCGAGGATCTGGGCGCACAAACAAATCCCAATCTATTTACTTCCCCAGAAAGAACTCAGAATAAATTCGCATCGCCGATTTTCCATTACCGCCTGTCTGCTGAAACCGCTAACGATCCCAACGTCCTCTCTCCTGTCCCTGTCCAACCCCCTACACCCTGGGCCCAGCTCTCTCGCTCGCACTCTAGTGTGAAATCAGTCCGACAAATTAAATCCCGCCTCAGATTATTACATAGCTCAGTGACTGTTCATAAATAACCCGTAGGGAGGAACGCAGCGAAAATGTACTGAACGCGCCCGTTTCCAAGCAGCAATTTGAATTTAGAATAGAATTTTTACTATGCTCCCCAAATTGTTTTATAAAAGAGCACATTTCGGCCATATACCGTTAAAAAGAATCACTGGTTAAAACTGTTTTATATCGTATAAATTTTAGCTATTTATGTATGTAATACTTTCAACACTGAATACTACGTCTAAGTATCCAGATTCCTGACTCATATTTTATAATACATCCGTTATTGATATTATCTTGAACAACTTTGTTGACAGACTGGGGAAGAACCTCTACTACGCCTTATACCTAATTTTCTTTGATTGCTGTCATTATTTGTCAGTCTCGAGATTCTCAGAAACAAACATACATAATAATGGCATTCACTGCGCCTTTAGCTCTGTGGACTCTACAGGCGAGCTTGGGGTCCCATGTTCAACTCCCATAATATCATAGTCTAGAGTCTAGATAATATAAAAATAAGCATAGTCTAGATTCCAGCTTTTATAGTTATAGTTTTCAGTTGACGTCACTGAGTAACATATTGTCTTCATCGATAGTTTGTTCCATTACTTCCATCCAACAAAATCAACGTCACTGTCCAACGGGCGTCCGAAATTCAAATTCAAAAGCCCCGGCACCTGACAGTTAAAGTGGGGCGAATTGGGGCACATTGGGGCACATCGGGGCGTGCATTCCTCAGCGACGCGACGACGCGCAGTTATATTATGTCCGTGATTTATTGCATCGAATTCTCGCCGGCAATTAGTGCGTGCTCGGGCCCAGTGGTGCCAACAACGGTAGGTTGATCGAGGATTAGTCGGTGAATTAATTGTGTCTGTTAATTTATGCTCTAACGTCGTAACCGCGGATGGGGGTAGAATGATATTAGTTTTAGGAAGAAGGAGGAAACTTTATTTTGAGGGAAGTAACCATGGCATTAATCATTTTATGATAAATGTTTTTGTAGACATTGTGCATCAAACACAAACCACTACTGTAACGAATATTCATTGACAAATAAGCAGATTAGCCGCCTGGTAGTTTATATCACTATCTCATGGATTTCAGTAATTAACGGTATAGAAAAGTATAGAAAAAAAAGAAAAGAGAAGAAAGAGTCACTAGAACATTTCGTTTGATATGAAATTAATTCCTCTATTATATCTATAATAAATTGGTTAAAAAATAATAATTTAGTAATAAACTTAAACAAAACAAAAATAATTGATTTTAAACAAAGACACAATAATTGTAATAAATATAATATTAACTATTTAGGAGAAAAAATAGAGGATAGCGATACCGTTAAAATTTTGGGTTTAAAAATAGACAAAAAAATGAAATGGAATGAACAAATAGATGAAGTTTGCAAAAAATTAAGTAAATTCTCTTATGCACTGCGGAATCTACGAAAAGTTGTTTGTCTGCAAGCTGTCTTGACAGCATATCACGCGTATGCTGCTGCGGCCCTTAGATATGGGATTATATTTTGGGGTAATGCTACAAATAAGGACAAAGTTCTTAAAGCCCAAAAAACGTGCATTCGAGCGATATTTGGGCTTCGACGGACAGATTCTTGCAAGCCTTACTATAAGAGGTCAAAAATACTAACGTTGCCCTGTATGTATGTGCTAGAATGTGCTTTGTTTGTAAAAACCAATATCAAATTATTCGAATTTAAAACGCGCGCACGGCACAATGACAAGTTGCAGATAATTACGCATAAGACACATTTGTTTAAGCAAAGTATATTCTATATGGCTCCAGTTGTATATAATAAATTACCTAAAGATTTGCGTAATATATCAGAATTGGCAGTTTTCAAGAAAAAGCTTCAAGATCTGCTACTACTCAAATGCTATTACTCCATTAAAGAGTATTTAGAAGATACTCAGTTATGACATTTTTAATATATTCACAATGACATTAGTTATTTACTTAATTTAAATTTGACATTGCCAGTATCTTTAATTTTATTTGAGTCTGATTTATGCGCGGTTTCGTTTTTTATTTGATTAAATAGATCGGACTAACTTACCAAGTGACGTCCGATCCTCAATTATGTGAAGTAATCTCGTCCTCATATTTTGTACTATGTAGTACGTGCTCTGTGCTACTTGCCGTCACAATGTTTAAAGATAAGCGCGTTCTTCATTCTCTGTGGTACGTCCCTAGCTCCATCTGTCCACCACTGGCAATGTCATTGTTTCAAAGCTCTACAACACAACTTTCAGAGAAGGGGTTAGAGTAGGCAATACAGATCATTATGAACGTAACTTGCGAAATACAAATTATTCTTCAAAGGATACCAGCAGTATGTAGGTATATTCTTTTAAGAATATTACCTGGGAAGGGTTGGGTCTAGGATGAGGACGAGATTACTTCACATAATTGAGGATCGGACGTCACTTGGTAAGTTAGTCCGATCTATTTAATTATGTTCCGTAATCTCGTCCTCATATTTTGTACTATGTAGATGTTCAAAGAAGAAAGTTGGGTTGATAATAATTCATTCATTAATAATTTCGTGATGATAATCACATACAATTAACAAATAATATTTATATTAAGTAAAGAAACATCCTCTTTTTATTGTATCGTATATACCACAGTTTAAAAAAAAAACGTAAAGAAATGATAATAATAATTGTTAAATTGTCAGTCTCATAATGTGTAGGTGTCTTTATGCAACTTTATGCAACGAGCATACATTTTGAGTTAATTGACTGAGACCACTAATCATTGGTCTTTTATACAATGAAGCAAATGTGGAGGAAAAGGTGAACTAACCGGCTGCTTTCCTTATAACCTCAATAGTCCACAATAATGCCGGCATACGAGGCTTTTGAAGTAAAGCATGTCTCTGGCCTGTAAATATGGAAGTGTCTAATCCACTATTAACCCGAACTTGTTTAATCTATCGGCTGATAGTTGCAGTGAGGTTGGTTGGTGCTGTTTCCTAACAGTTAGAATTAATGATTTACAATTTTGCCTCACATATTTTTGTAAGTGTAAATAATATAGTAGGATTGTTAGCCGGGCAGATATCTGTATTTTGTTTGAAAAAACTGTAAAGTTAAATTATGTTGTATTTGATAAGAACCACAAGTTTTCATAAATTAAATTTTGAAAATTTTGATATTATAGAATCAGAATTAACAGCAATATCCTTAATGCAGATAAAAGACAGCGTTAGTAAGGAGTGTACCTCTAAGCTAAGAGTCTAGAAATAGTCTAGAATCTACTATACTTGGATCCCACAAACTCGTAATATCATATCGTATTATGCCGAGTTGAGGACCTTATTTTGTTACGGAAATTGCTGACCTGATGGTATTCATTGAACTATATGAAACAACCTTCCAAAAGGATCTACATTGTAGCTCTGGCAGTGTGAAATTCATGCACCAAGAGCAGACCCGTATTGTTTCCTGATAATGAGGCTAACATTATATCCATTGAGAAAGCAGGGATTACTTTTCTTAGAAATGTTCTCCTGACTATATGGCTGCAATCAGAGTAAGGCTCTTATATGTATAACACGTGCAAGTCTGTAGAAGGAGATAAGAATAAATTAGTTATATCGAGGTTTAATTCTTATTTTTTCAGATATAGCCATGGAGTTCTAAAGTGGATACCAGGGCTGTGAGAGCCACATAGGAACCACAACTTTTGTCTTGTCTCCTATAATTTGCTTCAGCACTCTTCTTATAAGCGTGAATAATGGAAATGCATAAAAGAACATGTCATTCCATCTCAAGATGAATGTATCTATAGAATATGCTTCTGGGTCTGAGAACCATGTTATAATTGTAATCCCGACATTTGGTGTTATTCCTATCAGCAAAGAGGACCACCTGCGGTTCATCGAATCTGCTTATTATACTTTTATTTAATTAATTTATTTATCTTTATTAGATACACAAATTGAATTATCACTATGCATTGATAAATATTGTAAATAAATTGTTACAATTGATCCATCCAGTGTTATTTGTCATCTAAGGCGTATACAACTTTCATAAACAATGTCACTCAGTTGGCATTCGATTTCAGATTTTGAACGTCTGGATTCACTATCTGTGATGGAGTTTTCTTTTGAGCTGATGTAAAATGCATACACCCATATGACGTGTCTTCTCTCATTCCACTGCCATAGCTCTCTCGCTAAGTTATTGATATGTGGCAACCTTGTAGCTTTCATTTTCTTAACGTATGCTATAGCAATTGTGTTATCTTTCCAAAGCAAAAACCTCGCAGTAATTACTTAGATGTAAACGTTTTTAAACATTTAAAAGCTGTTCCTAATTTTATTTGAAAAGATTCTCTTCTTCTATTCAGTGTCCGTGACTCCTCACATTATTACAGACAAGTCCGCAATCTGTTTGCGAAGCATCTGAGGAAATCTGTAAACTAAAATTAAATTGTATAATTTTCCTGTTATTACTTGGATGTGTAATGTCCCGATCAGTTCATCCCGATCTGATTGAATCCCTTTTGATAATATTATTGTTGCAATATAATTTCCATTAAAATCTTTTAAAATCACTGTATTGTAGTTTTCCAGGGATTTCGTATAGAAGATACCATATTCTATGGATTTACAAGCAAACTACAAGAAGACCAAGTAATTGGACAAATTCCAAAGTATAACAACTATGTTTTGACTATTATTATTACTATTATTATTTATTTTTATTTCATATCATCCATTAATATACATATTATAATAAAACTGTACTTTTTGTCTGCTTGTCTGCGCGTTTGTTCCGACCAATCTCAAGAACCGCGTTATAGTTAGGTGCAATCTTCACTGTTGTATTGCAGTAAGCTTGGATCACCATTCAGTGACTGTTTTACTGCAATCGGTTCATAAATAATAAAAAAGTCATGTCGATTTAAAAAATACCGTCCATACATTTATTTACTCAAATGTGGTTACCAATAGGTTTACCGAAGCGAAGCAAGGGCGTTTAGTGGTTGTTAACAAAGATAACATGGTCCCTCTTCTAGGGAAGATGATATTATATATGGAACATGGAATAAAATCTGGCATAAATCCTAGATAAAGACAACCCTGACTGAGTTTTAAAGAACTTTTTTGTGAGTTAATAATAAACCTTAGATTCCCCAGTAGTCAATGCATTCTGCGCACAATCATCATAGGAGTCTGCAATGCACAAAGTATCATAAAGGTGACACCAAATTTTATAAGTTTCTTAAGGTTAAGTATCAAACTTCATGTCCCTGAGCAAGAAATCATGATTGTATAGAACCTAGTTCCAATAGCTGTCCTACTTCGAGAGCAAACAAACTATTTTCTATTTTAGAAAAAATATTGTACTGTGGACAAAACAGTTCGTGTGGTCTTGCGTTTAAATAGCATTGTATAACCCCTTATACTGCCAATAATGGTTGGATTGGATGTAATATCACTTTTCACACCATTGATTATAAAATAATTTTAAACCACCGCATTGTATCTGAATCATGGTTGCTCTTGACCCCGATGTCGATGATAATGATACCTGAGTCACATGGGTATTCAGACCAGGAAGAATTAGTGTCCTATGTGTAACCGATCATGGAATAAGTCAACTAACAGCCTTATTGAATCACTCAATACCTCAATGTGCTGCTTATTATTCGTTGACAGAATCATGTCATTGAAGCCTCCACACTGTAGAGATAGCTATAGATAGGACTACTTGCTGGTCACAGATTCTATTGTCACATTTGATACCACTGTCATTCATCACTGCCACAAGTTCCCCATTTAACTTGGGTGATACTAGAAGACGTCAGTTCGAGAGGGGATCTTGTTTCTTCAACATGGTAGCTTTTAGGTCTGCATTGATGATCTACATCAGTGAGAATAGCTGACCAACGTGTAGCTATGCTCTCATATAAGTATATAGAATTACAAGTAGTTTGCTTACCATCCTGACCTAGGAGCTCTTCGCCGTCTGCTGGCAGAGAGCTATCCTTTACCTGGTGTTATTTTATTGACGAGGTACCTGTTCTTCCGTAGTAGTCTGCCCCCCCCCCCCCCCTCTCTTTCTGTCTGACTGCATCTCTGTCAGGCAGAGTCGATGATCGGCTGTGGATATTAGAATTGGAGGAAAGGAGCGGCGCCTGCTTTTATGATTTCTCGAGCATCGGCTTGATCGACTCCGATCATGAGGTGAACGGCTTCTAGTTGTGTGACTTGAGTCTGTTCCATCCTCGTCTTCCGTAAAAGCTCCATGAATCCCTTCTCGCTGCATAACATGCGGCACCACTAGCTAACCTCTCGTGAAAGCATATGCATGGTGTGGTACCTATTTTATAGGTGGTCACAATATCCTGTCGCGTTACATGCGGGACCACTAGCTAACCTCTCGTGAAAGCATGTGCGTGGTACCTACTTGTAATAGGTGGTCACAATATCTTATCGCGGAACACGCGGCACCACTAGCTACCCCTCGTGAAAGCCGAAACATGGTAGTTACCTATTTGTTATAGGTAGACACAACATCGTTCTCATGATTAACCTCTCGTGAAAACTCCAGAGACTAGTGTGTGTAATAAAATTTGTCGAAGGTAGACACAACATCGTTCTCATGGTTAACCTCTCGTGAAAACTCCAGAGACTAGTGTGTGTAATAAAATTTGTCGAAGGTAGACACAACATCGTTCTCATGGTTAACCTCTCGTGAAAACTCCAGAGACTAGTGTGTGTAATAAAATTTGTCGAAGGTAGACACAACATCGTTCTCATGGTTAACCTCTCGTGAAAACTCCAGAGACTAGTGTGTGTAATAAAATTTGTCGAAGGTAGACACAACATCGTTCTCATGGTTAACCTCTCGTGAAAACTCCAGAGACTAGTGTGTGTAATAAAATTTGTCGAAGTAACATCAGGGGCAAAAAACTGCGTTTAATTAAGCTAATAGAAGTTATCAAAACATACCGCTGTTTCTAAGACGGGACCTATTCATGTGTTTTTCCAACTCTAGAATCCGTTGACTCAATTATTTTCATTTTCTCTTTTCATATTTTCCCATATTTAATTCAAATTGGGCGTACTATAATAACTGAAAAAATACTGTAAAAGGACTGTAAAAACGATTATAAAATTCGAAAATAAAATGAAAATAAAATTTCGTGACAGCACGTTTTGCACAAAAAAGCACAATGACATTGCCAGTGGTGGACAGATGGAGCTAGGGACGTACCACAGAGAATGAAGAACGCGCTTATCTTTAAACATTGTGACGGCAAGTAGCACAGAGCACGTACTATATAGTACAAAATATGAGGACGAGATTACGGAACATAATTTATTAATTATAAGATGTTTTAATGCAATTTTAATTATTATTATTATTATTATTTTTAACTATTGTAATTATTTGTACGCCTTTAAGGCAGGACATAGCGATCAATGTGCATATCTATAACATCTGTATATTACCTGTATGGTGTACCTATTGTCCACAATAAAGAATTATTTGATTTGATTTATTTGATTTGATTTTATCTACTTGGTTTATAAAAAATATCAATTAGAGGTTATGAAGGACTTTTGACACATTTTAGCTCTGATACCACGGGCGTAGCCACTTTTCGGGGGCTTTGGGGGTTCAAACCAAAAAATTTAAGATATTAACATGTACTATTCACCCCATACATTGTAGCTTCAGATCTCTTGAAACATAGTAAACACTGCTCGAAAAAGAACTCCCTTTACGAGCAGGACTCCCCCAATTCTTAATTTTCTTATGAATATAAGGCTTATTTTATGTAGTTTTAGTCTTTTTATTTTTTTGAACCCCCGAAACTAAAACCTGGCTACGCCCGTGTCTGATACAATCGCAGCGTGAAAATTGGGAAAAATCAGTCCTCAATTTTCAATTCTCTACTTTTTATTGTTGTATTAGGTAAATTATTATACAAGTAGATTTGTACTCAAAAAAATCTAGATTTGAATAATTAAAATCAAATGATCAAATATAGGCAGATATTTTAGGGGATTGGTTGTTCTTATTTTGATGAATTAATTAACCAATAATAAATAACCAAACCCTTAAACCGTTGGTGCAACCGTGCCAGCGCGGATTATCGGATTGAGTTTAATCGGACGCTGGAACGCCATCAATAACGGAGTGCGTTAATTGAACTCCTAGTTGCCGGGTATATTTCAAATATCTACCCTGGTAACGATGTCACGCAATTAATCTACTGCTTAGTACTGCGGTTTACTGGTGATTGTGGAACTAGACAGACAAAGGTACGTTTTCGCAGCGTCTAGGCTTGGAACATTTTAAGTATGATACGGGTACTCACAATACATATATTTTATATTATACGCCGATATTTCGACCCCGCGTATAATATAAAATATATATATCGTGAGTACCCGTATCATACTTAAAATGTTTCAAGTCCGCGATGATTTAAGTCTAAAATCATGTCTAGGCTTGGGGTAATGTTTTGTCTATTTTCAGGACCATTTTTGTGTTCAAAGACGATAAGTAGGCGAGTTTACTGATGGTAAGTGGTCTTCGTCACCTGTAGAACAATAACACCGAATGCATTACTGATGCTTTGCCAGAAAAGAGGACCCCCTACGAGACTGCGACCGAAACATAATTATTAAAAAAAAGGTGTGTGTGCGATTCACACACGATAGAAGTGAAACTAAACAAGATATAAAAAACCCCTCGACAACAACACGTAAATTATTAAGTGCCATCTAGCAGCCGTCTTACACAAAATTACTGTAGCGCGCCATCTAGCGACTAACTAAGAAACAACAATCGGTCGGTCGATCGACAGGTATTAAATAAGCAAGCTTGACAACGAAAATGAAATTCTTATTTTTTGTTGATAAATTCTTTGAAAATATTTAAAGGAGCATTTGAAAGTATTTAAAAACAGTATAAAAATAAAACTAAACTAAAAACAGTATAAAAATAAAACTAAAAAAAAAGAAATACTGAGAGACGCGAACCTGCGCATCAGGTAATGTGTATCTACGTCCTGACCATTGCGCTACGGAGAAGTTAGATTCAACGACGAAATTAGCAGTTATATTATATGCATGCTTATAGTATGTATATTTCTGTCTCATTCTTTCCTGGCTTCATCCTACACATTTTTGTATTTGTGTCTCTTACCTGTCGTTTTTTCCGTTGCATCCGGTTTGAAATCACAACGATTCTAAAGAAGTTTCACTTCAATAAAAACGTCGGTGAATTGTTATGTAGTCTGTGGTTTATTGGTATTACCACCATGGTAAGGTGTGTTCGCTGCTGAGTATGGAACTAGTCACACTAGGTATGTTTTTGCAGCATCATGACTCGTACATACCGTCTGAGAGGTTCTTCCTTGCCAGAGTCTGCAATCTGCGGAAATGGTTTTACCAGCGACATTCATTTTTTTTCTACCAATTTGGGCGTAAATCTCCAATTGTCACTGCGTTCAAGGGTATCTTTTGTGTGACCACTACAGCATTTCATGACCTCTATAATGCCGTAACCACGGTGCCACGAACACGACGACAAAAGGACGAAATAATCAGATTACAGAAGCAGTTAATTATCCTAAGCTCCCATAAGACAAAATTATTACAAGATTTTTTTTAAGTACTTTCCAAAATTTCGTACAGGGAAAGCTGCCTAAGAAAAGCGGGCTGTAAATTGTTAAAATACTCTGTTTGTTCTGCTTACTCCAATTATTCAATACAGAAGACAGTAGGTATGTATTTCTGTGTACCTCGGTATAATTTCCTCAGCGACGCTACTCCTGGGAAATTGGCAACACCATGATGCCGTCACTCGCGAGATGAAGCTTGCCAATACATCGCCGCCAAATCTTAATCCAATACGCCGCGACAGCAAATGATTTATACAGCGCCCGATCTGCTGATCAACGCCGATAAAATGCTGCTCTCACTGTTTGCAATCTTAATAAGATACATAAATCCCACTAACTCTCCAAACACAGAGAGATGTAAGTCGCTTTTACAATGTATATAAAGCAGAAGGAGGTATTGCTAGTGCTTCGCTTCGGTTTTTTCTTGTTCTTGCAACATTTTTCATTGATGCTCTGCTCCTATTGGTCCTAACCAACACAAAAAGATTTTTTCAATTCTAATCAGTAGTTCCAGATATTAACGCGTTCAACTAAACAATTTCGCTTTATAATTTTAGTTTAGATAACAATTTGATTAACAGCAATAAAATTACTATAAGACATGCAATTTTTTAGCAATTATGCAACATTTTAGCAGCACTCTCCCACTAGCAATACACTCTCCATGTACACACCTGAGCGCAATCACATTATGCCCCGCTCCGACGACGAAAGGATTTTTTATCCCATCCTCGATATTGCCTGTTTCGATAAGTAACGTATGGATCCGTGTTTTGCTATCCGCTACAGAATCTTAATCTACGATATTCCAGTGTTAGTGAAGAAGTCACTAGAATTTTTATGATGACTGCCGACAAAAAAGAACACAAATGTTCGCTGATTACGCTCTTCTACAACACCAGTTTATGGTGACACGTTGCAAGCCAAAAAAGTGGAATCTCGTTTGTTTTGTTTTTGCTTCTGTGGGCTCAGGTCTTCCCGCTCAGCGAGAGGAGAGGTCTGGCTTAGATTGACCTTTGTTAGTTTTTTGGGCGGTCTTATAAATCAGTTTTATTTTTTGAAGACGTAAAGAGGGCGTAAGAGGGTTTGTTCGTTTTTTTGTGCGGTCTTATAAATCAGTTTTATTTTTTGAAGACGCAAAGAAGCATTGAAGCTCAGCATTGTTCTGCATTCCGAAGACTACTAACACTGACCTTCTGCAAAACCTGTTAGATGTATAACAGAACACGATGAAAAAATCCTTTATGTTTGCTTACGAACAACTTGACAGCGAAAAAATATCTTTTCCTTAATTAAAATCATTTATATTTTTGTATAATATTAATAAACGACCAAACCGAATTGCTTTCCTCCTCCCTTACGATTAAGGAAAAAATAAAAATTGCATAGACAAATGTTGAAACGGAGTCAACTGTCCAAACCCTTTGCCAATTCCTCATTGTTGGGGAAAAAACAAACAAAGTGAAGGAAAATAATGGCGTGAAGAAACAGTCAGGTCCGAAGATCATTTGTTGTTCAGCGGGTAGATTACGTTTGAAATGAAAAGTGGGTAGTTTGAAAACTTTTTTCATCGTACTCTCGGTGTCTCGGTCGTAAATACTTGTCGAGGAGAAGGGTGTACATATCTCATTATGAAGAAAAGACAATCTGAATCTTTAACCTCTCTTCATACTGGCGAAATATTTATTTTATCCAAGGGGTAAGCTGCCAAAATACGGAAATTACTTTTACTTATTTTAATAATGTTTATGCTTTATATTCCTCCCCGTAATAAGTGACGATAGGTACAGTCCTGCATGTGGTATGGACATAGTACAACTTTCTTTATGTATTACCTACTTTGAGCGTGTAGGATTTGAACTTGGGAAATTGGAAGATCAATCAAACCAATTACGTAATTAACAACACTATTACATATAATTATTAAATTATTGCCGTAGTGTGTGCAATGGAATGGCCCACTTAAACTAAAAATCTAGAAAAAATGTGGCTTAAATAGATCTGAAAAAATGTACTTTTAAATACAGAAAGTCTGGTAAACCCAATCGGAAGAGACGTGAATGGTTCGCGACAACACTTGACTGATTCTCTGCTGACAGCACAAGCCTAACTGGCGTGGACACGTGGTAATATTGTGAATTTCTATTGCAAAAGCATACCAGTAGCGTCTTCTACAATCTGCCTCCAGTCATGCTCAGTTTTGGTTTTGGTCTTTGGTTGAAGCACTGGAGAGGCTGAAAACTACACTAAAATTCAAACATTATTATATACTTATTTTATACACACTCGAGTTTTATTCAAACATTATTATATATTTATTTTATACACACAAACTCGAGGATTACATTTCGACCAATCTGAAATCGACCAATCCTGATCGACTGAAGCAATATTATTTATAACTTACATTCAAATGGGTACCGTATTTATCAAAAGTCACTTCTAACATTGTGATCCATGAAGAATTGACCGAATTCCTACTTTCTTTTAAGTCGGTATTTTTTTTTATTACATTCCCTTCGTGAAAAGCAAACCATTCTGCAACAGACAGTCGAAAAACAAAACGATTTGTCCCGCGCCACCGACAGCATATTGCGCGACAAGACTGATGGTTAGTTGAACAAGTCGCTACATTAAATATTCACACCATGAGATCTGAATTTAAAAGTTCCTCTCTGTTTGTGGAGTTCCATTCTGCTGAAAACTAAACATAAGAAAAGCGTCGTGGGTAGGGCTTACTATCCGGATATTCGGATATTCGAAATAACCGGATATCCGCCGAATTTCAAATCCGGATAATGGGCTTGTTACTATCCGGATAATTCGAATAAAACGGATACTAAATTTTTAGTTTTTTTATATGTTTTTTTTTTAATTGAAATATGTTTAAAGGACCAAGATGTAATATTTTAAACTTTATAATCACAAAATAGATAGTCTATTAGCCTCCAATCTATCTAATACCTCTAAACGAGCAATTCTTGTATATATATAATTGGAATCTCGGAATCGGCTCCAACGATTTTCATGAAATTTAGTATATAGGGGGTTTCGGGGGCGATAAATCGATCTAGCTAGGATTCATTTTTAAAAAATGTCGTTTTATCCGTGTTTTCAGGCAATGAAAAACGGCTACAATAGACTCTTCCTGACATCTATTGGCGAGTAGCTACACTAAAGCTAAAGCAGATGGCGTTGTTAAGCAATACTAAACCGAGCTAAGCTCGGTCATCTGGGTACTAATATGTAATACGACCAAATGCCAAAAAACAAATTAGTTAAAAACCCGCTTATTAACCCGCTATTTTTATGAGATAGCTTACAAAATACAAATAATGGCAGCTCGATATTTCTACAGAATACATGCAAGAAGCGTCCAAACCATGTTCTAGTAATTTCTGCAATTTCAATAAAATATTGGTAGGACCTCAAGAAAAATGGGGAGGCACTTGCTATATCTCTTGATGTCTCGAAGGCCTTCAATATGGTTTGGCACGCTAGCCTTCTAAGCAAGCTTCCAGCTTACGGCAGATTCCATGGCCTTATCCACTGGGTAAAGGACTTCCAAGTGTGGGCATTTCATTGAAACCAAGGCTAAGGCTGCTGCAAAGAAACTTGGTGTCCTAGCAAAGATGCGGCGGTACTTCACACCAAGGCAACTCTTAACCTTGTATAAAGCTCAGGTTCGGCCGTGTGTGGAGTACTGTTCGCACATATGGGCAGATGCAGCCAAATGTCACCTTTCTGCCTTGGACTCGATGAAAAGGCGTGCGAAGAGGCTGACTGGTAACCCAGATTTGGTTGAGACCAATCTGCAAAGCCTCGAGCACAGGCGCAGAGAAGCCAGCCTCTCGGTTTTCTACAGGGGACATTTCGGAGAGTGTGCACAGGAATTGTTTGATATAATTCCTCCATTGAACGACGTGACGCACGGCGGCTATACATCCTTTCGTCGTGGACATCCCGCCAATAAGGACGAGGTGGTTTGCCTCGTCATACACACCGCCAAAGACTGAAATAACTTGCCTGCGACGGCGTTCCCGCCTGTCTATGACTGACTATAATGAAAGAGTGATTAGGCTTTTACTAAGTTAATGTGCTCACCACATCTCCACTTACCATGAGGTGGGATTGTGGTCAAGCATTAACTTATTTGTTTAAAAAAAAGTAAAATTTCTACGACGGATTTCATAGAAAAAAATTTTCAAAAAGACCGACTTCAAATGAATATCCAATAATAATAATAATAATAAAAGAATCATCGAAATCGGTTGGCATGATATTGAGATATTCAACCATTTATTTTGTCGCGCACCAAATGAAAAGCGCCAGCTTTTGATTAAAAAAAAACTTCAAAATCGGTTCATCCAGACGAAAGTTCCGAGGTAACAAACATAAAAAAATACAGTTGAATTGAGAACCTCCTCCTTTTTTTGAAGTCGGTTAAAAAGGGATCGTTTGGGCACTCGCTCGCGGTGCTCAGCCTAGCCCCTAAAGGAGAAATGGTTCTGGAGAATCCACATGCCGCTCTACAAGCTCACTGTATTTACAACATAGCTTAAAAATTTAGCTCACAAATCGAGCAGTTCTATGGCAATCCTCCTTGCGTCGATGTTCACAGTGCTGAGGGTCATGACCTCCTCAATGGATCACTTTATCCTTCCAGCACTATCTTACACCAACGGATCCTATGCCCTGCAGCGTGGATGGCCTCGTGCATCCTGCTGTCAAGAGTGGTGTGGATTTGATCCGACCAGCGTATCGGAATTCGGACTGTGACCTCGTGTTCTGGTCCCCTGGACTTTGCCGGTGATGACTAACTTCTCAAGATTGTCACCGTTCTCCCGGGCGATGTGGCCTAAAATACTCCAGTACTCATTGATGGCAGATGGATGGAAAGCCTCTTGGTCTCCTAGGTTTCCTGCTTTTGGGCTTTTCTATGACAATAGACTACGGAAATTGAACAGCTTTGTAGATAGGGACGCTACTAACTAGGCTACAGGGTCGTCCTTGAGGATTCCTCCTTGAGGGTTCGCCATGATGCTGGTACCCAGGTCGAAAACCTTGAGGTGTGTTAGCTTTCAGGAGAAGACGGTATTAGCTCGATGTGATGTGTGGTGTGGTTGAAAAACATACGTGTAGAAATTACCCTAAGAACATTGCTAATTAGTTTATAACTAGATGCGACTCTAGGATGAAGCTTAGCAGCGTGCTGATACATCTCACAAAAAGTATTGGGTTTTGAATTAAATTTTGAACGAGTTTCGTAATAAAAATATTGATTGTATTCATAAATTATTTGTATTTTACCTTCTAAAAGTATTATTCGAATTATTCGTATTATCCGAATATATCCGGATAATGATTAGGAACTATTCGAAATATCCGGATACTAAATAAAAGCGGATAATTGCATGCCCTAGTCGTGGGTAAAGACGTTTCTTACATCCATCTTTGTCAGAATCTAGGAATCAAATAATTTACAGATTGTTGTTGAACATGTTGAACAAGTTAAAAAAAACAAGTGACTGACGTATAAAACCGATTTCTAATTTTCTCTCTATCGAGCTCGCAGTGCCACTATCCCCTGCCTGAATAGGACTGTAGGAAGGACTGTGAAGAACAGCGGGCATCCGCTGGATTCAGAAGGCTCAGGACCGGTCAGAGTGGTGCAAATTAGGGGAGGTCTATGTCCAGCAGTGGACCTCCAAGGGCTGATGGATATCCATCCATCAGGATCCGTCCATCCGGATGGATAGAAGGACTGTAGTCGGTTCGTAGGTCATGTTAATAGTCATGTTAGTGAGAATAGATATTCTCACTAACATTATATTATATTATATTAGTTATATTAGTAGGTATATATTATATTAGTATATATTCGAGTTATATTAGTATATATTAGATTATAGATTATAGTAGTTATATTTGTGAGTAAGAATGGAAAACATATTATACAACACAAACACTCAAAATCCAGCAACAAACATTTATCTGTCATTGTACCTAATTATACTCTAGGAATCGAACCCAAGACTCGTTTTGCAAGCAGTTTCAATATCAACTAGGCTACGGCTGCTACGTCAAGTTATTTATGCATAGGTACAAAGATAGAGACAATCTAAATCTGTTTATAAGGTCCTGTGTATGTCTTGTGTGTATTATATTCCAGAAAAAAAATATACAGCGCTTTATGAATATACAACAACTTTTCATAACAACCGACACCTTATTTCACTTACCAAACATTCCTTCAATCACTACGTCTCTATTTTAACTTTAATTTGGATTCACAACTGTGTAAATATGCAATAAAATTTCGAAGTTTTTGTACAGTTTGTAGTATAGTCACTATAAATCATCGGTTCCATGGTGTAATGGTTAGCACTCTGGACTTTGAATCCAGCGATCCGAGTTCAAATCTCGGTGGAACCTGATATTTTGATTAAATCTGACATTTTCTAATTTCAATCATTGACATTCATTGGACAATGCAACATGAATATGAAAATGATGATAATAATGCATGTATAAATGCATTTCATTTTATTTTAATTTCATTTCATTTCATTTTCATAATGCAAAATGATAGTTCAAGTTTTTAAAAAGTTTTAATAATAGTATTAGTAGTAATTCATCGTGTTATAGACACACACTTATTTCCTCTTATTGTTGTAGTGGTGTCATTTCATAATACTTTCAATGTGAATGGAATAAAACTTCATTGAACAACCTCCGACGTGGTGACTCTGACAATACTCAGCTACGGTGAATCCCCTGCGTTTTATATAAACCGCTACATTGACCTACAATACTTCATTACAACAGAACTACATTTTATTTTGAAGTAAAAATAATATTTTTTCCTCGTTCATGTTGTGGGGACAATGGTTTTTCGCAGTTTACTTGAAATCTTTGTATGAGTTTTAAAACAAATGATTCGGTATAAATAATATTGATATAATAAATAATTTCAACACGATGAATCTTTTTTTGAGACTTAAATTTTTAGGTTTTAGATTCTTACTTACTCTGTAAGTAATTAAAAAATAGGTCAATATATACGTATATGTTTGTTATCACTTAACATACAATATGTTTGATAAATAGTTACCCCTTCATCGGTTCACCCAATTATTATGAATGACAAAAAATAATAATTTAATTGTATTATAATACCTAGCTTAAAATTTTCAGAAATGGTGAATCTATATTTATAATAATAAAGTCATTTTATAGATTTATTTATTTATTTTTACATTAATATTAATTTAATTTTAACAAAAGTTTAATGAGACTATACATAAAAATAAAATACCTCTAACTACATAACACACATAACACAGAAAAATATCTTAACTAAATGATTATAAAAATAAGAATATTTACAAGAAATATATATCATCCAAAATCCCTAAATTCGGCATTGTACCCAGAACGCTGGCAGCATTGCCCCGCTGAATTGCTAAACTAATTCTTTGAGCAAAATAGCTGCCAGCTTTCGGGTCTCCAGAAGTCTGGATCAGTCGTTTTGACATGTCTCTCATGAAACACTTCATGTCAGCCGACCACGTACCCAAAGTTTCAACTGCCAGCGCCGCAAACTCGTAATCTACTGTAATAGAAGAATATTTGCGACGCTTTAAAAACTGGGCGCGATCGGCTGCGGCCCCAGCCTTATTGCAAGTTTCTTGCACATAAGAAGGGGCCAAAGTGTCTACACAAGTGACATCCCACACTAAGGTGCGACCTAATTTCCATGGCACAAGAGTTGCACCGTCTGGTCTCTTACCATCGTCCCTGCACATACCACATGGTTCTAATGTGGCAGGTACAGACACGGTGACAAGAGCCCTACGAATCAGGTCATTGATTATGCCATGGCGATATAAACGGCCAGCACTCTTAGAGCAGGATAGACCATGTCGACCCAACTGATCCACACCTTGGCCACAAATGCAAAAGTGAGGCTCACAGACTTTGGCGCCGAGTCGGAGACATATGGAGATGCGTAAAATCGAAGCATCTAAGACAGTGCCAAGATTATGTGAAGGCAGAGCGTACAACCAGTAACTTGAATTTTCATCAGAAACTGCTAACAGTCTTGCCCTATCCGTGTTGTCCTCTAACTGATCAAGGAGAGAGGCAAACGTCGACTTGATTCCAGGAATGTCCCAAATTTTTTGTTTAGAACCGTCGACGGGGATACTTTCCAGCGGAAACATGGTCCTCCAAGCATTCAAAGCCTGACTCAAGCCTGCCACCCGAACATCAACTTGATTTAAATTTAAAATATTGCTGATGAGGGTGACCGAACTGTGGGTCGAAGCCAAGAAAGCCGGAAGAGCCACACTTGCGGTGGAACGAATACCCAACCCACCTAATTTAATAGGTAGGCATGCCTGTCTCCAAGCATTATTTTCGAAATTTAAATTTAAAATTTTAGAAACAGTTTGTTTTAATGTTGTGTCAATAACTTCAGTAATCAAAGGGAATTTCCAAAGAGGACAACAACGAAGCAAATACATAAAGAACAATGCCCAACTGCCATACATCGTTTTATTTCATTTTCAACTTTAGCGTCTTAAAATAAAAAAAAATCTAAAAATCTCCGCTTTAATTTCTGAGCTTAGATATATAAGAATTTTCAGCAGACACACCCCAGAACCAAAGTATTTTGAGATTGAATTCTTATAACCATTGAGTCATAGAGTAGGGGAGACTTACGGCTGCCTGTAATTTTTACCATACTAATTTTTTTAATTTTATTCTGACTTTTTTTTGATTGACAACCGGAAATGGAAATTTGACAAACATACACAACACAACAACAATGCCGGATAAGTGTGTGATGTAATCACTAAACGTCAACGTCAATAATATGAAATGACCTAACATTTTTTACCGAATGAAAATGGACATTGTTGACATCATTGTTATTATAGTCAATTCATCACTTATTAATAAAATTATTTTACGCTGGGTAATACGGGTACAGGTATTAATTTTAAAATACGTAAAAAAATAATTGAATTGCTTCAGTATAACTGACGTTTTAAGACGCTACAAAAAATAAAAAATAATTTTTGGGCATTGTTCTTTTGGTGTAAATAAGCAAGACCGAAGGAAATATATTGCCATATGCGGTTTTAATTCAAAAAGACGATCTGAAAATTTATTAAATATATCTAATTTTGAATTTACCACATGTAAAACTGCATCCTCAAATATGGGAGCACCTAAAATGTGAGGAGTTATGGTTTTAAATTTGTGTATTATTTCAATACGTTGAATGTCTGAAATGTCTTCTGAAATGTATAATTCACATTTTTTTTCATTGATTTCAAGACCTAATAAATTAAATTGGTCGATGACAGTTTTGAAATCTTCAAAAACTGAGGATACAGTTCCACCTAAAGTACCATCATCTAGGTACCAAACGTTAAATTTAGAATTTAATTGAGTAATAACCGGATTAATAGCCAGACTGAAAAGAACGGGTCCAAGAGGGTCGCCTTGTTGACATCCCACGGAGGAGTCGATTTCGTTATTACCAAACATTAATTTTGAAGGAGTGCCATAACATTGCCAGACATAATCAAAAATTTCGGGAACTTCTTTTTGAATTTGAGATAAAAAAGCACCCCTATGAACAGAATTAAAAGCATTTTTGATATCTAATTTTAGAAGTATTTTGAAATCAACTCCATTAATAAAAGTACGAGCTGCATGCACAGCCGCCTCACAGCCGCTTTTAACTCCAAAACCAAGCTGCCGCGGTTTAAAATTATCAGTTAACCTGGTGCGAAACTTATGACAACATACTTTGGAAGCTATTCGTCTAAGCGTACTTCCTACTGCAATTGGACGAATGCCTCCATCTTTTTTCTTCACTGCTATAAGATTAGCACCGTAAAGAATAGGTATTATTGCTTGTGGTACTTTTCCGGCTAACATTAAATTTATTAAGGCTGTCAATTGAGTTAAAAGCTTTCTCCCAGAATCACCCACCAACGGATTTGTGAGATCCTTTAAATGTTGAGGAGAGATAGCATCTAACCCGCTAGCTGAGCCATTAGGAAAACTACTAATTGCATTTAAAACATCGTCTTCACTTACCGTTAGAGGCTGACTCTGAGAGAAATTCTGATTGTCAAAAGGCTGTGTGTTATTATTAATCGTGGGATGTTTATCGCGGAGAACTGTTAAAGTTTCTGATGTCGGTGCAGCTAATGAGTCTTCTGAAAATAAAAGGTTAGCCGCATTTTTTAAGTTGCCATCTGAAATTTTGTTTTCGATATTCTTAATTAAATTATAATTTATTTTAGAATGCTTAAATTCAATTGTTGGCAGATTTCCTGCAACGGTATTACTTTTAACTATGTTCGTGACATTTTTGTTCAGATTATTATTTTTTAAATTTATAGATTCAACCAGAAAATTGCATCGAAATGGGATTGTTTTTGCCTCAAAAATTAACTTCCGAGAAACCCAAAAGAAATCAGAAACTAACCGACAAATGACCTGATGAACCACCTCATGGTAAGTGGCGATCGTCGCCCATTGATATCAGCGATACCAAAGCCATGACTGATGCTTTGCCGGTCGAGAAAGAGAGTAGAATAAGAAAGAAAGTGGTACTGAAGCCCCCAGCCGGAACAAATTGTTTGTGGTTGTCACAAACAGGAGGGTGGTAGCTATCCAGGAGGACCCCACAGAAATATAATAATAATACCTAATAATGGTATTAGCCATTAGCCGTATTTAGTCGCCTCTCACGACAACGTTGAATGTGATCTTGTGACCCATGAATCTTATTTATTTTAATCAATAAGCAACACAATTTCAATACGGTTTTGTAATAATTGATTATACTATGTAACTGGTGATTGATATTGATTTATTTTTTAAATGCAATTCAAAATGTTAATGAAATAACCAAAACATCAGGTTCCACCGAGATTTGAACTCGGATCGCTGGATTCAAAGTCCAGAGTGCTAACCATTACACCATGGAACCGATGATGAGTGATGTGATTCTTACGACAACTCTCGATTCAAAAGCAATTTAGTTACATTAATTTAAACAGGTGTTATTAGCAGTTATATTCGGCGTCAATAGCTGTAAGAGAAATTTTACGTACCTATATAATCGGTAAAGATTTCAAACCCATGTCAAAGTACCGACGGGATACCTACTTGACAGCTTGTGAATAAATAAGAATCTTGGCTTATAGAAGGAACGAGTGTAAGTAAGATAATTTTATTATAGACTTTGTCCGGACGAATGTCAATGTGAATGTAATAGTTACCAAAGGGCAAAGGCCACAGTGATAAGTAGGTTTAACTGTAATGAAGAATTGTCTCTCAAGATTTCAACACGGTACAATCAAGATTGTCGATTATAAAGCACTATTACGCACGTATAATTATAAAACCCTATTACCACATACTGTCCAGATTAAACTTAAATAAAATTAATTTTATTACATTTAATAATTCATAGGCTTACCACCTGATGGTATGTAATCACCGTCGCCTATAGATATCAGTAGCAACGAAATATAATAAATAAATTAATGATGCTGTTTAGCAAACAATAAAGAAGGAAGAGTAAGAAATAAAGAATTGTTTCTGTGCCTATTTGTACACACCATAATACATTTTGTTCACAAATACACATCGCAATATCTTCATTCACAGAAATGATAATCGCGAGTAATTTAATAAAATTAGCCTACATACCTATACAAAAGTTAATTGATAAATCCAGAATAGTAAACCAGCAAACTTAGAATCGAACTTAAATAACTTGACGTGACACAATTTCCGTTAATCTGACCTCAGCATCCATTACTTGTATCTTTATCTCCGGCGGTGTTCCCAGTTCGGATATTGGCGACGAACAATATTTTATACCGGTTACTAAGCGATCGCCGTAAATGTATGCAGCGGGTGCCACAGACGTGGTAGAAGAGACGTATATTTCTCAAGATATACGAGTACCTATCTCAGCAATAAAGAAACAGAAAAGAAAAAAAAGAAAATATGGATGCACTTAGTCATAGATAAGAGTAGAAATGACGGCTGATAAGTATGGAAAAAACATATTGCGCCTACCCCAAATAAAATTGAGAAATAGCCAGGATGATGATATTGATATAAACATATATCTTCAGATGTAATTTTTATTTGACTATTAATACTCGACTATTAAAACTATATATTACGTTAAAAGACCTTTTGATCTCTGTAATGTGATGCAATATAGATGTGATAATACTCGCGGATTGTATTGGATAGACGCATAGAACTCAATAGAGCGTAATTTTTTAGATTTCACGGTTCTAAATTGTAATGAAATTATTATTACCCAATACAACACATTCTAATTATAACAGTAAAGTGTTGTACAGTAGGTGATGAGGTTAGAAGTTACTATGATGCAGAAAAACATTTGCTCGGTACATCTAGTATCGTATCATATCTACATCTAGTAGATAGTAAATAATTAGGATAAATTCAAGACATACAATTTTGATTTAAACAGTTTAAAATCTTATCAACTGTCGAAGCGTTTTACCTGACATTCATTTCTAAGACATTTCCATTGATTCCAACTCAAACAACAACGTAAAGTAAAACATCTCAACTCCAAACAACGTCAATATCTTCAGACGCGTTTCACCCAAACATCCCGGTGTGTAGCACACATCTTTCTGGGCATCGCATTAAATATTGACAAAATAAAAATGTAGAATACGGTTGGACGGGTTATGGCGACGTGGAGTAACCGCCAAGGAGCCATTTTATTTTCAAATGCTCCCCAATAAATATCTTATCGGGTTACAATGAGGGATAAACTGGCAACGCTGGGGACTTCCCCGAATATCGCGCTAGCTTTCGACGTGTCCTGTCTGTATATATTTTTTTGTATCTAGATAATTCTCACCTCCTCAAACGGGTGAGGATTAATTAATAGGATTTAAAGTGCTAATTTTGGTTAGAATCAAGTGCCCCCCTCCCCCTGCTGGCTAAACGGTTGGAGTTAGACAAGTGAAAAAATTCCCAGAAATAGGTTATTATGATGAATTTACAAGGAAAACTATCACGGCTATAGCTATGTTAGCATAAGTAGTTAATGAGTAATAGTCAATAAACTTACTACTTCGAAACCCTACACTGCGCGTGGCCTGACAGGCACTTGCCTGGTTTATAGACAGTCATTTTTCTGATATCTACTTAGCACACTTTACAACTTACAAAAAACACGATTTATCAATTAGATACAACAATTATTTTATTTAAAATTAAATATTAAATATACATTGATATGACGATTTGTTAATTATGAGATAAGTACCCAATATAAGGTAGGTTTGAATAAAATATACAATTCGATTTTGACTTCCTGCTTCCGTTATCCGCCTGTCTGTTTTGACATCGGTCGAATCGTATATCTACAGAGGAGTTTTGATGTGACGTGAAACAATGGATTTTTTGGTCGTATTCTACTAATAGTATGACTCTAATAAAAGGGCGGATCCAGCTTTGGCGCCAGGGGGGGGGGTCACATAGTCGTGGTCAAATCACAAGAAGTTATAATTTAATTTTGATAATAATCGATACATAAAAGAAGTTAAAAAATAGTTATTTTAAGATATTAATAATTACTTACTTATATTGTGACAAAAATAAATAATTTAATAGTGGTCCACCAAGGTCCTGGACTCAACCGGGGGGGTTGGGGGGTCATGACCCCCCCCTGGATCCGCGCTTGTTCTAATAACAATTCAAATAACAGCAAAGCTCTAATAATTATCTGCTCCCGTTCTCTTCGCTAAAAACAATTCCGCACAAAAAACAAATTAAAAAAAAACATTGCTGATTCCTTAATTAAACTGTATTCAACTATAAAATACAAAAAAAAATATAAATTAGGCACATAAAAAAGCCAGGTTCCACCGAGATTTGAACTCGGATCGCTGGATTCAGAGTCCAGAGTGCTAACCATTACACCATGGAACCGCTTGGCAGGGCTAGCAAAAATTTGTATTGGCTTAGAGGGATACATCAAAAACTCAAAATAGAAAATTAAAAATAAATAACAATATGTAACATTGAAACAAGTGACATATTACATTGATAACATTTTTAAAAGACTAATTAAAATAAATACGACGTAACTTTCACGTAGCATCTTATAATGCAAAGTGAAAGGTGCTTCAATACCGAGTTATTTTTTTTGTTATTTAAAGCTAGTAGGTGAAAACCGGTTTAATGAAATCATGTGTCAGAGGTCTAGAATAGTATCTATTCGCTTTAGATGGCGCGCCATTGTTATTGATAATAGCAAAGATATTATATATAAGAAGAGGGATAAAAGTAAATGGTTGTTTATACGTAGATTAAGTAGGTACTCAGTAAGTTTTGAGATAAATATTGTATATACTTATTCCATTATCAAATTTTTTCTTCATGCTATAAAAAAGTTTTATAAGTCTAAATCTGCCTTGAAAACATTTTTAGTCTTGGTCTGACAGGTCAGAAATCGCTTCTCGTAGGCATACACAGCTTCTTCAACGCTTAAACCTTTTACATTTCTTTCTTTATTCACATATTATAAAAACATTACTTCCTAAGTCTTCCTGCTCCTAGTTTCTATATCAGATTCCTTAAAGATTTATTCATTCAGAGTCCTCAACATCATCGGGCGTAAATCGGGCTTTAAATGAATTTGATGTACACAAGTAAATACATCCCAAAGTGGAACAAAGCGGGACTGTTGTCACAAAACGGGACTTTTTTGATCTCGCGGGAGACAGCGGGACAAACAGCCTTAAAGCGGGAAAATCCCACCCAAAGCGGGACGTATGGTCACCTTAATTATCAGGCGTTACTTTTTTTATGGAAATAGCCGACAAACGAGCTGACGATCCACCTGATGGTAAGCGGCTATCGTCGCCCATGGACATCAGTAACACCAAAGACATCACTGATGCATTGCTGGCCAAGAAAGAGAGAAGAAAAAGAAAGAAAGACTGCGGAAATTCATTGTTATTAAGTTATTATTAGTCTACTTTGCAACAATCCTCGGTTAAAACGTGTGATGGTATATACACTGTTTTTAAAATAATTAAAATCCACCCAATTCACGTCACTCAATCGAGTCATGAACCCCGCCTAAAATTAACCTGAACAGGTGAAGCCCGATAACCTAGTGAAGGCATGGCGGTCTCCGGGGCATACTAGAATTTAATGAAAAAGCATCAAATTCCCTAATTGACGAGAGCGTGCTAGAGTTTCCCGCCTTTCCTTAGGGGAGTCACAATTTATTAATCAGAAATAATAATTCACAGGTAATGTGGACGGACGGACGGACTGATAAACATCGCACTCGCAATCGGAAGGGTTAGGGTGGGTGGCACTAACAATGGGTGAGGCTTAACCAACTGGTTTAATGTAACTAATGATTAGCGCAAAAAATAAGAGGTTCGCAGGATTAAAAACATGAAACGCTGTAATCTGTTGTAAAGGTAACACTCATGGTAATATGGCGAAGATTTCTTTTCTAGATCCGAGTGACAAGTTCAGTATTAAAAATTGTAATTTCATAAATGCGTGCGTATTTAGCGGTGTAAGAAGTTCGATCATAGAAACAATGTTTCCCACTTCAAAAGTTTTCTTTAAACCTACCATAATTCCCTTAGTACTCTACCTTTTGCTTATTACACGATAAACTAAAAACCTTTTTTTCCAGTCATCTAGCGCAGATCGACACGCAGGAACAGCCATGATATATCTTATGATTATATTTTAAAATAACTAAGTATAGCATCTTTCATCACCGGCAGCGCATCGATGGTGCAGCTAATCTCCCTGATCCCAATAATAATAGTAAGTAAGTACAATAAGGTTTAGTTAATCATCAATCAATAATGTCTTTGTGCGACCAGCCCATTTGGATTTCAACACGCCACATGTCCCTGGGCGCACTACCAAGTACTGACAGAGAAAGAGTTGGAAGTTTTTTATTAAACTAATCAGTTAATTCAAGCGGGTGTGTCGCTACGCCTCTGTCTACGTGGTGATTAATGTGCTTTCCAGTTAGGGACTTCGTACTTAGCATAATACCTCCTGTAATCTAGATCAGTTTCTGTAACACTTTTTTATATTGTGTGTTAGGTTATTCTTCAGGTCTAGCTAACCTAGTCTAGGCAACCAGTTCTGCACAGGTTAGAGAATACCTATTTTTGTAATAGATATAAGTTTTAATTTTAAAAGATGTGCTGAGGAGTTTCTTTACGGCTTTTCTTCTCCTCCATGACAAAGCACCTTTCCGAAAAGCTGGTAGATTAAAAAAATGACGTGCATAAGAGTATCAGTGATACCTACATGAATAAAAGATTATTTCATTTCATTTCATTTCCTAGCCTCGTGTATGTCTTTGGTTTCAATAGTGTCTAATTTTTTAAGAATGGATTTGGCTTTATCGATGCTGATGCTTATACTAATTCGAAGCACACGAGCATGCTTAATGCACAGTCTTCTAAATAGGAGTGGAAGGGTTCAACCTCTGAACGGGTGTGCTTGCGTGTATATTAAAAAAATGTACTTAAGCATGTGTGCTTGCTAGTTTCTAGCAAGTGTATCTGAGGCGTACCATAATAATTGCCAGATGGCTCTGGCCTTAGGTTATTTTGATTTTTCACATACTTCTTAGTAGACTAAAATAAGTATCAAAACGAGTCAATCCTACAAGATGAATAATATTAATATTGCAGATTGTTGTTCAAATAAACTTTTTTCTGACATGTTTTTCAATAAGTAAAAATATCAATATAAGTAAAAGTAAAAAAAAAGATCAATAAGTAAAGGTTTTTTCGGTATTAAGTCGAAATAATCATCATTTTAGAAAAATAAAAAAATTACATACAATTATTTTTTGATTTGACAATTTATTATATATTTAAAATTTTCATTGCTATATTAAAAAGCCATTTTTCTGCTTGTCAAAAATGCCATGAGATTCTGGTACCTACACCTATACTATAAATCGATCTGAATTTAAGCAATTTCAAATTTCTCAACTACGTACCTATTTAATTGTGGCTCAACAACCTCAAAAATTTTCGTATAGAGAAAAAAAAGATATAAAACATAAAGGTGAAGTTACACGAGTAATTTTTAAGCAATTATTGCCCGACGACAATCGCCAAACGTAATGGAGCAGTTAGTAAAGCAATCTATAAAAATTGCGGCAGTTATTTCAGCAACTATTTATCTAATTGCTCCTTATAATACATGTTGCTTGTGTCACTGGCAATTGATCGCTGGTATATCCAACCGTTTGGAAAATTCAAGGAAATTCTTGTATTTGTCTCATAATTGGACGTAATTTCAGAAAAACGTTCCAATCCACAATCCCTTTCTTTGACAGGAAATCACGGTCGCGCGGGGTGAGTGAACTGGCGCTGATCGGTATTTCGAAGTCATAAAAAAAAATTCTGTAATTTTAAAAATAATGACATCGACTTAAAACATTTAATTAGATTGGCGTATAAAATACTACTTTCGGTAAACGAATAAGCAGTTAGTTCAGTCTTTCATTAAATTTTATTTTAATTTTGAAGGCGGTAAAACTTTATATTTAAAAGTTTTTGTTTTTAAATTTTTAGTTTTTTTCCAATATTCAGACAGATTGTTGCCTTCTTGCTAAGTCATCTCGCATCCAAATTCGTCTATTTCGCTTTTTTTTCGATTTTATTGTAATAACGGCACTACAATGTTGCTCCACTGAATTGCTCGTATAGAACATATTAACTAGTGTACCTATTTAGGTGCTCCATCCATATCGCCCAATTCATACTGGAGCCACAATGGTGCAACACCGGACCAACATAGGGCAATATTAGAAATTGCTTGATGTGGTGTGACGTCAAAATTGCCTAGTATTGCCGGCAATTCAGCAATTTCGATTGCTCGTGTAACTGCACTTTTAGAAGCACAGTGAGAAGCACAGACATCTGTGGTGAGAAGTTAACATCTGTGATTTGAGGATTGATTAATATTTTGTGTTAATTACGCAGAACTGTGAGAAAAAAGATCAGATTATAAAATAATTTATTTATTATAAATTCGCATGTATACTAAACCTTTTCCCCTAAAAGATAACCAACATTGTTTCTGTAATAAACGTTTGAGCTAGCAAGCTTTAGTGAGCTTTAAAGGAGAATGCCCATAGCCAGTACTCTTAAAAAAATAATTGTGTCACAATGATTTTTGGACAAAAATTTAATTAAAATATTTCAAGTATTTTACCCTATTTCCTAACAAATCCTTATTGGGAATAATTTTCTGAAATTAATAAGTAACTTTACTTCCGTTTTACAAAAGAAAACCATTGGGCCATTTATGTTTGGATAAGGGCCAATCAGGAATCTTTTAAGATCCTTCGGGCCAATAGGTTGCATTGATTCGAATATAATTAAGATACAACAGTTATAGTATAATATATCCATGACAACAAACTAGATGACGTAAGGGGACTGTCAAATGAATTAGAAAATTATTATTATCAGCCAGGAGTAAAAGTGTTCTGTAATTATAATACATTACAAACTACATGGTGTTTGGGGACTGTCAAATGAATTTGAAACTTAAAAGATCGACATTACATACGCAATCGACTTTAATACGCCTGCATAGAGACCATAGTCCACACACACACACACACACACACGCACACGCACACATATACATACATGACCACACATACACACAAGCACGCACTAACGTAAGCACTTTCATACTATAAGCCATGGCTGTAAACACTTACGTACATACCTACATCTGGACTCTTTCGTTCACACACTCTCGCTCAGAACATAAAGCTGTAATAGCGTTGCACGCGTTGGGAAGAAGTAGTAAACATAAAAATATATATATATTAATAGTACAAACTATACATTATATTTCTTGTGTTACTTACCTGGCCTACTCAAGCACCTTAATTTAATTAGTTTAAATTCTTAATTTGTATATTCTATTTTGTTTTAATCTGTTAAGTACATAGTTTCATCTAGTAAGTGTGCATGAACATGTTAATGTTAAGTACGGCATTGTAAATCACCGCATGTTGATGCCAATTGACCGAACTACACGATAGAAACAGGGCACACTGAAAACCAGCGGTTGGGGCACTCTGCCACAACTAATGCTGAGTGTGTTCCTTTTTCGTCGTGTTTCGCAACAAACTTTAGCTCCTCATATTTTGTTTTTTTAATAGCATGCATTTTTTGTTATTTTAGTTTAATTTGTTGTGTAAACTGGCGAATTAAAGTTATTCTATTCTATTCTATTCTATATTACTGTGAGTTTACTATAACCTAAATACAAATTAATTTTGTTTAAAATCTCATATTTCCTACTATTAACATTGACTAAAGTTAGTATGTGTAATTTATTAAGATAACATAATCAAATAAAGGTATTCTTATCAAGACACAAAAATGTTAAAGTCAGTACATTTCTCCATACTAAATGGGCATTCTCCTTTAAAATAAAAATCTTGTTTACATTTCATTTCATTCATAGGTAGGTATTTTTATTTAATTTGAAAGTCCTAGAATTTATTTAAAAATTATCGTAGTAAGCTAACAAAATGGCAAACTCAATATGCCTAGTACTCGTGCAATAAGCAAAATAAAATAAAATGATGTCATCACTATTCCACTCACTTTTTATAAAAAAAATATTTTATAATTTATAAAATTTATAAAAAAAATATAAAAATAATTTTATAAAAAAAAAATTAAAAATTACAACAGCCAAATAAAAGCTTTGTTTGGTATAGCATATTACTAGGTTCCACCGAGATTTGAACTCGGATCGCTGGATTCAAAGTCCAGAGTGCTAACCATTACACCATGGAACCGATAACAAGTGCGCTGAAATTTAAAATATAAGCCATCCGATGTCTTATTTTATTATACGTACATACTGTAATTACGATACCCTCTAATGAGAAAGATTTGACGTTTATTTATTTCTAAATATCTGTAATTTCACCCATACATTAAGTTGGCAAATAAACGACTTTAAAAAAAGGAGAAGGTTCTCAATTCGATTGTTTTTTGGGTTCATACCTCAAAAAAAAAAACGAAACATAAGACAAGTAATATAATCACTTCGTTGTCTGTCTGTCTGTCAACCTCTAAGGAATGCGAGGAGTTACTCACAATTAGATGTGACATCTCAGTCTCACCGTGAACACGATCCATGTAACTGGGTAGAAATATCGGTATTAGAAAATACGAACCGTGTGAGTACCCATAGCATTGAAAATCATTCCTCGATTTATTTATTGAAAACCAATGCACCGTGCACACCACAAAAGTTAAACGTTTAGTTTCTACTACTCGACAATAGATGGCGCCACGTATTGCTTAATGACAAATTAACTTTTTTACATGTACCTCACATTGTAAAACCGATGATTTTCTTGAATGCCTAATTTGGAATTTTACAGTATTAAGTAATAAAAAAATATTTGCAAAATTCAGTCCTCTTTCCCAAAAATTGTTGTCTCGGTTAAGTCTTTCCAAGCCTAGGTATCCCTCTGTCTAGTTGAAGCTGTGAGGTTACAGGGTTGGCGTCGTTATGATCTCTACCTGTTACTAAGATCCTATTGTTACTTAGGTACGTTTACGAAGCATAACGCAAAATATTTAATATCCGATACTAGATAATGCACAATTATCAATTATTTCACACGATATTAGATTATAATCTACTATATTAATACTATTTGTCATAATAATACGAATTATGTAAACACGTATTATGTCAGGTACTTTTGCAGACAAATAAAACTGTACCTACTATAAACGATAAGTAATACGCTGCTTCACAACTACGAACTTCACATTAAGAAGGGATAGTTCATCACTTTTCCCAAGAGATCTCACGCATATTTGTGAGTAAAAAACATTGGTGAGTGCAGGATTCAAAATCCTCGGAAACTCGTTGCCGTAAGACTACGACCGCGATATTCCACATCACTAAGCACTAAGCATCGCATTAGTCAATAAATTAGAGGCATGTTCTTTAACCGAAATTCGACCGTAATTCAATTTGTCAGAGAGATATTTCGCATTAACACTATCAAATAATTTTTCTATTTTCTTTAAAATAATTGATCTTTTTGCACTTCTTCTCTATAAAAAGTTTAACTTGATATTTCAAATCACAGACACCTGCGTGCTATATTCTTAAAAAAATGTATTCAAAAAAGAGGCCCAAAATTCTATTCAAGTTTTAGATCAACATAATCAATTTATATCGGTAAACAATATAAACCAATATTATGTAATTAGAACATTGATAATGACATATTGATACTCCGGTACCCTACTTACTCAAATAAGATGAATGAGATGATTCTTTCGAATCTTTTCACATTTCTATTTTATAATATTCCATATAATCAATTAATCTACATCACGTACCAGGTTTCACCAACACTATCTGGATAACTGGCGTTCGTCAACAGTCCGGTTCTCACGTCATTTTCTACCTCGCCACGTGTAAACTGTGGAACAAGCTACCTGCATCGGTGTTCCCTCCAGGCTAAGACATGGGGTCCTTCAAGAAGCGGGTCTATCGTCATCTTCTTGGCCGGCAACGCGTTGATGACGCCCCTGGTGTCGCTAATGTCCATGGGCGGCGGTGATCACTTACCATCAGGTGACCCATCTGCTCGTTTGCCTGCTCAAAGCATAAAAAAAAAATCTAATTATGTTGAGATTACATGAGAATGACAGGTTGAATGACAGGCAGGCTTGAAGGTTACACCCAAGAAACATTGAAGCTCTTGAAATATGTCCCCAACGTGTCATCAACATGTGATCAAAGAGGAGGCTGGCAATTTGCATGTGAGTGATCTAACTAAATGCTGATTTAAAATATAATAACTATGAAATAGATATTTTGTGCCGAAGCTCAGGTAGTTTTTACCTGCTGAGCGAGAGATAATCCCGCCCGGGGCAAACTCAAACAAGCACCTATAATTATCTTGTAATATAATTCCTATATGACAAAAAACCCTTGTTTGGAGGTTTTAGTGCCTAATTGCTTTTTTTTTTGCTTAAAGAGCCGAAACGAGATACCTGATGGCAAATTATCACCGCTATCGATATAATCTATGACATCATAAACAATAACAATACAGGTTTGCAAATGGAAGAAATGCCGCTTGCCGTTCTACTGTCCTGATGGCAGCAATGCACCTGTGATCAAAATTCTATTTTCTATAATGGTTTTGTGCCCGTTTAGACCATATTAATACATTGAAGTATTATTACTAGCGTATAGAACCGACACCGCAAACAACATGTACCTATGTCCCAATGCATTGGCGCCACGTGGCTTCAATCTTCAATGGATTCGTTCGATTTTGAAAGGAGAACTGGGGCAAAACCATGGGGGACACACATTTTGTTCGAGATGTCTGTTCTATGATATTATACTTCAATGTATTAATAAAGTATCTTCTGTCGCTTCTTATTACACCCTGGTTTGCCAGCATGGTATTGGGATTGGGGTCAGTATTTTAGGCTGCCCACCCTTTACGGCTTAGATTACTACATAAAAATACCACCAACAGTATGCAAAGTATGCATGGCCATATTAAGGGACTTTTCCTGCTTGACCAATGTCGTACATTATTAATTAAGATCGTTAAAACAAACGTTTCTGTAATTTTTGCGGGGATTTCCTGCTAATGCATGTATGTTATTAAACTTGTATTACGGTCCGTCGGCGTCAATAATTGCGCGTATTATGTTCTTGTAAAAATTGTTCACAGGTTTTTTAGAATCTAGATATTTTGTAAGACAATCAAAATAAATGCCGGCTTTATCGGTACCTATTTCAGACGCAAGTCAGCGTGCTCCACAATCAAGGGGAGGGGCAGGTTAACTTCTACTCAAATATAGTTCTTCTCATACATCCTTTATTCTTTTCACTCCGAAATCTGTGGTACTTACTTTCTTGCCACCTACTACAGGGCACTGGTCTCTCTTCTTCGAGGAGATCTAGAGTTTACTCGGCGGCTCCAATGCGGATTGGAGGAGTTAAAGGGGCCAAACAAAGTCTCAGAAGTCTTTATATTACCCAAAGTCATCCTGAATCTAACAATAACGGCCAGCACCGACGACGAATGCCCTTCGAAACTCAGGACCACCCAAGTTGCCATTAGCGGTCATTCATCCACCTACCAACTGCGCCTGATCAGTTTGACAACACAAGCACTTATTTCGTATTCGTAATCCTTATCTAGTTATACATAATATTGTAAACATAAAGTCCGTAGTCTTGTGTAATCTTTATCAGGTGTTTGGCCAATTACTTTATTTGTTTTATTTGTCATACCTAGTTGACGCGCTATGAGCAGTGATGACAAGCCAAAATTTTATATTTACATGCGTGATAATTACGTGACGCAGTCTATATACAATTTTACGGCTTTACGATTCTTTCTTAGAAGTGTATCAAAAGTAATGATTGTTTTTGTTAGTCATGAATAGTTAAATATTTCTTCAATCACTAATACCCTATATTTTATAATAGTTTAATGTAAACAATGTTGGTATTTAAAACTTTCTACTCTTAGGTAAAGGTTTCATTAGGCGTGAAAGTTTGAAGGGTAGTAAAGTTTTTGTTTTATTTATCTAAAATGAGCATCGAATATTATTAAGAAGAAAGTGGACACGCGATGACGCTCTGAAGGCCGAAATTGAACTGTAATAATTTTCTTTAAGGATGAATTTTCTCATTAACTCACATATTCTTAAAAATCTGTAGTCAGTAGAAAGTTATTTACTTATTTCGAATTAATATCTAGTTTAGTAATGACATCAAACAAACGAAAAAAACCCTAAGGATGTGTAGGTTTGAGTTTATTAATTCATAAAAAAATAAGTTTCCCTTGTTTACTTGTAACATTTATGAGTTACAACCTATTGATCCATTTGTCACAAACGTCAGTTTACGGTGTAATTTAACATGATGACATCATTGTATTAACTATGGATTCAAATTGCTTCTAGTCACGAACGGTGCTGTTACCGTTTGCATAGCTGCGTATAAGTTACAATCTATAATAACAGTTGTCACAAAATTAGTCAATGGATTACAAGCAATAAGAGTAATTGGTTTTACGACCGATATGAAAACTATAAAAATGCAGCACTTAATATTTCATTCAATTCAACCAATTAGCAAAGTGAACTATCTTGGAATAAGAGATGGAGTGTGCTGCTTCAGTGTGGTTTGAATTCGAAATTCACTAATTTCGCATTGGCCACAGCCAATTCATTATGTCAAACTTTAGGCCACCTAAAGGCCTCAGACTGACGACCTGAAGAAGACATCCGCTAGATTCAGAAGGCTCAGGACCGGTCAAAGTGGCGCAAGTTAGGGGAGGCCAATGTCCAAGCAGTGGACACCCAAAGGCTGATTAATGGATGGATGGATGGAAAGGCCTCAGATATAACACACTGCTTAGTAATACTGGGTTACTTAGAAACTTTTACTACATCTTTGCTATCATCGTCGACATTACTTACTTTATCTTGCACGAAGCTAGTTGTTTCATAGAACTTTGTGTTTCAATGAGAAGAAAATCAAGGAAAACGAAAAGGGTGGAGACGTTTGGTGTTTCAGTTATTTTAAACAGGACTCTATTTCAGAAATCCAAATCTCATTCAAGGAGTTGTTATGAATTCGTGTCTATGTTATACCTACTTAGTATTACGGTAACTGAAATGTTTCAAACATTAAAGGCATTGAAGATCAGAAGACACTGCACTTTACATACAGGTTTGCTTTCAAAACTATTCATTCATCGTTGAAACAACTATCCGATAGCTTTAGTATCCATATCCAAATCCACTTCTAATAATTATCTACATGATACCCCTAACTGGGGTAATCTGTGGACGGCTATCAATTGTTTAATAGCTTATCTGTACTTCCTGGTTACATTATTATCTATTGATATTATGTATATTAGCATATTTCCGTGATGCAATCTTATTATCTTATAGACATAAAATAATTTATTTACCGCAAATCTCCAAATGACCACAGAATCATTGCATTATTAGTATAGACTATATAATATTAATTGTTCAATCAATGAATATAGGTATATGAATGAAATGAATTAATATGAAATAAAAAATTGTGGCCACAAACAATATGAGCTAGGCTTATATTATGTAGATCTATAGGTTATTACTTATTAGTAATTGCGCTCGGAATAACATTTTTTTTAATATTATAACATGTTCTATTTATTATTAAATTCTTAATTTACCTAGATATCTAATCTAAACCAATCTCATGAATTCGCTATGGATAACTAACTATTGCTAAAAACTGAATAAATATTGAAAATGTAAAAAAAAATTGGAAGTTGGTCTTCCATTTTTGTTATGAACCAACCCAATAGAATAAATGTGTGAACTAAAATTGTTGTAATTATTTTCATTTCAGCAAAGTGAAAATCTCTGTGTGAAAATATCTAAAATATGTTTATTCCAAGTTTAAAACCAGGCACTAAAGTTGTAATGTAGAGTTCTAAACTTATATTATGGGGTATAAACAAAACTTAATCATAAAACGAAAATCGCCAAAGAAAATTTAAAATTTTCTTTTTTAGTCGGAACTAAAAGAGTTAAAAAGACTAACCCAAAAAAGACAACACTTGAAAACTAATTAGCACTTTTAATAAGTATACCAAATCTGAAATATGAAACTAAATGCCAATACAAAAACTGATTTCATTTTGACCATTACCAGGGGACTTTACCTGGCGTATAGGCGTTAGCCAAACGAATTTAAACTGTATTAGAACTGTCAATCAATTCACATTACATTGGAATCACAGTGAAGGATACACGTAGAGAGAAAGAATGTATGTATTCATCAAAGCATTTTAATGACACTAAAAAATCATGCCCGCAAAGTTCGTCAACCTCCGCACCGATTTGCGTATCAGAGAAGAACCGGAATCGGAATAGCACGAACATCGCCTTTTTCTTCACAGAAGAGATTCACAGCACAAAACACAAGTTTCTTCTTCCCATCAACGCATGACGAAGGTGAAGATGGAATCGATGACGTCATCCAGCTCCTTACTGAAGGGAGACAGTTGAGCTTCGTACGACGGCATGGGTTTCTCTTTCCCATCCACTTGAAGATGGCAGTTCGGTCCGACTAGAGATACTTTATCCCCTTTAAGGCGTTTGTTTACTGACACGAGGCCTCCATTGCCGACTAAGTTGATTGAACCGTAATTGTCTTGCACCTCCACACGGCAATCGTTGCCGATCACTTCTATGTCGCCTTGATTGATCGAAACTCTCACTATGCAATTGTTGCCGATGACTTTCAACCGAGTTTGATTGATCTCCATCGTCACTCTCTTCTTGTTACCGAGGACTGAGTATTTTTTCATTTTAATTCTAATTTGTTTTTTTAATATTTCTCAAGTGCGTCTGTTTAGACTGAGCGCTAGCTTCGGAATGATTTGAACTTGGAACACGCGTCGTATTTAAGGCCAGTGCGCCCGCGACTTGATAAGGAATCCCCGCGGTATTATACGTCACTCATTCAAGAATCGATCTGACTTTGATTTCGGTTTATGCCCAGCAAGGCATCTGGCATTCAATGTTATTATAGTTGTTATTCCCCTATTCAGATGTGCTAATTTATGCAAATGATTTTTTACGTTACAAAAAAACAAGAAAGAAGTGGCAGAATATAATATTAGTTCGTATTGTTCGTATGTTGTTTTAATTCGTGTTACTTTATCTAATCGTGTATGACGATGTAGTTTGTTTATATATTAATTAAAAAATTAACTATTGAGATAAAATTATGAGTTGTAGGTATAGATTATATTTTTAGGGAAAGTTTTCATATTTATATACCTATGTACTGTCCATGTACTGTACGTCCTGTGTCGTGTGTGATCTTGACAGGATAAATGAGACGTCATATACTGTATACCAAAACAATCATATTTTGTCATAATCATCACATACTACATCTGCCCCGATCGGGAACCACTAGCAATTGGCTACAGTTGAAATGTTGATATTAAAATTCAATATTTAAAATAATTATAGGTTTACGAGTAACCGCCCTCGCTTTGCTTCGGTTTTCTTTATTTTTTACACCTTGGGTATTTATTGGAGTTTTACTAAGGATCCCTAATTTTTTGATAATATAATATAGCCTATGTCACCCGGCGATAGAGTACCTTCCCAACAGTGAAAGAATTTTTCAAATCGGTTCAGTAGTTTCGATGCCTATTCAATGCAAACAAACAATCAAATCTTTCCTCTTTAAAATACGAGTATTAGTATAGATTAAAGATAGTTCACATAATTTACTGGACCTATAAATATACTTAAATCAAGATTACAGATTTGAATTTCATATCTCAAACAATCAACCACTGAAAATGTTTTAACTTTTAAACCTTAACAACAATAAATTGAAATCAGTTTAAAATCAACGGAAGAGAGTCATTAGGTTATGCGTAATGTTTGGAGTTTGTACGTAATCATCACTTGTATCTCATTGTCTCTGTCTGAGTGATAATTTATGTTCGAGGCAGATAACATCTAGATCTTCGTAAAATATTGTTGCAGAAGTACAGAGAATTATAGCTACCTAGTGCCTACATCGGGGACTCATCTGCTTTATATAATTTCAACGATATTGTATGTATAAAAAGAGGTAGATATGCGAAGAAGGCGCTGAAATTAAGGTGTAACGATTAAAAGCAAAAGCAAAGCATTATCAAAGCATTAGCAAAGTATTATCCGATCTTAATAATAGGATTTTAATCCTGAATACATCTGCCATCCATGTAATTCTAAACGAATCGGATAGGAGTGATAGAACAAGATCTTTGTTTTATTTGTAAAAGTAGTTTGAATCGGATTTATATGTGGATTTCGGTATTACGCAACTTCTACAATTACTTCTCTTCTCTTCTCGGTCGTTAGCTTCTTGTCAGAGTGGTTGTGGTGGGGCTGTGACCACAGAACATCTAATAATTATTAGATGTTCTGTGGCTGTGACACACCTGAATATTCGTCTAAATTCCTCTCTGACAGCTGATTTTTGTGTAGATAAGTACTTAATTAACACTTCCCGTAAGAGTGGTGAGGTGAGATGTGAGTTATAATAATTTAATTGATTAGGCAGAAAAACCGGGCAAAGGCGTGTCAGGCCACGCGCAATATAGGATTCCGCAGTAGTAAGTTTATCGACTATTACTCATTAACTACTTATGCTAACGTAGCCGTGATATTTTTCCTTGTACATTCATCATACAATCTATTTTTGAGATTTTTTTCACTTGTCCAACTCCAACCGTTTAGCCGGCAGGGGGGGTGGACTCTTGACTCTAACCAAAATTTGCACTTTGACAGCTTTCTAGCACTAAGCGTCTCGGCGCTTTGCTTCGGACACACGGACGGACAGACAGACGGACGGACGGACATGACGAAACTATAAGGGTTCGGATTTAACTTCGGAACCCTAAAACGATGTTATTAGATAATAGTCAACCCGATTATTATACAAATTGAATCGCCAATCATTTAAATTAGCATAACCTTAAACAGAACACAATTATAGAAAAGAAATATTAGAAAAAATACAATCTACACACGGATACAGTTCACAGTCCCTCACCTTGAGAATATAGGATGTTAAGAGGTTGTGTAATCTGTGACCGTGTCTCTGTCATCTGTGGACCGGAATAACGGCAGTTATTTGCTATTTTGCAATAAAAATCCCCGAGTAAGATCGTGACCGCGAAATGACCTAGGTTGTTATAGGTTGTAAATCTTAGGTAATGTGCTCAGGCAATTATTTCTACTATATAGTACATTTTATGGCTGATATCTAAAATATTCTTTGTATTACGTGAAAAATTATTTTGAATGTTTTAAGCGATTTAATTTGATTTTATATTTTTATTTGATTAATTCTTATATTGGACCATCTTCATCAAAATGATTTGATCGTAAAAATTATAACACGAAATATTACTGATGTACCTACATAATATGATTCATTCGTATTACTTAAATAATTAAAATTCAATACACAGAACTGCAAATAATAAAATAACAAAAGCAAGAATTTCAATAGATGACATTTGCTATAGTAAAACACAACATCCAATTTTAATATTCAATGTCCTTTCCTTAATAATGTGGAACAGACACTTCTTGATTTTCCGACACGAAAAACAAGTTTTTTTTGTCTCAATTTTTATTCGCCACGTTCAATGAACTGTGTCTAGTAGATAGATAGGTACCTACCTACCTACTTCCCCTACTTTATATAAACAATATCAACAACTCTACGTTTTCCTCATAAGTTACAATAATTTATGAACTTCCTAGTCTACTAAGTAAACAATTACTTCCTATTTGTAATCCATATTTCCGACTACAATTATAATCTCCTGAAATATTTCATAAAATGTTTTACTCGTAAGCAAAATACGTAAGTATTACACATATTAATAGTACGTGCTATCAAAATTACGATGAATTTGCGATACCAGATACAAAATATAAGTTTCCCTAACGTGACATTTTTGTAATAATATGATTCATGTCATGACTTACCGCTTACCAAATTGATGTAATCTTAGCCGCGAGAAATGGCATGACTCACGTGAGTCATATGTAGCCAGTCTGCCCGACTAGCTGCGCAGACGCAAGCCCGGTCGGTCACTTGGACAAAGATTAATAAACTAACAGAGTATCCCTAATGATCGTAAAAATAGACTTATTGGATCTGCCAATTATAAAAGCTCTATGCTTTCATTCCAAGATGAGTATTATTTTATTCGAACGTGAATGTCTGACCAAAGAAATGGACGACGTAATGGACGATGTAAGAAAGTTCGGTAAATTGAAGAAACTATTTTTTATGGCAATAGCCAGTAAATGAACTGACGATCAACTTGATCGTAAGTGGCTATCGTCGAATTAAAATAGTAGGTGCCTACACATAATAATTATAACTCCCCAAACATCTTTTAAATCTGAGTTCTGAGATAGTAAGTCTCTACGGTCTCTACCATATATATACCTGTGGATCTATATCTGTGGTCTCTACTAGTATATGTATATATGTTACTTTATTAAGATAAATAGATTAAAATAAATACAATTAATATTAAAAAAATAACTGTATAGTCTCTACTTAGTAACTAACGGTATTTCAATATTGGCATTAGTAAAATAGTACAATACATTACAGCATAAAAAACGAATGACTAACTGACTAATCATTATCTTATCTGCCCTATTTGTACTCTTTGACTGTAGCAAATGAATGAAATGCGCGTCCGCGCCGACGAAGAAAAATGCTATGAGTCATACGTTGGCGCGCAAACTATGGTTTCGGGGCCGATTCTAGGTCCCATAGAAATAATACAAACAAATATTTAGTAAGGCAGGTTGCTAAGATTCACGAGATAATTACTATACGACGACGACGACGACGACGATTACTATAATAAATATTATAGATTATTATTATATTATTTACTATAATAAAGTAATCAAATCTCATGAAAGGCCAAGCTCTATAGGATTTGACCTGACTCTACTATACAATATCTTGAAATCATAGAATAGTGTGGCCATTTCGTGGAACTATTTCATGAAATATGTTTACAGAATTCTTTAATACAGTTGATATTAAAGGAGCTCTTACGTGAGATCGTAATATTGGGTGGATTAATATGTGTATCAATAGCACAGAAGACTTATTAGTTCAATACATAATATCGCCAAAAGAAGAGGATACTTCTAGGACTGAGGAGAGCTAGGAAATGCATTATATTGATTAGATAGTAACTAAAGTTACCTGGATATCTTTTAATTTCCTTTTCGATTACAAAAGACCGGTTTCGGTTTTCTTTATTTATTTAGATACTCTAAAATGCTGAAACTATTTCTGAATCAAACCTCGTTTAAATAAAAGCTATGTTTTTTTTTATTTAATCCACATGAAAATACCGAGAATAGCCCCTGGTTCAAATATCAACTCAAATTAAAAACTTGGTTCCCAAGAAAACTGTTTTTGTATCCACAGGAGATAGCGTCGTACAATATCGTGGAAGGACTTAAGTACATTTCGATGCCCAGATTTGGTCATTACATTTTCCTTATTAACTAGCTTTGTGCCTGCGACTTCTTTCATAAGCGTAGTGAAGAACCTCACAGACCTATTACCTGCTTACATAGTTATAGAAAACGAGTAACCGCCGTCGCTTTGATTCGGTTTTCTTTATTCTTTACACCCTGGGTTACATTATTGGAGTTTTATTAAAGATCCCTAATTTTTTGATACTATAATACAGCCTATGTCACCCGGCGATAGTGTAGCTTCCCAACAGTGAAAGAAATTTTCAAATCGGTTCAGTAGTTTCGGAGCCTATTCAATGCAAACAAACAATCAAATCTTTCCTCTTTATAATATTAGTATAGATAAAGGTACTTATAATTTTATTATACATAAATTCTAATGCTGTTTTTAACAGGACTCGTTACGTATGGTTACGTTGGTATTTAATAATGGGTAGGTTTAACTTATGAAATACTATGACATAATTATACTTAATCAAAAAAAATTTAAAACTTCATATTCGGTATGAAAGGGCTCAATAAAAAATCTAACTACTGTTTCTTAATTCCGCAAAGTAAATTGACATTTCCGGTATTGCAAGTTTTTATTGTTTTCTTAATAACGATGTGCCACAATCAGTAAAACGTATTCAATATTTTCCGATTGTTGTGTTAAAAACTAATATCGAGATAAATAAAATTAAAACGCAACTTATTTCTTATGCAGAAATTCAAATATAATCGTATCACTAAGTACCAATCCTAGGATGGCGGACTTTGCCGATAATTATTTCTACAAAATAAATCAAAAAATTTATAAGTGGTAGAATTCTACAAAATTAATCGAAAAATGTATAATTGGTAGAATTATAAATTTTTCGATTAATTTTGTAGAAATAATTATCGGCAAAGTCCGCCATCCTAGCATTCTCTCTTTATGTTACTTAACGTCTATTGAACTTTATGAATAACTAGCTGTCTCGGCGAACTTCGTACCGCCTAACAATCAATGAATGTACTTTGTTATTTTAACTTTTATAGTTTTGGTAGGTTTAACAAATCAGAGACTTTTAAATTCCCTCTTCCTCTCCTTCTCCCTCTTCCCCCTCCCCATCCCTCTAACTATAAGCTTACATGTATACAAATTTTCACCCTTTTTATTATACTTCAAAACTGACAAAGTTGCCATACTAACTTGCACCTCGTTAATTAACTCTTTGGGGATGATGTAAAAAAACGTATTACCGTTAAATTTTGTTTCTAATCTTGAGCTAATATATCAATGTTTTTTTTAATTTCAAAAATTACGAAGTTGCGCACTAAGCTCCTTTCCTTAAATTAACCCTTGAAGGAATGGTTTTTCAAAAAATGCGTTAAAATTAATTTTTGTTAATAACTATGTATGTACATATATACATACATAAAAAAATTTCATGTTTATAACTCTAAAACTGACGAAGTTGGTTTGTATGAAAGTGACTTCAAACCCCTATTTTAACCCCTTAGGGGATGAATTTCCAAAAATCTATAACCCATAGCCTTCCTCGATAAATGGACTATCAAACACAAATATTTTTTCAATTCGAACCAGTAGTTCCTGAGATTAGCGCGTTCAACCAAACGAACAAACAAAAAAACTTTTCAGCTTTAGAATATTAGTATAGATTTAATCCATCAGTAATCTTGATTAAAAAAAATTATACAATAAAATTTACCGAATAAACAAATAAATGTCTTACGATTCATTTAACCGGAATCATGAAAATATTACTGAAAAAAACAGGCAACATTATTTTTGCATTTGACATTAGTATGTGTCAATTTATTAAACTTTGCGGAATTAAAAAACAGAGAATAATACTTTTATCAGCTTGCCTTACAATTGACACAAATCACTGAATAAAAACTTTTCAACTAATTCAATCATTATGTCTCTATTAAATTCTTGCAGCTGTATAAATAAACCTCTACATCTAAATCAATACAATTAAAAATAATATTACGTCACTTAGTATTCTTGAAAGTTCAATCAAATCATTGTTATAGCTAGCCAAATATTCATTCACTGATCATCGGTTCCATGGTGTAATGGTTAGCACTCTGGACTTTGAATCCAGCGATCCGAGTTCAAATCTCGGTGGAACCTGATATTTTGATTAAATTATAGATATTATTAATTGCATTACAGATATTAATCATCATCAATCATCGGTTCCATGGTGTAATGGTTAGCACTCTGGACTTTGAATCCAGCGATCCGAGTTCAAATCTCGGTGGAACCTGGTATTTTGATTAAATCATAGATATTATTCATTGCATTACAGATATTAATCATCATCAATCATCGGTTCCATGGTGTAATGGTTAGCACTCTGGACTTTGAATCCAGCGATCCGAGTTCAAATCTCGGTGGAACCTGATATTTTGATTAAATTATAGATATTATTAATTGCATTATAGATATTAATCATCCTCAATCATCGGTTCCATGGTGTAATGGTTAGCACTCTGGACTTTGAATCCAGCGATCCGAGTTCAAATCTCGGTGGAACCTGATATTTTGATTAAATCATAGATATTATTAATTGCATTACAGATATTAATCATCATCAATCATCGGTTCCATGGTGTAATGGTTAGCACTCTGGACTTTGAATCCAGCGATCCGAGTTCAAATCTCGGTGGAACCTGATGTTTTGATTAAATCATAGATATTATTAATTGCATTACAGATATTAATCATCCTCAATCATCGGTTCCATGGTGTAATGGTTAGCACTCTGGACTTTGAATCCAGCGATCCGAGTTCAAATCTCGGTGGAACCTGATATTTTGATTAAATCATAGATATTATTAATTGCATTACAGATATTAATCATCATCAATCATCGGTTCCATGGTGTAATGGTTAGCACTCTGGACTTTGCATCCAGCGATCCGAGTTCAAATCTCGGTGGAACCTGATGTTTCGAGTCGTAGGTTACCTAATTGGCCAGGTAGAGTTACGTCTAATCCTAAATATCACAGCCCCATAGCTTGTGTAAATAAACTACCTACATTGATATAAGCAAGACTTGAAGACAATGTTTAGTAATTGAATGGCATAATTTTAAGATTGAATCCGTAATTAGAAGAGCATGTTACAAATATAATTCGTTATTATTATTACCTACATAGCAGTAAGTAAAGTTTCTAAAATCTTCAAACAGTATAAGAAACGATACTTGAGTAAGGTACCACGGTGACGATGAAATGTACAAAGTTATTAACATTTAGAATAACCGGTTCCATGGTGTAATGGTTAGCACTCTGGACTTTGAATCCAGCGATCCGAGTTCAAATCTCGGTGGAACCTGATATTTTGCAATTTAAAAGCCGTGCATATGAATTGCTAATATTAATCAACAGTAATCATTGGTTGCATGAAGTAAATACGTAATATAATAATGAAATAAGTAAAGACACCAAAATCATCATTGTTGCGTTTCCGGACAAGAAAGTGAGAAGAAAGAAAGAAGAACCTTGCGGAATGTAGGTATGATTGAATTGGGGGCAAATACATATCGATATCATAATAGTACCGAAAACTTGAAGTTCTTTCCGGGCTTCAATGATGCTCCTTTACTTAACAATAGGAAGGATATCTAAACAATATTTTATCTATACATAATATAGGTAACTCTTACGTATTGTTTGTGGTAAATTACTTAGGAGCTTCCATAAGAAGGCTATTTCCTGTTAGAAAATGAAACAAAATTACATAAAAAATACGTAAAAACAGTCCTGGATTTGTCAATAGACCGTATAGGCCGCGGCCTAGGGGCGGCAGCGTCCTAGGGGCGGCAGATTGCAGATTGCAGAAGATGATATATTATAGATGATTTTACTATTAAAAAGTGTCGCAAAAATTGTAAGTCTTGTTTTTTTACGCACTTTCTTAGTGACTAATTCAGTGTCTTCCTTACTATGAAGGGCGGAAATAAATTGGCCTACACTCATAAAAAATATAAATCCGGCACTGCGTACAAATATAATTATGTTCGGTAAATAAGCATAGGTACTTTCCTCTTACGAACATGAATAATTATGATTTGTCATAACTAGGTAATATTATTATTATAGGTTTATCTCTAGAAATAAATTTGAATTAACAGAGTTACGTTGTTAAAAAGTTCTGCAATAAATCACTCGGTAAAATGAAATCAACGAATTAAATTTTAGTTACTTAAGCTTTTTCATATCTTCCGGAATTCAATGAAAATCGTATATGGTATAAATTGTACTTCCCACTAGGATATTCCTATTAATCTAATCAGTCATTCAAGTACCTATCTACTAAATCCATCAAATAATCGAATCATGAGAGCTTCTCTTTAGTAATTATCATTTTATAGCGTGAATTGCACAACGAGGATTTTCTATATTTAATATTATCTCTGAAACTAATAAATAAATCTGTAAATGAGGCCAACTTTTAATTGGTAAGTAGTGTAGGTACGTACCTACAATATTTTTAATAAAATTCATAAAATTTATAAAATTCATAAACAGAACTTTAATTTCGCGGTGCAAAAAATATTTTCATATGTTCTTCTTTTTCTTCTTAAACGTTTCGCTCTTGGCAGAGCGGTCGTGGTCGTCTTGTAGTCGCATTTGTGGCAGATGTAATTCGCTTCACAATCTCTCGCCATTTTGCTCTGTTGGTCGTCATTTTGGTGCACTCATGCAATGGACCGCCCAAAGCAGATTTGATTTGGTCGGTACATCGCATGGGCGATCTACCGCGTGGCCTGGTACCCTCCACTGTTCCTTGGACCACTAGCGCTCTATAGAGTCATTACCTCTCCTGGAGACGTGGCCAAAGAACTTAAATATGCGGCTTTGTACTAGAGCTGATAGTCGCTGTTTAATGCCGAGTTCCTCGAGTATGGAGGCATTTGTACGAAATTCCGTCCACGATACTCCAAGCATCTTTTTCCAGCACCACATGTTTTCATAATTATGTAACATGTTTGAATTTAAGTCTCGTAATAAGTAACTTAATTGAAATCTTAATTTCTTAATGATTTCCTACATGTCATACAAACAATAAAAAAATATTACCTAATGTTATTCTTTGTTTTCTTACACTCTTCAGGATTCGCTGTGTCGCGTGAAATACTAATACTCAAAAGCAAAGCATCGCAATAAATAAATCCCAGGACAATTATTTATCATCATCATCATCATCCTGCCCATTTCCCAATTTTATTTGGGGTCGGCGCAATATGTTTTCCTCTTCCACACTTCTCTATCAACCGTCATCTTCACACTAACTCTTATCTTTCATATCCTCTGTAACACAATCCATCCATCTTTTCTTAAGTCTTCCTCGTCCCCTTCGTCTATCTATCGCATATTATTTATTAATTATTTATCCTTCCTATTAATTAAGTCTACAATAATTAGGACAGCATCGTTGATTACATCGGCTTCACCGCTAATAAATAACTTTTCAAGCATAATATTGTGAGAATTATTGCCTGGCCTGCCAAATAGGTAGGTACACTATGTCCTTAAACCATAGCGGGAACTCCCTAGTATTTAGTAGGTAAAGATAAGTAACGGGAAAAAGGAATTACCTCTGTACTTAAAAGAAAAGATAAGGAACGATCATATTTCGACATAATTTTGTAGTAGGTAATATTTAAGTATTGTCACTTTCCTTATTATTACTGTTGGCCTTGTCACAGGGACGAGCTAGGAAAGTCTCAGCCGATACTCACCCTCTTCCAGAAATAGAGATTGCGAATATCTTAATAATAATAAAAAAGTAATGCTTCATACTCATAGCCTCACACTAGGATTCCGTGTCGTGAGTGCCATGGACTACACACAAAGACAAGGACATTTACAGGTTACACCCAGACCAAGAACAGAAATTCAAACACAATCAAACCGCCTCGCTGGGAACCGAAGCAAGGAACTTTGGCGCGGCGATCCGGCATGGTAACCATTGCGCCACATGGGTCGACAAAGGAACATAAGGGCAACCCCTGTTGGGTGCAGACCTCGGCTGCGGGGATAAGAGAACTAAATTATATGGCAAATATGAAAGCTGAATGAAATATGAAGCTGCTCAATAGGATAGTATTAGTTCTTAGCTATAAGCTATAGCTCAAGTGGGAGACGAATTCAAATTCAAATTAATTTATTCATATAGATATCACTGATACACTTAAGCACACGTCATTTTTTTTGGCTTTTCGGAAAGGTGTCGTGGAGGAGAAGAAAAGCCTGCCCCTGAAGAAAAGGACGATGCTGCGATGTCCAAACTACACACAACATGTGGTATAATTCACTTTTGCATAGACACTCTTAACTAGTCTATTTTACGTCACTTTTCAGAGGAATTCCCAGTAAACAATGACAGGAATCAGATGTAGATAACGGAAAACTCAATTTGAATGACTACCTCACAGGACATCTAATCTCGAGTGGAGTGAATCAACTGTTATCGACTTCTTTAGCTTATCTGCTGACGCAAATAATGTCATCGTTATTGTATTGCGTATTGTGTGCCTATTGTAATTGGAGTGATCATAATTCACAATATGTTAGCGGTATTATGTGTAGAATATAATAATCCTACTAAGTAATCTAATAACTTAAAACGAGAGTTTCTTGTATATTTATAATAATGTATAATATATTCTGGGAATCTCGGAAACGGCTCCAACTATTTTCATGAAATTTAGTATACAGGGGTTTCGGGGACGATAAACCGATCTAGCTAGGATTCATTTTTTATAAAATGTCGTTCTATCCGTGTTTTCAGGCAATAAAAAACTGCTAGACTCTTCCTGACATCTATTGGCGAATAGCAACACTAAATGGATTTTCATAAAATTTTATACGCAGGCAGACCATGAGCTGTATAACATATTATAATTATGTATAATTAAGATTATTCAATTTTACTTAACTAGGTTTAAATTTAACTTATCCTTAATTGAACTAAATTAGAATTAAATTTTTTCATCATTAAAACTTAGCAAAGGTTATAAAATAATTTCATATACGAATTCGTCACCAATATTGGTGGTTTTGCGGGAACTTTACTGGTGAAAATCGATAGTGGTGGACTGCAGATTCCGTTGGAGTAAGAAAATCAAGGGGTTCTTTGGAGGGGCACTAACCTGGGCTGCAGGCGGCTGCTCCAATGTCTTCAATCTTCTTGACTTCTTATTAGATTTACCGTAGAATATGGTTTGGTTCACTATTACACCTAGAACCTTGGCCTTCACATTGATCGTACATTTAGTTGAAGAACACATATTGCGAAAACCAGCCGCAAGGTGATAGGCGGTAGCCACTTCCTGTCTCTGAAGACTAAGCTTGTTTGTCCCCACTCTTGTATTGTATCACTACACCTTTACTTTTCAGGCGACACTACTACGAGATAATACAAAACATTACATATAATATAACATTATAATTTTTATTCCCATTATAATTTTAATTTTAGAATTTTGTCCATTTTAATTCTAATCTCACGCGAGTTTATTGACCATGTTTTTGAGCTATTGATTTGCATCTGTTATTGGAGTGGCACTTGCCTTTTTGTTTTAGTTTATAACTATGTGTGCATGTCTAAGTGTTAACTTTGTTGATGCAATAAACAAATAAATGCATTCATAGAGTGATGCCACTATTGGCGCGAACAAATATCATATTAAAAAAAACACAATTCACAGTAGGTACAAAAATTTATTTCCATACCAAGACTAGACGTATGTGATTATTAAATACAGCCAAATTTATAAATGCTCGCCAAATACAATCAAGGTAGTTATACGTATAATTCGTAGATTTAAACAATCATAATTATATAGGCCAATTCGCATTTCTCACAAAAATCTATTTGGCTTATTTTAAGGAGATTCTATTGGCTCGTTATACAATATTTATAAAATGTTACTTTACCACATTATACATTTGACTACTTAAAACACTAATATTAACATTAAAAAACTGTATAAAAAGTCTATAAAAACATGTTTCATGTCATGCAAATAAATACTAAAAAAGTGGTTAAAGTAAAATTGTTGTAAAGCCTTTTTTACATAATTATTAAAAACTATTAATGCAGAGAGCAAAATATTAGTTACCTTGATAGGTAGGTACAAACCGAAACAGTATTTTTGTAAAATAAAAAAAATATAACAAATAAGACAGTTAATAAGTTATAAGACATCTTATAACTGAAATACAAATTCTAAAAGCTTCAAAAATTTGAACTAGATCGACATAAATGTAATATCACAATTAAACTAATTTATTCTTAGTTATTACGTGAAATTCGATAGCATTAATTGTGCGGTAACTTCAAACTTAATTTATGTGCGAACAACGTAGGAAATAGGGTAAAATACTTGAAATATTTAAATTAAATTTTTTGTCCAAAAATCATTGTAACACAATTATTTTTTTAAGAGTACTGGCTATGGGCATTCTCCTTTAAATATCACATTTAACTTTTTTTTAATCAATAATGCAATTTATATTTACTTCTATCCAAATGTATTAATTTCACTAACTTAGTTACAAATTATAATTTTACTAAAATGTACTCAAATCACGAGGTTTGATGTAAATTCATAAGTTAACATTACGCTTCCAATTGCCACTCTTTAAGTTACTAACTGGGCTAAAATATTAATACATTAGTACTGAATATACCATATGCCAATGTACCTAACATTGTCTTTATTCCAAAGTCACAGATAAATACCTAGTAGGTACCATTAAAGTAATATTACTAGCGTATAAAACCGACACCGCGAACACTATGTATGTCCCAATGCATTGGCGCCACGTGGCTTCAATCTTCAATGGATTCGTTCGATTTTAAAAGGAGAACGGCGGCTCAATTTTGAAAATGGAACCTCCCGTGCGGGACGCACATTTGTACGAGATGTCTGTTCTATGACATTATACTTCAATGGTAGTTACAAGTAATATTATAAAAGTATCAAAAATTATTTATGAGTGAGTCTTCCTCCATTATTATCTAAAATAATCTACACTAATAATATAAAGAGTAAAGATTTGTATTTTTGTATGTTTGTAATAAGTAGATAAACTCAAACACTACTGGACCGAATTTCAAAAATTCTTTCACCAATAGAATGATCTATGATTTCTGAATAACAGTCTATTTTATCAAAAAATTGGGGTCATACGAAAACCGAAGCAAAGCGAAAGCGATTAATTATTAGTAATTATATGTATGCAATTTATTTCTCATTTTTTACTATTTTCGTTTTATTTATAGGTTATAGACCGTCACCGTGGATGGTTTAATATTAGTCCTACTTAATTTAAATCACTGGAATTACATAGTAAGGAATAGTTGTACAACTACTCCAAATAAAAAAGGTTGTAGTTGTACAACTCCTCTAAGAAACATGATGAATTCGTCCAACCAGACCAAATACAAAAGGACATAGTTACATACAAAAGACTAAATAGGATATCGCTCACCCAGTAATACAACGGCACATCTACGTTTGTATATTTTACACAAACGAATTAAAAAAGTTTATAAAAATATTTAAAATTAATTTTAAGGGTTCTGTTTACGTTTTTTACAGATTGTATGGGTTTGGTTACTAGTATAGACATTAATACATATTTACCACTATGTGCATTAGGCACTTTTAAACACGTATACCATATAAACTCAATTTCGCATTTTTTGCAGATGTGCCATTATATTACTAGGTGAGCGATATAGTTGTCGAACTAATCCGATGTAGTTGTCCAACGTATTGATGTAAAACAGGATGAAGTTGTACAACTAGTCCAAGAAGCAGAGTTTAGTCGTCCAACTAGTCCAAGAAAGGTAGGAGATAATCATCAACGATGCTAACATTCATATGCCAGCTAAAGTGGTTGACCCCTGGTACAGTGACCACGTGCAAGCGACCGCTCTCGTCCAATGTACGAAGACCTATGCGATCCTCTGTGTAAATAGCTTGCTCTTTCAGTTCCACGATCGTTTCGTTCCCGCCGTAGTACCCGAATTGACTGGAAAAAGATTGGTACAAAATAAGTAGGTAATAAGCACAAAATAATTATATTATAATGTAAGTGTCTTCAATCCAAGAGTGAATAGGTGCGTTTTAACATCCATGACTACATCGCCACTTACCATCAGGTGAGATTGTAGTCAAGCATTAACTCATATGATATAAAAAAGTGGAATGTTATACGAGCACCCGTTCAGTTAGTAATAAGTGAGTACTTATGCCCCAACTCAGAGTCACTAACAGTTACTTAAATCGCACCTTAGTACAGAATTTGTATGGTGATTCTTTACTAAGGACCGATTATAGTAACCGTTTGTGACTCTGAGTTGGGACGTTAGTAAACTAAGTACCCTGTACTCTATCTTTTGCACGACTCGTCAATCGACTTTTGCAATCGGCTGAGTAGTTTGTGAACTTATTAACCCTTAAATTGACAGTGTATGTCGCACCATACAAGACATTTAACAAAATCTGCAGTCTATCATAAGACTCGAATTAAAGTTTTCTACTTTTATTTCGATGGTAACATTATTTCATAATCGGTAAAAAAATAAATCCTAGACCTAACATCATTTCGGTGATTGTAAAATTCAAAATTGCAACGAAGAAGAAACAAGTGACGCTCGTCAAGATAAAAAATAATTGTTTTATTTATATTTTGACTGTGTATTAGGTATGTTTTGTTGTTATTTTGTGCTTCAGTTGTCAAGAAATACTAATACATGCTAAGTTGCACTAAAATAACAAAATAACATATTTTTATTGGGCAACAATCTTGATGTATTTCACCACATACACTGCCAATTCCATAGAAAGTTATACCTAAAGAACAATGCCCAACTGCCATACATCGTTTTATTTAATTTTCAACTTTAGCGTCTTAAAATAAAAAAAAATCTAAAAATCGCGGCTTTAATTTCTGAGCTTAGATATATAAGAATTTTCAGTAGACACACCCCAGAACCAAAGTATTTTGAGATTGAATTCTTATAACTATTGAGTCATAGAGTAGGGGAGACTTACGACTGCCTGTAATTTTTACCATTATTTTATTCTGACTTTTTTTTGATTGACAACCGGAAATGGTAATTTGACATCATTACATTTGTCATAACAACATTTATAACGAAATTCTGTCTGTAATATTGGCCAGAAGTCTCCCTATATCTTGCTTGATACAAGCTATGTATCGAAGTGAGTGCCCGAATGAAAATGGACATTGTTGACATCATTGTTATTATAGTCAATTCATCACTTATTAATAAAATTATTTTACGCTGGGTAATACGGGTACAGGTATTAATTTTAAAATACGTAAAAAAATAATTGAATTGCTTCGGTATAACTGACGTTTTAAGACGCTAACAAAAATGAAAAATAATTTTTGGGCATTGTTCTTTGCTTGTATGACGAGGCACACATTGCCAGGTTAAGGTTATGTTTTTTTGCCGATTTATATTTTTTGTTGTATTGCCTACTTGCATTTGCTTAGGGGTTTTGTTCTTTTTTGTCTGCAGCAAAAGCTACTAACACACAGTGGTAGAAAAATTACACATGTGCTTGCTAATAAAGCACTTTCTGAGTGTATAGAAACATCTGATGCCAAAAAAGAAATTAATATGCATGCCTCTTATTCTTCTTCGCCATCTCCTTCTATTAATATTCTCTAGAATATATGCCTAGTAGATATGCCTACTATATTCTGAAGAGGGCAGCGACAATGACCAAGCAGAAAGCATCCGTTCTACACCCATAATAATCGATGAAGGGTTATCCCAGCTCTTCACAAGAACCTAATTCCAGCAATGTAACAATGTTATTCGATTTACACCTACTGCCGTCGATTATAAACGAATCACCTGCATCTATTGCGAACCCTGCAACTCCATTTGCTTCTACTCATGTTTTTTCTATTAGGAAAACCAGGTGTAAAAGGCCGCGTATAGTACTAATGGCTAAACGAGCAAAAAAATCAAGAAGTTTACACGGAACTATGAATAGCGAAAGGCTGTCTTTCGTCATACAGCTACAATAGAGGATACCAAGCATCCAATAGATGTTCTCACTAAATCTCCCTCTTTTTTATTTTCTTCTCTTCAGATATCATAACTGATATTGTTTTACAGACAAATACATATTCCGTAGCTAAAACCGGCAAAGAAACGGCTCAAACTGAAGATTAATTTCGCGATTTACCGCGATTTCGCGATACCCACTTATGTTATTACTGGAGCCGTTTCAGACTTTCTTTAGTCGCGGATTTAATTACTCTGAACAGATACCAACAGATATACGAAAAAGGTCTAAAAAAAGTGGTAGATTTGACACAAAAAAAAACAGCCTACCCAGAGTGCATCGATCCAGGGTGCGAAGATCCACGATCCAGGGACCACGAAAACTTAGGATGGATATGACGCATCAGGGTCGATGCCACCTTTGACCTCAAAATTGACCTCGGATATTTGTGTAAAGTGTCAGGTACTTTGTGTGTTGTGTTTTGTAACTGGCAAAAACCCACGCAATTGTCAACTGGATTATATTAAGATATAATATGATATCTTTTATACAAAAAGTATTGTTTTGTTATTGCTTGCTTAGTTAAAATACTGTTTCCCGTTTTTTTTAGTTTTTTATTCGTACCGTACATTGGCAAAGTATGCCACAACATACATCTGTATTACTATGTTTTATTTTAAGCAGTTGGCAGTGTATACCAGGTCATACATGGTTTTTTTTATTAGTTAGAACATATAGATTTTTTTAAATATTTTTTCTTAACCTCTATACACATATATAATCCAAAACTATTCAAAAAATTCATATCTTTAACATTTGTTTTGCCTGCCAATTTAAGGGTTAATATCACATAAAAAAATGTGTCAGTATGGAGTAAACACGAAAGGTACACTTCTGAAACAGCAACCAAGATAAGTAGTGTAGTATGAAAGAAAGGATATTTAAACTTTGTCGATCACTTAGGATCGACGCAAGCCGCCGGGCTATGAGCGCTTCATTGGTAGACACCTACACCAAATGTAAGTACATAGGTATAGATAGATAGATTTAACACCAGGTGGACAAGCATAACAGTAACAATTAAGTAATCAATATATACAACGGACTTTAATAAATATATTATGATGACCTAATTATTACATTTTGACGCAATATCAGATTAGATAAGATTGCATAAAATTACCGAAACATGACAACGCGAAAATAAGGTAATTTCTTAATACCTTTTGTTGTGCATTACGTCGGGGTTATCACCCGCATAATATTACCTAATTTACCGTATCTTAACCACATCACACGAAGATAAAAATGGATTAGATATAGGAAATACCGTAAAGACGTAGATAGGTATCCGAAGTTATTATGAAAGAAAAATATATTGCACCTTCAGTGGAAAAAGGCATAAGGCGTGTTACTTTAAATTTTAGTTATTAATCTTGATGGTTTATGCAAGAAATCATAAAATTCCTTTGACTAATTATTGATATTTTAACAGTTTTTTGCTCTCCTGTAAAATTGCAATTTTCATCTTATGCCTTTTTTCCATTGAGTGTACGATATTTTTAGGATTATCTGCAATCCTTTTTAAAGTCCAATACTATCTGTCTTTCCAACGTGTAAATACAGGACACTTATGGCGTTTTTCTATAGTCTGTCTATCCATAATCTCTGGATAGTAGGAAAAATACTGGCAACTCTGGGTATAGGCAGACAGAATATGCTTTAACCCATTAATAGTCCAGTACAGAGCACGGGTCTCTCGTCTTGGGGGTGACTAGAGCATACTCCACCACGCTGCTCCACTGCGGATTGATGAAGTGTCTTTTTGAGTCATGAGAACCATATTAATAAGGAAGACTTTAGTACTATTATAATTCAAAGGAGTTGCTTCAGGGGTACATCAAGACTTAGGTACAGTACGGGCGACGTAACTTGGCGTGTCTGAACATAGGCTTTGCGAACTTAGCGCATGTAAGACAGAGATAGCGACACGAACATGCTAACGTGTGACTGAGACATAATACGCCGTGTATCGAGCATTACCGAATTATGTTACTGCGCCTGCGCAGCCTTCTGCGCGAAGTTTAGACGCGCCAAGATACGTCGGCCGTAGGTACTGTACTAGTTAGAGAACATACCAAAACCACGTGACCCATTTTTTCCAACTTTTTACCCCCCTCCCCCCCTTCGTTATCATCTTTAGTATATGACAATACCCCCCCTCCCCCCTAGTTTTCACGTGGTAATTCATAAATACGCTTTTCAATATTTTTTTTGCAAACAGAATTAAAAAATAATAATTTTGCTTATATTTGACGACTTGTGTGGAGCAATGGTTGCTATGCCGGTGTAATAAAAGATGCCCCGGCGTATATACGTCTGTGTTCTCAGTTCTCACCTGTGAACTCGAAAAGGCACGAAATTTTCTTAGAGGATACTACGTGACAAAAACCTAAACCCTCCCCTCTGTGACCAAGCGTGGTGTTTTGAAGACCCCCCCCCCTCCCTCCCCTTAAATGGGTCACGTGGTTTTGGTATGTTCTCTCCCTTACATAATATTTAACTGGTTACCTGCTTTGCCAAGGCGTTATAACATTATCGTCAGGACCCCCGATCAACACCAGTCTCTTTACCCGAAGCAAGTTATTTTTGAAGTCTTCAGACTTTGCAGAACTGCAAAAAAGTAATAATAAATCATCATATTGGTTTGAACTTACATTTACGTAGTAATTTTATATAGATTGTTTAGTAATAAATTTTTATTTTGTCAAAAAAGAGGAGGTCTTCAAGCAGCATCAGAAAAGAAGGAAAAAACCGGGCAAGTGCGTGTCAGGCCACGCGCAATGTAGGGTTCCGAAGTAGTAAGTTTATCGACTATTACTCATTAACTACTTATGCTAACATAGCCGTGATAGTTTTTCTTGTAAATTTATCATACAGTTTATTTTTGAGAATTTTTTCACTTGTCCAACTCCAACCGTTTAGCCGGCAGGGGGGGGGACACATGACTATAACCAAAATTACCCCTTTAAAGCCAAATATTTCGCAAACAAACCCCTAAATCCAAAAATGGTTTTAGGAGACTCATAATATTTTTGAAAGACCTTTTCAACGATAACCCACACTGGGGTACACAACGAAAAAAAATTCATCATTTACCTAAAAAATAATCTACCCTAAAAAAATATTTTTCAATATTTTATTCTACGATTTTGGAGTTTTAATATAAATATTTATATCCATGCCAAATTACACCTTCCTAGCACTAATGGTCTCGGCGCTATGTTGCGGACAGACGGGCAGACGGACAGACGGACAAACGGACGGACATGACGAAACTATAAGGGTTCTGATTTTACTTCGGAACCCTAAAAATAAAAAGTTGGATGACAACAATTAATAATAAAAGGCAATGAATTTATTCATAATTAAGGATTTGAATACGTACTTAAGTAGATATATAATGTACTTAAGTGGAGCAAAATATTATGTTTTATTTTTTATTTTTAACACAACTGGAGATTGTCTCAACCGCCTGGGTCACTAATAAGTATGATATTTTACTTGAAATTTTACGTGAATTAGCGATATGTGATGCCTTGTATGTTACAGTCACACCTATAATTATTATAGGTTACTAATCTGTTCTTTTTTGTTCGCTATTAAAATAACAAAAATGAAGATTTACTATAAAGTCTATTTTATTATTGTTATTACAACGACAACGCCACCTATAAACTACATTGTAAACTACGAACATAGATACTAACGCCATCTAGTTTAAGTCAACTCATTGAAATGTGTGCCCTCTGTTAAATATACTAGGAACTAAAATACACACGGATATCCGGAAGTACTTTAATATTGCATGTGTAATAAATAAAAAATTAAAATAAAAGAGGAAAAGGTTTATTTTTTTTAGTAATTTCGAGATAAATTTACTGAATTTATAACCTTCGACTTTTTAACATTGTTTTTTGCTACAAAAACACAAATTCTTATCTAAACTTCTTACTACTTGCCATTAAAGGAATAAACAAAATATTTAATAAGAAAAATAGTTCATCCGTTATCGGTAGTATTGTCTTTTTATTTTAATTATTATGATTACATTAATATCGTCATTTTATGTCCACGCAATTCTCAATTGATCCAAGACGATACGAACGATTGATTCAAACGATAACATTCATTGACCTATTTAATTATTCAAATTACTTACGTCAATAACGTTTGAATAACAATATTGGTGTATTGTTATTTTATAACAAATGACGTTGTCAAAGATTGTAGACAAGGTTATGAATAATTAATCGCAAAAAACATTTTTCTACCAATCAACATTATTATGTGAATATTTCAATTATATATCTAAAATAAAAAATAAAATAATATTCAGCAAAGAATAAAAAAAATTAAACGTGAAAAAAGAAAAAGATGTACACTTTAGAATGTTTGCAAAAATCAGGTTCCACCGAGATTTGAACTCGGATCGCTGGATTCAGAGTCCAGAGTGCTAACCATTACACCATGGAACCAGTTGAACACTGGGATGAAATTTTGTCACCTATGCAATTAGTCAACAGTAAATACAAAACTATAATGAAATATAATAATTCGAGTAAATCTTCAGTTTAACTTTCATATTTTAATAACTACCTACTAACTGCGTAGAAATGTAAAGTAATTTCTGTACTTCCGCTTCCTTCATGGGCGAAAATAATGTGGGAAACAGTCCCAAAAATACCACCGAAAATTATTATAGATAATATGGAATTATATTAAAATACTTACGATAAATGATTGTTGATATAAGGCAAGTACACACTATATGATTCATACAGAGTCTGATGGTAGGGGTCATTCCAGTAGTTGCCAACTGAAGTGTGCTGACCAACTCTTGAGTACAGGAACTCATATGCTGTCTCTCTGACCAATCCAGGGAAGACCACGTGGAGGAAACCAGCTGAAACCAGTTCAAACTTCATACATTCATCTATAGCCATTTTACTTAACCCATCAACAAGGTATAATATTATAAATCTTTTTTTTAATGGATGCAGCAGTCAATGTCATTTGTGGAATAGTAAAGAAACTACCTCTCCATAATTATACTTAAGTATAAAAAAATATTGAACATCATAATTAGAAAAGTTTAATTTATAATAGTTCATATAACAAAATTATGTAAAAATCACATTCTACATAAAGTTGCAAGTCAAATGTAGTTTTTTTTAATATGTTTGATTTTTTTATTAATTTTTAGTTTATATAATAAAATATAACATATCTATCACCTCCATATTGGCCGGCTTGTGGTGAACTCAGGGATATAAAAGTGCTGACAGACACATTGGGAAAAGTTTGGATGATACCTCGAGCCAACAGACCGCCTTGAGAGTAACCTGAAAGATAACAACATATATGTTACATACACATATGTAACATATTGTATGTACACAATGGTTACTTACAGACATGATGTTCAGGTGTTAATATAACAGTTAGATATAGAGTATATAGACAGAGTTAAATAAATAGTGATGTTAGTATAATATGTAGTACAATGGAGAATAATGATGTACAATCCAGGTGTATTTTACAAGGCCTTTTAAACTGTATATGTAATGGCTATAATTTTATTAGGTATGCCATGAACTACTATGAAGGTTTTTTTAACAACTGACAAGCAAGAAACCAGCCACGGGAATAGTAATGATAGTTGGTTGTTGTCATGGACACATCTATTACACTAGTATTTTTATACATAAAATAAGTGAATATGACAACAATCCAGATGGTAAGTGGCAATGAAGTCCAAGACGGAGAGCACACTAACTTAGTAAAAGCCTATTCACTTTCCTCTTGAAGACACCCATATCGCTGTATTAAAACTAAAACCGACTAACTCAATTTTTGGGGTCAACACTTTTTTACAACTTTCGACTCAGAAAAACTACTTTGAATGGTAAAACAAATTTAAAGCTAAGGCGCTTAGATCCGAAGATAAAACAATAAGAATACAAATAAAAATGAGTCTGTACATCCTTGGAATTATATGAAAAAAATTGTATGACTCGAAAATATTTTTTCCCTGAAATGGTTGACTTAGTTGGTTTTAGCTTTAATACAGCATTATTATAACTGGATGGGAATACTTGTCTTACCTATCAAGTTTATACCGTTGGGATATTTGCTGGATATGTTAGCAACATCAAGACCTATTTCCAATACTTGGTGCCACATTGTTTCCAAGCTTGACCAGCCCTCGAACCTGTTCACATTGTACACTATTGTGCCTGGATGTTTCTGGAAAATAACAGTCACTATAGAGAACATTGAAGTATAATGTCATAGAACAGACATCTCGAACAAAATGTGTGTCCCGCCCGGGAGGTTCCATTTTCAAAATTGAGCCCCGGTTCTCCTTTCAAATCGAACGAATCCATTGAAGTTTGAAACCATGTGGTGCCAATGCATTGGGACATACATGGTGTTCGCAGTGTCCGTTCTATATGCTATACTTCAATGATAGAGAATTAGTTTTTTAGACAAGTCCTATTTGGTAATATTTATTTATTACAGAAAACATGTTTCTTTTTATAATTCTTATTTTTTAACTAAAATAAATTAATATTTCATAATAAAATAGTGCCAAATAAGTCTTTTCTAAAAAAAATGGACTATTCTAAGACTTAAAAACTTTGAAAACCAAATTGTTTCCATAAGATAAGGATATTTATTTAAAAATTCATTTATTGATAAAAATCTAATTTTATATGAAAGTTAGTCCTATTGTTATAACTCAATAATAGGATCTTGAACTCGGACTCGACCTGACACCTTCAATGACTCTTTTATATTTATTATGTTCATACACAAAGACAAAATACTTGAAAACCTACCTCTTGAATTCTATGTGAGATCATTTCCATACTACCACTCCCGGTCATAATTCCATGAATTAAAACTACTGGTTTATACGCGAAACAGTAAGATAATAACATACAAAAGATTAATACGCTAAAATTCAAAGCCATATTTGATCACAGCACAGCTTGAGAACAAAGACCTCCGTTCAAAAGCAATTTATTAACACTGAAGTACTGAACACAATTAAAATTGGCGCTTTATCACATTAAAACCCTATATTATAAATATGTCATGGCCTGTTAAGAGATAACTTATGATTTAACAATAAATTATTATCATAAAATGTACATATCGCAAAAATATTGCTATTATACCAACACTCGGCGAATTTATTGGCACTTTGTAAAATGTAAACAAAACTAGTGGTGGGCGATTATGAGATATACTAATGAAATCATTCGATTATGAAGATGTCTCGAGATATCTCGATTATAATAACCATTAGTAATAACTAATCTGTCTGTGTCTCTTATTCGCTGTTCTCGTTGGCGGATTTCATGGAGTGAGTGAGACACAGTAGCAAACACGTTCGCATGGCCAACTGACGCGGCCCGGGAGTGTGGGGGAGGGAGCCATCACTGCAAAAGGCATCACTGATGCGTTGCCGGCCAAGAAAGAAAGAACAAACATTAACACAAACACAAACATTAACATAAAATCAATATTAGTTATTACCGTAACTTTTAATATATAAATATTTTACGATGGGTTGATACTGAGTATTTACTCAGTAGAAAGTTAGAAACCCATTGGCCATCACAATTAATATCTGATAATTCACTTTAAGGTTCCGTATTTATTATTTACCTTTACATGGTTTTTGGTTTAGTATGGAAATATGGTAAATAATGATAAATTCTTTATCACAAATAATGAATAATCCGGTACTACTCAATGGATAATGAATGAATGGCTTACTAAAGTCGAGAGTATGACTGAAGTAAGATTAGTAATACTAATTAGTAACGTTATTCGATTATGAAAATAAAATTAGTTACTAGTTATTAATTAATCACTTCGATCCGATCCGATACTTGTGTGGATCGATACAATGAGGGAATTGAGGGATACGATCCACGATCTTTGTATCTATAAAATGACTGGATCAAAATCAAATCATTTGGGTCGAATTAAGGACTTATGTATTTTTTTTTAATTTAGAAGAGGTAAGCAAAACAAAATACTTAGCCAAATATTAGCCGATCGATAACTTTATAAACATGTAAGACTCGATAACTTTATAATATTAATCCGATCCGGATTAATATATGAAGTACGTATATTTATTTTAACCTTAAGACAACATTAATTAATATTATTAATTGATAGACGATACACATTTTGAATTTAATAATTTTTGGATGTGACTTTTCAGAATTCGATCCAATTTTGCGGTTTGTAATGGATCTTAACGTCTCGATCCAATCCGTGGATTGGATTGCTTGCTTATTGCTTTCGATCTGATTTTCAATACATCGATCCATTAAATCGAATGAAAATAATTAGGTAACATTTAAATAATTATAATACTATGATGATTATTTCAAACAAGGTCACAATTAGAGGTCAAAATTGAATAAAAACAATAAAAATTACGTAAGAAGAACTTATTAACCTTTAACATCACGGGCGGGGTCTGAGGAGATCCTACGCGTTATTTTCTAGCTGTAGTTTTTCATACTGACAAGCTACGATCGTGTGCTTTCGGCTAATCTCAAGGCTCTGCAGAGGCTCTCGACGAGTGGACGTACGTCGCTCTTCAGCTAAGGTAAGTACGTATTTTACCCATGTGCGGATACCTGTAGACCCCGCCCGTGATGTTACGTAGCAAATGTTTTCAAATTACTAAGTTAAGTAATATAACCGATAACCGTTGGGGAAGAAAGGTCCTTGAATGGCGCCCACGTCTCGGAAAAAGGAGCATAAGACGCCCCCCGACCAGGTGGACTGACGACCTGAAGAAGACATCGGGTATCCGCTGGATTCAGAAGGCTCAGGACCGGTCAGAGTGGCGAAAATTAGGGGAGGCCTATGTCCAGCAGTGGACCTCCAAAGGCTGATGGATGGATGGATGGATGGAAGTTAAGTAATAAGTTTGGATTTGTTTCTTATTCAGAATTAGCGTTGAATAAAACCAAAAATGAGTCGCCAACTATAAGATCACGCCATAACACAAATTCTACAGGATTTTAGTGACTCTTATATTATCATTTACCATGCCAACCCAAAGAATAACTTGCAAATTATTGCAGCAATGTTGAGGCATTGTCAATTTTGTTATTATTATGATTTTTTGTAGTATATTATTAGAAAATAATGATAATTTAGTCAGAAGTTTACTGTTTTGTTAAATTTCACTAAATTAGTCAAGTGCCTTTGGAAAAATTCTTTGTAACTTAATACAGCAATGTTAAGGCATTGTCAATTTTGTTATTATTATGATTGTTGTTTATTTTTCTTCTAATTAGATGCTTATGATTCCTATATCATTAGAAAATAATGATAATTTAGTCAGAAGTTCACTGTTTTGTTAAATTTCACTAGATTAGTTAAGTGCCTTTGGAAAAATTCTATGTATGAGATGCTATTTTATAAAAATTTTCTTATATCTAAAACTGATTGTTTTACAGATATTAAATACTTTTCACAAACATTATTATGTACTTTCTTGTAATTGGAATTAAAATTTAAGTTATTTTTAAAAACATTGAAAATACATGCAAAACATTTACGGGGATACTTCTGGACCCCACACGTGATCGAACGTTACTTTAAATAATACGCGTGTACATAATAATCATAATCGATACTTAAAGGTGGATCGAATCGAAATCAAAATTTTGATTTTGGATTAAGTCAAAAATACAAAATATTTTTTATCTTCAAATATTTGGTTCGATCCGGATCGATTCAAAAAATCGTACCAAAGCACTTGGATCGATACACTTCAATACTATCGATTTCGATATAGAATATCGATACAAGGCACCTAGACCGAACATCCCTAACGAGAATGACGCAAATTGCTGTTACTCTGAGTTTGACGCATCCATAGATCTATGTTTATAGATGTGGCCTAATGTTATATAGATAGTTATGGAATAGTTTAAAAGACGAAATAATAAACATAATGGCGTTCTTGTCTAACGTATGAAATTAAAACAATCTAACTCTATACAAAACAGTTTCGCTATACTGTCAAATTTTTCATGACGTCAGACGTGTGCTGCGTTCGCAATTTTGTTTTTCTCTTTACTACAGTGTAAATTGTAACTTAATACTAAGGTGCTAAGGTATTACTACTAAAACCCACTTTGAATAAGGTAATGTCATAGTCACGTCAAAGTGGACATTAGTAGGAACAAATCCGCCATGTTTTGTTGCGTAGGTGTGCATGTTTTTTTCGTAGGTAGGGCCGCTCCTATAGGTACCTCAATGATAATAAACAATAGTGTTCTGTCAAATTTTTCATGACGTCAGACGTGTGCCGTGTTCGCCATTTTGTTTTATCTCTTTACTACAGTGTAAATTGTCACTTATTACCAAGGTTCTAAGGTACTAACTACTAAAACCCACTTTGACAAAGGAATGTCAAAGTCACGTCAAATTGGACATTAGTAGGAACAAAACCGCCATGTTTTGTTGCGTAGGTATGCACGTTTTTTTCGTGGGTAGAGCCACTCCTGTTACCTCCATGGAATGAGTACTGACACTGACACAGTCATCTGTCATGATGTGTGTAATAAACAGAAACACACGTGCGTTGTCATGTCATACATTAATAATGTAACTTTATTTTATATAAAGTGCCGAATTGTAATAAAAACTCAGCTAGGATAATTTTAATTAAGTAGTAACAATATTATCACAGTTTTGTTAAAGTGCACGACTATAATAAGTGTAAGAAGACTAAAGATAGTAACATAAATAGAGGAAAAAGGTTATTTCATTTTGTAATACTAGTAATAACTTAATAAGTAATTCTAGTTATAAGTTATAATAATAATTATTGTGAGAGTGATTTAAAATTAAACGTCACCCTTTAATTACAGGCCGCAAGCCGGTAATTGCCTGCCATCATGCCAGCTACATCATTAGCCGAGCAACTTCAAAATCTTTCAGTACCTCAGACTTCAATTTATAAAGATGACAAGAAAAGAGCTTCGTTGCTCTTTGACCCCAAAGAAGCTGCTCTCAAAGACAGGGATACATTCTATGAAATTGGTGTGAGCGGTTTAAAAGAATTGATAGCGCTACATGAAGGATTCAGAGGTTTTGAGGATACTTTGTACAGTGTTTCCTCCAAGGATTTTGAGAGGGCTGTCCAAAGCAAGGAAGTCAACAAAAATCTAGATAAAACAATTGAGAAGTTTCTTCTTCAGTTATCACCTTACTTTTTGCTTCAATCTGCTCATAAAGCTTGTGAATGGCTGGTAAATAGGTACCACATTCATGAGTACAATCAGGACGCAATAATGGCTCTGATACTTCCATACCATGAAACTAAAATTTTTATCCGATTCATTCAACTCCTCGATATTAGAGGTGACTCTAACAGATGGAACTGGTTACGATCTGTCCAGAAACATGGGATTCCGTTAACAAAGCAAGTGCTTCATAATCAGTGTGTCTCGAACACGGCAACTCTTCAGTTTATCTCTGACATAACCTTTAAGTATATATCTGAATTTGGAGAACGAGCAACTCAGTTGAATACAGTGTTTGCTTTCCTTTGTTCAACGGCAATTGGCGCTATGAACACAAGCAATCGTGTTACAGAGTCATTAATGAATATTTTACTACCAACAATAATTAACGGAATCAAATCAACAATCGTTGATTTTCGCTCGGCTGCTTACGTTATTCTTGGGTTTCTTATAACTAAAGCTACTATTAAGGATAAGACGTTAAATGATATTATTGATGCACTTCTTTCTACTGATTTTGATATATCTTACGACTCTGTTTTACTTATAAACTTGATTTATACTCATCAGGCACACTACAAGAAAATGAAAGATGGTATTTTGAGTAATTTTACAGCATCGGTTATGGACACCATATGCATGTACCTAAAGAAGTTGGTTGAACATAAAATTAATATACATGTATTTGTAACAGCATTCTTGTCTAGTGTTTTGCCGCTCATATTAAAGGATATGGAAGAGTTTCGAAAGTTCAGTAGACTGCCAGAAATATTAATTGATGAGGTTGATTTGAAGACTCAGAATCCTGAGAAAATAGTCAAGTGAGTACTTTAATCCTGTGGCCTATGTTTGGAATATATTTTTTCATTGTACGAGACAGTTTTTCAAAAAGTCTTACTGAAAGTTTTTTGATATTTTGGGATGCCATATCCATCCATCTTGGTTGATACCACCCTCTCCTTACTAGCAGAATACAGCAGGGTGCAAAATGGTGCATGTGGTGGTGGTAGCATAACAGAAAAGCTCATGGTTGATAGCATGCTGATCTCAGATCTTATTAGCTCTTTTAATTTGGACAGTAGATACTCATACATAACTGTAGAGCATTTTAACTGCATGCACAGCTACCACCCTCATAAAATCTGTGAAATGTTTTATGTGCTTCGGTCAGAGCTAATCTATACTATAATAAAACTCAAAGTGTCTGTTTGTCTGTCCGGGCATTACATAAAAACTTGAACGGATTTAAATGAAAATTGGTAAAGTTGTTACTGATACCCTGGGTCATATTTTAGACAACTTTTCATCCCGGAAAATTAAGAGGTTTCCTGGGAAAACAGGATAAAAGTTTGAATTAGTTAAAACATAATTCTGTATGTAAAGCTGTGGGAAACAGCTAGTATAATAATAAGTGTACTGTGCCTTGGCCAACAATGTCTCAGAGATGTTCTTGAATTACGGTGACCATTTACCATGTACATTTACCATTTCTATAATTACATTTAGTTTACATAGTTTGTCTATACTTACAATATTTTACATAAAGAGTATTAATCATATTTTTTATGTTTTCAGATGTATTCTAAATGCTTTACACTATCAAAAAGAGAAGAGTGATGGCAATGAAGATGATAATGAGAGTGATGTGGAAATTATAGAGGAAGATGATGACAAAATTTTGCATTGGTACTCCGTATTCTTAAAAAATGTGGAGCACAAATATCCTGAAGCATTTGATAAGGTTGTAAAAAAAGAAATCAGTTCTGATAGTAAAATCTCTAACAAAAGAAGGTTGCAACTATCAAAAGTACTTGGGTTTAATCCTGCTGTTGCACACAAAATTGGAGGTGCATACCTCTTTGAGAACTTAAATCACGTAAACTCAGAATTACGTGTTGAAGCAGTCAATTACATAGCAAGAGAATTCCATTCCCTTAAATCTGAAAACTTAGATTTTGTTAAGGATTCAATAATAAACAGATTCAATGATGAACATATAGATGTTGTATTTGCAGCTTTAGATATTCCAAACGAATATCTTATTGAAGTCTTAAATGAGGTAGATTTAACGAATGCATTCGCAACTATTGTTTCTAAGGGATCAAAAAAATGGAAACCAGTTATCGAAAAGGCTGTTAGCAAATTTTGTTCTCTTGAAATTTTATCTGTTAATCAAGTAACAATTATGGCAGTTGTACCTCTTCTATTCCCTCGTGATTCACAATCAGCAGAAATAACTTGGAAAATAATAGTGTCGCCATGGGGTAAGAAGTTGGGTCTTGCACATAAACTATCCAATCTGAAGGATTCAATGAAAGATAATCCAGAAGTTTTAAAACAGGCAGTTTTTAAGATTATGTTTGTTGACAGAGTGCTTACTTTTAATGATAAGTTGGATTTAAGTATTGTGAACAAAGAAAACACACTTGATATTTTCTTGTGCATGATTCTCAAATCTTGTTCTTTTAAACAAGCAACATTAGAAGAAATTGTTATTGTGTTGGACACACTTTTAGAATCTATTGTGGATAGAGTGATAGTACCCAGTGCAGACAGCACAATTTTTCTGGAGATTCAGTAGCAGAGTTTATTAAGATCGCAAGAAAAGATAAGATTCTGTTTGATATAATGGAATATATATTGAACAGAATAGTTGAAGATATGAATATAAAGAATGTTCCTAAAACATGGTGTAACGTTTGTGGAACACCCGAAATGGTTTTAATCCGAAGATTATATGAAATATTCCTTACTGGGTGTGGTATTCCTACCTATACTGATCATTACTCAAAATTGCTACAGAAACTGCTTGATAAATTATTTCGTACGACAAAGGATAAATTTGACTTCGTTGCTAACATTGCTTTTGGACATGTTTTATATGCAACAAATCCAAAAGATGTCGTTAGCCCAGAACTACAATTAAGAAGCCTGAAATTGCTATCAAATTTTTTTGCTATTCAAAAAAATTCTACATGGGCATATGATTCCGATGTTTTGATTTTAACATTACTTTTTGATTTAAATCATCCAGTATTGCCTGTTAGGCAGTGTGCGATAGATTTAGTAACTGATATATTAAGAGAAGATCCTGACAAAAAGTTCATATACATGCAATTGTTAAAAGAATTAATGTCTCACAAGGAAGAGCTGTTGTTAGACCATGACCAGTTGCCTCAAGTCTTAAAAACAATTTTGACAGAACAATCGCCAGGAAACAAGTTGTTCCGAAAAAACTGTCTTTTACGTTTAACAAGAATATTAATTGCAGATACTCCATCCTATATAAAGTCTACCTTAGTTAAACTTCTGGCTAACATAAACAATGCAAATACTTTCTCACATATTATACCATCTCTTAACAGCCTTGAGAACACTTTAAAACAAAATGAAGCAGACAAGAAATTCGTGTTTGATATTTATGAATCAAATCTAATGAAATCTGTTTATGGTTTAATCAATGAAACTACTGTATCAACATTTGCTAAAGATAACATCTGGAATTCTGTTGTAACGGCCCTCAAGGAATATAGAGAGTGCATAATTCAAGAAGATCAGTCTCTAACTAGTCCGTGTGTGTTAATATTGAAAGAAATTGATGAAGCTGTATTTGCAAAGTTTCCTGAAGAGAGACGTAATGATTTTATACTCCTGGTGACTACAGCTGGTGCGTTTAGTAACAATCCTGCTGTATCTAGTGTTGCATCTAGAACTATGAAGAAAATTAATATTAAATTTCAACATTTTAAGCCAATATTGGAGAAAATGCTTAATGTTGTGGATCCAGTAGCCAATGTGCCTAAGAAGAAGAAATCTACTATGTCAATGCTCTCTTATCAATTAGGTGAAACGGACGAGTGGAGAATGGGCGTGACGCTCCTAGAATATGTTCAAAGCAAGAAAAAAATGTGTGTTGATAATTCGTTTGTCAATATTTTATTCCAGCTTCTAAATAAATGCTTGAGATTTGAAGAACAGACGCACGTGGAATATACAAAGCAACTGATTCTATCATCTCTATGGTATTATTGTAAGAAGTTTGTAGACGATACCGACAAAGAACAATTACAGTCGCTCAAAGGCCTGTTTGACGTGGAAACAGTAGTACAATGTATAAGAGGCACTCAGAATCCACAAACTCAGCACCACGCTTTAATATTGCTTTCACATGCTGCTTACATGTTACCAGAACAAGTGTTACATCATACTATGGAAATATTTACCTTCATGGGGTCTTCGGTACTACGACATGATGATGCCTATAGCTTCCAGATTATTACGAAAATCATCGAGACCCTAATCCCCATATTAGTCAAACTGGACAAAGATGTTCAGGATTATACAGAGAAAGAACTTCAGCTATTACAAAAACGAGTTGTTCCTGTTTTGCGCATATTTGCTGACGTAGTTCTTCATGTACCTGAACATAGAAGGTTACCTTTATATAAGAAACTTATGGAAACTCTTGGACCGAGCCAATTCCTTTGGGTTTTTCTCGCCTTGTTACTCGAAACACATGTTGCTCATTTCAACGAGAATAAAAAGAAAGACACATCGCTAAATAGAACGTTAGCTGATCAGGAATCACCAATTAATAGAGTTGATTTTGGCCAAAGTATTTTACTGGAATTTGCACCTGAAGTTTCCTTAGAAAATTTGATAAAACTAATGACTTACATCAAATCCCTGCCGTTACAAAAAGCTGACGAAGAAATGGAAACTGATGTTGACCCTGGCGATATTTTCAGTGTCAATGGACACACAGCAATTCAGTTGCGTCATTATAAATATGTTATTGTTACATTCATGAATACATGCTTAGCATCTTCAAGATTTATTCAACATAGCAGTCAGGCGACTGATGTTAAAACCATGGAGAACCATTACAAAACGTTCATAATTAATATATTGACGTATATTCAAAGTATTTCTAAAATTACTGATGAGAAAACAGCTAAATACTGGCGAGTTATGTTGCATCATAGTTATGATTTATTAGACCACGCAAATAATTTGCTCTCAGCGCCGATGTTCTTAAATGTAGTAAGAGGCTTGATGAAACATACTCTCCCGACAGTGAGGAGAAAGTCTATGGAGTTATTAAATTCCAAGATCCAATTCAGTCCCGAATTATTCAACGACGTGGATAAGGAATTGCTGTTCTCGTTATTACCAGTACTCCTGGACATTGTTAAAACTGTTGAAAATACCGATGAAATTCATAATGAAACTATTGCTCAGGAATTAGAATTAAATCAACAAACAGCTTTACTGTCATTGAAGCTGCTGACTAGAATGTTGGCTTCGGAGAATCCCGAACCATTCAAGCCAGTTTTGGAAGCAGTTACTAATTACACTTGCAATACTAATATCTGTGGAAATGTTACGGCATCCATTGTCCTTTGCCTCGCTGAATTATGTGGCAACTTGAAGGCGCATGCTTTAGCTAGCTTACGCAGATTTATGCCTGCTCTAATTAAAGTTTTGAAAAAGCAGCGGAAAGCTGATACCCCAGAGCTCATCTTATTGAGTACAGTGACAGCGATTTCGAAGATAGTCGAAAGCTTACCACTCTTCCTTAGTCCATATCTCCAGAAAATTTTATATGAATACGCAATACTGCTAGCCAAATGGCAAACTTACGATCAAGAGTGCAGCAAAGTATCAGCTATAGTGACGAAACTTACGCATATCAAGAAGAAAGTAGCTGGTTCTATCCCGCCCAGAGTTTTGATACCAGTAGCAAACGATACCCATCAAATGGTTATAGAAAAGGAGAATTATGATGCTGTTGGGCCAGTGATGTCGGTTCTCGCTGATAGTTTTGCTAACGTCACTACAGCAGACTTTACGGCTTTGCAGCAAGATTTGACAACTTTCTTCCTATCCGCGCTAAACTTAAGAAGTGATGCCGTAGAGAAAAACATTGACACGAATCTGATTGATAGAGCAGAGGACGAAATCGTCAACGCACTTGTGTGTCTCGTATTGAAATTATCAGAGACTAGTTTCCGGCCCTTCTATTTCAAGATCTATGACTGGGCTATAAGGACTAATATTGAAGGACACAAGGATAGAACAATTACTTTCTACAGGTAAGTGTTTTATTAAACCTCATGTTTGCCTAATGTTGGAAGTTGGTCCTTCTTGGCCAGTTAAGCATCAATGAGGCTTTTGATGTTACTGTTTTTGTATGTAATGAGGATGGCAAAGGCACTTGCAATCTATGACAAACACTGTGACAAAACTGATGTGACTAGGTGGGACTGTACTTATGTCAATCTCTAAAAATGAAAGACAACATTGTGTGTCTTCTCATATAACAGTTATTTATGTTTAAAAAACGATCCGCTCATATTGCATGTATATTATGTACTGTTTCAGATTAAGCAGTGCTATCGCAGACAAACTTAAAGGACTATTCGTATTATTTGCGGGACATTTCATCAAAAACGCAGCAGAGTTACTCGACTCATGCAATACGAGCAAGACTGAGAGTCTGTACTTCGATTCTGATGAAAAATGCATTGCTCTCGTGAACTACATACTGAAAACACTTCATATTGTATTCTTGTACGATAGCCAAAACTTCCTGAATAAGGATAGATTCGAAACTTTAATGCAGCCTGTAGTAGACCAATTGGAAAATTCGCTGGGTGGTGTTTTGAGCCTTAAGCAGCGGGCTAAAGAGGTGATAATCCCCTGCATAGCGCAGTTTGCTGTGGCGACGGGTGATGATTCTTTATGGAAGCTTCTTAATTATCAGATTCTGTTGAAGTCTCGTCATAATGATGCTGAGATAAGGTCAGTTCTGGTTTCTTCTTTAATATGGGATGGAAAGTGCTTATCCACCACTCTATTAATTGCATGTCACAATTTCTATCAAAGAATTAAAAAATACTACTTCTATTTGAATTTGATAATAAACTTAATGGATGTCAATGGCTACATAGTTACTGTATTGCATAAGAATAAGTATGGAATTTTTAATGAGTTTTTTACTCATGGTAGTCTAAACTTTAAACTTATCTTTTTAATTTAATTTCCAGGTTGATAGCTCTCGACTGCCTGGTTGCCATGGCAACGCAGCTCGGAAGCAACTGGCTTCCTCTTCTAGCAGAGAGTGTGCCGTTCCTCGCTGAACTTCTAGAAGATGGCGATCAGAAGATTGAGACAGCTACAAAGGACGCTATCAGAAAACTAGAGCAGATACTTGGAGAACCGTTAGAAAAATACTTCTAAAAAATATTATTTTTTTGTAATCCTGTTTATTAAAATATTTGTAATTGCATGGAAATCTTTTTTAACCACCTTTCGAACCTTACTTACGTCAAGAATTTCACCCCGCCACCGCAGTCTTGCCGTGACCACGATCTATGTATCTGAGTTGAAATATCGGTATTATAAAATACAAATCGTGAGTACCTGTTGTATTTTAATTGCTAAGTATCCGCGATTTGAAAATTTAATTAAGTACATGCTATTGTCTACTTCATTAGTAAACTCTTATATAGCGCCATCTCTTAATCTATTAGCGAACTATTGTGTTAAAATCTGCGAGAGGACAAAAGATTTTCTGCATAAAGATGCCTTGTGTATTGGGTAGTTAGTAGTTTAGACTTAAGACACTAGATGTCACTTAATAGTTATTACTTTCGGAGCCTATTCAATGCAAACAAACCTCAGATTAAAGAACTTTAATCTGAGAAACAAACAATCATACGGTACCTTTCCTCTTTAGAATATTAGTATATGTAGCAGAAGGAGGTATTCTATGGTATTGGTTATGAAATGATATTCCTTTTACTTTGCACCATGATATATTTCCAGTTCTCCTAACATTCACATCAATATTCCAAAGTACTTCAACACTACGTGATCAATAATAATCTGTTCTACATTCTTGACAATTCCCTAATCTAAATATGACATGACATTTCTTATATGCCAGCCTCTGCATCAGGCAAGCGCTGTAGAATAAAGAGGTCCGTCCCTGGACCTTCACTGGAGATTCATGGCCTCACCGATATATACATAGATTAATTTTACTCGCGTTACAGCACGCGAATAAATATAATTTACTCAAGCTGAGTATTCAACTGATTTATACAGTGACAACACAAAAGACACCAATGACATAAATATGCACCAGCCGGAAATCGAACCCGGTACCCCACGTTACGTTTTGCAGGTAGGTTGACTTGACTACCAAGTCGGTTACTAGTTGTCACGGATTTACGGGTTACTTTAACATACATTAGTTAACCTCCACCCATGTACTCGTTCGTAGATATAAAAACATAATCATAGGCGGAAACAATGGCGAAAATATGAAAGTTTGTTTGTGTCACAAACCTCACAACTCGAAGTTCCTCACAAACTTTGTGAGGAACTTTGGATGCTTGTTACTCTCACGCAACACCTACTGAACGAATTTTCATGAAATTTTGCAGACAGGTAGACCATTACTATGGAATAATATATGTATAAGTAAGTACCTAGGGTAATTGTTATCCCGGAAAAAGAGAGCAAATCCGATGTCCGGTCTCCAATGTCGTGGAGTATTTGGAGAAGAAGACAAAGTGCCGGGCGCTGGTTGAGAAGTTGGAATCGCGCAACGCAGTCAACTTTAACTCGTTTGTTGTGCGTGTTCCAACCGAACTCCTGTCGGATTTCCTGAAGGAGGAGCTGTGGCCAAAGGGGGTCGTCTTCCGAAAGTTCCGTGGACGACGACGACCACCGGGAGTCACCGGAAGCGCGTCTCACTTCGCGAATAAGTGAATTAGTTTTTTTCTTCTTCTTCTTTTAGCTTTTAAGTCTATATTTTTGTATGTATGTTAGTCTGTAAGGTAATGTTATGGGCCTCGATGCCTGAAATAAAGATTTATTATTATTATTATTAAATCCACGTGCAGAGCGCTAGTAGGTACATTATAACTTTTTAATGGATTGGATCTTACGCCCCAGCCCCCAACTCAGTCACTAACGGTTATTTAAATCGCTCCTTAGTACAGAATTTGTATGGTGATACTTTACTAATGAGCGATTTAAGTAACCTGTCATAATATCGTTAAAACACAAAATTCAAAATAATTTATTCATATTGGTATCACTGATGCACTTATGCACGTCATTTATTAGCTTTTCGGAAAGGTGCTTTGTCATGGAGGAAAAGAGTTAGTGTTAGTGACTCTGAGTTGGGGCGAGAGTACTAAGTAATTCTTGCGACGTAAACATTAGTATACGGAGGTGGGTCCTGCCACTCCTGTCTATGATACAGAATACAGACGCTAGTCAAACAAACATTGTTCCATTCAGCACTCGGGCGACACGGGCTTTGATTGACGTAGCGTTCGGAGGGATTACTAAACAATACTAAACTATACCGCAAGTGTTTGTACGGTCGTAAATCGTACCACAGAATAGATAATGTACTCCTTATGTACTCCTAGATTTATCAGGTAGGTAGGTTATGTATTAAAATTGAATTGTGTTGTAAGTACCTACTAAGAAGATGGTCGTAGGACTCGTAGCCTACTTGGTGTCGGTTTTTACGCTTTAGGTAAGTAAGTAGGTTTATGTATGTACCTCATTTGTTTCTAAAATATTATATTACTAGCTGTTACCCGCGACTTCGTACGCCGAAAATAAAGATCCCTTCAGTATAAAACATGTTTTTCATAAATTGACAGCAAACTTGTCCGTACTATGAAGAGAGGAGACCCGTGCCTTGTAATAGTCCATTATGGGTTGAAGCTAAAACACCTATACTTAGTACATATATCGTATTATGTAAATGAGTAAAATATTAAACAAATCTTTAGTGTTGATAATGAAATGATAACTACGATCTGATATTGTAGCGTGATTGGTAGTCAGCAAGATACTAAACTCTTCACCAAAATTACAGCAAAAGTGACATGTTCTTAGAACCCATTAATTACCCATCGGGAGAAGAATTCATAGCCCGGGCGCAGCGGCTTGTGTCGGTTCTAATAGTAATCGATGAAGTTAAACAATACCGAGTGCGGTCGGTAGTTGGATAGGTGACCGCTAGTGGCAAAAAATTCTTGAGCTCTCCGAGCTTCGGAGGTCCTCGCCTGGCGTGATGACTTCCGACACTTGGGTTGATTTCTAATCCCTCCATCAATCCACACTGGAGCAAAGTGGTGGAGTATGCTCTAGGCGTCCTCAAGAGTGAGTGTTCAGTAGTGAGCCATTAATGACCCACCCATAGAAAAGGTCCCAAAATAATTGAACTTTTTAGAATTTAGAGGTTTAAGTCGGGGCCTGAGAGTTTTTGAATTTTAAATTTACATTGTAATTTTACAGAATACACAAAAAAAATATCTTTCTTTTCTTTTTGGGCAGCAGCAAATCAGTGATTCCTTTAGCGTTGCTAATGTACATTGGCGATAGTGACCACTTACCATGAGGTGACTCATCTGTTCGTTTTACAATTTCTTACTCCAAACATACTCTAAGCTTACAACCTCTAGTTTTAGCCCTCATGGGAATGTATTACCAGACAATCATGTTACAGTTATTTTTGTTTTATGTAAGATTACATACTAACTACCAACTTTCACAGTTTTACCTTAAAAAACCGGGCAAATGCGTGTCAGGCCACGTGCAATATTGGGTTCCAAAGTAGTAAGTTTATTGACTATTACTCATTAACTACGATACGTATGTTAACATAACCTTGATAGTTTTCCTTATAAATCCATCGTATAACCTATTTTTGAGAATGTTTTCACTTGTCCAACTCCAACCGTTTAGCCGTTAGGGGGGACACTTGACTTTACTTGGGTACCCAAAATTAGCACTTTCAAGCCAAATATTTCGCAAACGGAACTCTACATCCAAAAATGGTCTCAAAAGAATAATATTTTTGAAAAAACTTTTCAACGATACCCCACACTATAGGGATGAATAAAAAAATAATGCTCACGTTACCTGTAGTGGAGGTACCACGAAAAAAAAAGTTTTTTCAGTAGTTTATTCTACGATTTTGGAGTTTTAATAAATATGTATATCCATGCCAAATTATAGCTTTCTAGCACTAAGGTTCTCGGCGCTTTGCTTTGGACAGACGGACAGACTGACGGACGGACATGACGAAGCTATTAGGGTTCCGATTTTACTTCAGAACCCTAAAAATGACGGAGTTTCGTATAAACATTCCCTGAATTAACCCTTTAAAGATTGATTTTTCAAATTATGTTAAAGTTAATTTTTGTTTATAACAGTCGAATTGAGAACCTGCTACTTTTTTGAAGTTGGTTAAAAAACCGGCTAATAGCGTGTCAGGTCACTGGTAATATAGGGATTCGAAGTTCTAAGTTTATAGAACTCAATAACTACGTATGCTAATAATAATATAGCCATGATAGTTTTCCTTTTGATGCTATTGCCATGAATTTTTTTACGTGTCTAACACTTACGAATATTTCGCAATAAAAACTAAAAACATATTTTTAAAAATGTTATTCTACCAGAAGTTTAAATAAACATGTATATCCTTGATAAATTACAGCTTTCTAGCACTAAGGTTCTCTGCGCTATGCTACGGACGGACGGATGGACGGACGGACGGACGGGCATGATGAAACTATGAGAATTCTGTTTTGACTTCGGAACCCTAAAAAGGGTCATAAAAATCGCTTCATAAAATATAACGAATCTATCAACTACATATAACAAAATTTGACCTTATCCCTCAGGAACAGGTCTGTTTTCCGGGATAAAAAGTATCCTATGTCCTTTCCCGAGCTCAATTCTATATCTGTACTAAATTTCATCGAAATCGGTTTAGTGGCTTGAAAGAGTTATTTATCCCTCAGGAACAGGTCTATTTTCCGGGATAAAAAGTATCCTATGTCCTTTCCCGAGCTCAATTCTATATCTGTACCAAAATTTCATCAAAATCGATTTAGTGGCTTGAAAGAGTTATCCCTCAGGAACAGGTCTATTTTCCGGGATAAAAAGTATCCTATGTCCTTTCCCGAGCTCAATTATATATCTGTACTAAATTTTATCAAAATCGGTTTAGTGGCTTAAAAGAGTTATCCCTCAGGAACAGGTCTATTTTCCGGGATAAAAAGTATCCTATGTCCTTTCTCGAGCTCAATTCTATATCTGTTCCAAATTTCATCAAAATCGGTTTAGTGGCTTGAAAGAGTTATCCCTCAGGAACAGGTCTATTTTCCGGGATAAAAAGTATCCTATGTCCATTCCCGAGCTCAATTCTATATCTGTACCAAATTTCATCAAAATCGGTTTTGTGGCTTGAAAGAGTTATTTATCCCTCAGGAACAGGTCTATTTTCCGGGATAAAAAGTATCCTATGTCCTTTCCCGAGCTCAATTCTATATCTGTAACAAATTTCATCAAAATCGGTTCAGTGGCTTGAAAGAGTTATCCCTCAGGACAGGTCTATTTTCTGGGATAAAAAGTATCATATGTCCTTTCCCGAGCTCAATTCTATATCTGTACTAAATTTCATCGAAATCGGTTTAGTAGCTTGAAAGAGTTATCCCTCAGGAACAGGTCTATTTTCCGGGATAAAAAGTATCCTATGTCCTTTCCCGAGCTCAATTCTATATCTGTACTAAACATCAAAATCGGTTCAGTTTTTTAGGATTGAAAGAGTTATCCCTCAGGAACAGGTCTATTTTCCGGGATAAAAAGTATCCTATGTCCTTTCCCGAGCTCAAATCTATATCTGTACCAAATTTCATCAAAATCGGTTTAGTGGCTTGAAAGAGTTATTTATCCCTCAGGAACAGGTCTATTTTCCGGGATAAAAAGTATCCTATGTCCTTTCCCGAGCTCAATTCTATATCTGTACCAAACATCAAAATCGGTTCAGTTTTTTAGGCTTGAAAGAGTTATCCCTCAGGAACAGGTCTATTTTCCGGGATAAAAAGTATGCTATGTCCTTTCCCGAGCTCAATTCTATATCTGTACCAAATTTTATCAAAATCGGTTTAGTGGCTTAAAAGAGTTATCCCTCAGGAACAGGTCTATTTTCCGGGATAAAAAGTATCCTATGTCCTTTCCCCAGCTCAATTCTATATCTGTACCAAATTTCATCAAAATCGGTTTTGTGGCTTGAAAGAGTTATCCCTCAGGAACAGGTCTATTTTCCGGGATAAAAAGTATCCTATGTCCATTCCCGAGCTCAATTCTATATCTGTACCAAATTTCATCAAAATCGGTTTAGTGGCTTGAAAGAGTTATCCCTCAGGAACAGGTCTATTTTCCGGGGTAAAAAGTATCCTGTGTCCTTTCCCGAGCTCAATTCTATATCTGTACCAAATTTCATCAAAATCGGTTTAGTGGCTTGAAAGAGTTATCCCTCAGGAACAGGTCTATTTTCCGGGATAAAAAGTATCCTATGTCCTTTCCCGAGCTCAATTCTATATCTGTACCAAATTTCATCAAAATCGGTTCAGTGGTTTTGGCGTGGAATAGTTATCCCTCAGGAACACGGCTATTTTCCGGGATAAAAAGTATCCTATGTTCATTCCCGAGCTCAATTCTATATCTGTACCAAATTTCATCAAAATCGGTTCAGTGTTTTAGGCGTTATTGAGTAGCAGACAGAGTTACTTTCGCATTTATAATATTAGTATAGAAGTATAGATAACCTACTACCTTTTTGATGCTTCCACTAATTAAGCTTCCACTTAGCAAAGCTTTGACTTTACTTTCATATCTCGATACCTACCTATTAGGATAACATCGTATCTACAGGGACTGGAAAATCGCTCTTAACAATAGATGTAGACCAGGTATAAGCAGTGCCGGATTTATATTTTTTATGAGTGTAGGCCCATTAATTTTCGCCGCCCCATGTACCTTTCTAAAATAATAATTTTTCATTCATAGTAAGGAAGGCACTGAATTAGTCACTAAGAAAGTGCGTAAAAAACAAGAATTACAATTTTTGCGACACTTTTTAATAGCAAAATCATCTATAATTCTTTATAGATGATTTTGCTTTATAGATTCTTCTGAAATCTGCCGCCCCTAGGACGCTGCCACCCCTAGGCCGCGGCCTATACGGCCTATTAACAAATCCAGGACTGGGTTTGAGTACTTGTGCATGCCAATATTTCGTATGAAAGCCAAGTGTTTTGGTCGGTTCGCCTCGCCTCTAATCTCGGAGCCCCCGACGGGCCGACGCGGCGACACCTAGGTATGTGAGCAGATTTAACAGTGGACAATGCACACTTAACACAATAGAACCAGTCGGGTAAGTACATGGGCAGCTTAATTATTTTGGCATAGGTAGGTACTGTAGGTATTGTTTATACTTTATGCTAATGAATTTCTTTATACAAGCAGACTTATACAATTTCTTTATATAATCAGCTTTATACAATTACTAGGGGTGTGTAAAAACATTTTTTTTACTATGTTAGGAGTACTCATGATATTATTTTTGTACGTCGATATTTTAATCCAGTTGCATTGATCGTGGTCACGGTTACTGCGGTGGCGCGAAGAAATTCTCAGGTTGACATAATGATATTTATAAAATAGGTACTCACTATTGTCTATTACGTGATACGATTATTTCTACAACAATAACGATTATCCATTTACCGAAGGCTCTGTAAACAATTGAACTCGTTCTCTAAACCCACTCTGACCGACAACTTTAAAGCCGTTAAGAGTAGATCACCGAGAACCAAGACTTTCGATTCCAATTCCTTTTTCTCTTCAATTAGGCACATCCACCTCAGTTTAACTGAAGCTTAAGTCTATCAACGTTTGCTGATAGCGGTTTGAAATAACTAAAGAGAAGCATTATTTTCTGTCATCGCTCTTTGTCAAATAATTAGTAGGTGTTTAAGAGTTTTGTTATAAGAGTTTTTATTTTGTTTTATTCCTTTAATATCAACTAAGATAAGATATTATAATGTAGGATATGATAATAAATAAATAGATAAAATACTTTTGAATTTGTACGCATCAAGTACTTATTGAAAATCTACGTTACCTCTTGTCTCTGTGTTCCGTGGTTATCATAATAAAATATAAGGTCTATAAAACCAATTGTTTATACTCTCATAATATATCATATACTGATGACGGATTGATAGTAATTACTTATTATCCCGTAAAACACGGGCAAAACCGCGGGTAGAGCGCTAGTAAAATCATCGTTACTGCTATTTCATCGTTCCTCGCAGTTGGTAGTGTATCCATGACGGTAATCCTGGCAACAAGCACTCCTTTAAGACTACTTAGGGATATTTCAACATCCCTCTAGCTAGCACTACGACGGGACTTCGGCCTCTTCACAATTTGCAACGCATTCACTGTTGGAGACTCTCAACAGGCGACAAACTGACAAAGATATGTTTGAATAGCGCATCGTTCGTTCTTACAGGCGAATAATATTGAATCCATCTGTTTATAGGAAGCGAATTGAGTCCTATCTTGTTTGTAATAAGCCTAGACAATGTTTTGCCTCCAGATATTCATAATATCTGATTAAATCAATTAAGTTTAGGTAACTCTGTATCGAATCTACAGTATTTTGGCCTTATTAGCCGGCAGTATATCTATCCGTAAGTTTACCAACTTACCGTAAGTTGTACAAGCGCTGATTTTAGCAGAGCTGTAAAATAGAATGTTTGTGTCAAGCGCTTGAGGTATTTTAAAGCCTCCGAATAATGGTTTATCTAATACCTTTAAATGAATAATTCTTGAGAATTTTCAATGAGAAATTTAGTATGCAGGGGGTTTCGAGGACGATAAATCGATCTAGCTAGGATTCATTTTTAGTAAATGTCGTTTTATCCGTGTTACATATCATGCAATGAAAGACTGCTACAATAGACTCTTCCTGACATCTATTGGCGAGTAGCAACACTAAAGCTACTTCAGTAGATGGCGTCCGAGCAAAGCTCGGTCATCGGGGTACTTTATAATAGACCGTTATAGAGTGTTACATTTTCTTTACCGTACCTGGGTTAAATACACAAAAAATATATTATATACTCGTAATATAATACCACGTCATAAAGAATATAACTTTGAATCAAAAATATTTTCGAAAAAGAAAGCATTTTGTACTTTCTTCCCAGGAAGGTACAAAATTAACATAACAGTTAAAGGAACAGTAGGACATAGTTTAACTGTAAACCTTCTCCGGTTCATTTTATTGTAATTGCGAATGTTTTAAAGTACTACCTACTTTAACTTGTACTTCGTCCAAGCTCAATGGCGCTTAGAGTATTATAGACTTTGAAAGTAGATCGTCCAATCCAGGCCAATCAAGAAAGTTTGTGAGTTTGAGAGTACTCCAGATTTGATTCGTTATGTTTGTATTAGTTCTGCACAAGAGAGACTATAAATGGTGATCGTCGTGTGATGGTTATCCTTAAAAGAAAGTTGAATGAAAGCTGTCTTTATTTTTAATTGTTAATTACCTTGAGACAAGTTCCAGTTGTTTGGAAAGAAAAAAATTTTTCCGAGTTGTTGTTTTAGTGTTTTATACTTTTAAGACCTTTTCTTTCAGTAGTTAATCGGGTTTTGTTTTTGAACTTACTTTTTAAACGCTTTTATTTACTTTCACTTCGGAGCATCAAATCTTGTAACGTTAATTTGAATGACTTCCCTTTAATGAAAATTGATGAAATTTGGCAGACATGTGTATTTCCGATGACAATACACGAAAATCATATTTTAAACTAATTTTCATTGTTTATTTGTTGTTAAATTAAAAAAAACGATTTTCAGACTTTAGACGCATAATTCTCTATGTTCTATTTTACGTAGAGACTTGAAATTTTCACAACTTGTAGCTAATTTTATAAACTAAACATTGAAATAAAAGCGTTTAAAAAAAAAAATTTTTTTTTTCTAATTTCACTTATTTATTTTTGTTCACAACAAACTGGCATATATAAGTAGGTACCTACCTTCAAGACGTTTCGACGACTTCAAGGGTTTCGACGTAATTTACAGAAATATAACATTGTAGGGATTTTGTACTGAAATTGATGGTAATTTGCATCATCCATAAAAGCATGGCAAATTGTATTGTGTCTACATCAAAGTCAAAGTGGGGTGCGCCGGGTGTGCGACGCTGTGACAGGGGTAAGGATGTACCCACATAACTACCTATCTAAATTACCTACATTACATAAGAGCAATTACTGTACCAATGCAAAATATCATGACGATTATTCATTTATGACATTTATTTATTATGACATTTATTTATTATTTATTTATTTATAATCTTTATTGTAAAACCTACAAGCTAGGCTTACAAAGGGCGGACAAAATGCCATGGGGCATTCTCTCCCAGTCAACCCATGGTGTAGGTGAGGTGTGGTAGGCGGTAACAATAGTAAATTGGACGGGAAAATACGCTGTAATAATACTTAATAATAATAGTAAAATGTATACATACATAATTATAAATTACATATTTCAATACTTATCTAACTTTATTTTAATATACTATAATAATAATAATACAATAGCATCTAAATAAATATACTAATAAATATATAATAATAATAATAAATATAAATATAATCTCGTTATATACGAATCCGTGACGAAATCTAATCCACGGCAGAGGATTTAAAGTAATCTAAAGTAATATAAAGTAATCTTTGATCAGGTCTCCTTAGTGGGGGCTTTCTCAATCTCCAGGGGCAGGGCGTTCCAGAGTAGTGTCGCCTGAAAAGTAAAGGAGTAGTTGTAGAAACAGGTATTGTCATGAACGGATATTGTAACGTATTTCAATGTTATATTATGTAGGCACTGTAGGTACATTACATCTATTCTATGGTTATTATACTTATTACTTACCTAGTAGGAAATAAAATATTTCTCGCGTATTATATTTATGGGGTAGTTTTCATTTAGACTTAATTTGTAATGTCGTATGATATGTATAATTGTAAGTACATAAAATGCGTTTATCCACTAGGTAGGTATATTGTCTAAAAAGGTAAGAATAATAATAAAGTCCAATTGTAGGTATCTAAAAACCTCTTAAAGATCTCTCTCTATAAACGCCCCCTATAGTTAACTGACGAGTAAGAGCCGGTGAGTGACTTATAGCGATGGGAATTATCCCTACTTTTATTTCGAGATCGCGTCGCGAAATTTTTTTTTGTCATTGTTATATCACGTTGATAAATCACGCAACCGCTATATTTATTATCGGCAGTTACATGTCGCAGTGATAGTGACTTGTCACTTGATTTACTTATTCACATTGTTGCCAGAGGTGACGGCGACAAAAAACGGTCGTCAGACGCTCTAAAAGTATTCTTTCCATATCAAAAATGACCATTACCATACTTGCAGAGCGTCCGACGACCTTTTTTTTTCACCGTCACCTCTGGCAACACCCTGAATTACTGACAACTCACTATCATTGCGACATTTAAGATATGGAGCCGTGACATTAAATCACGCTCGCGATATGTAGCAGGGCGTTCCGTTCTATGTCACTCGCGCGCCACGCGAAATTTTTATAACGAACGATATAACCTGTGATGCGCGAAATGTGCCATGCCTAGTGACTTAACGAAAGGTTTTAATTTAGCTGTCGCGATCGATCTTCTAAGATAGATGGGCAGTACACTCGAGCTGGTAATCAAACCCGTGTCATTTTCAATCAGGAGAGAGAACCCTTTAAGGAACTTGAAACTTTAGATGGATTTTCGCGTCTGGAAATATCTCCACTCCCAAGAGACCAAAACGCATTTGTTACTTAGAGTTATCCGTAGCTCTGTTTAGTGTTTCGCGAACTTAAGTTATTAATGTCACCTGACGTTGCTTAGTGGAAATCTTCTGTTCTTAAGTTAGATAGGTATGTAGAATTATATTTTTTCAAATATATTTTTTTTACATTTAATAGAATTTTTCCGACTTCAAAAATAGGAAAGCAAAAAGCAATAGCAAAGCAACAACCCGTAATTGTCCCACTGCTGGGCTCGGGGTCTCCTCTCACAATGTGAGGGGTATAGGCCATAGTCTACCACGCTGGCCAAGTGCGGATTGGTAGACTTCACACACCTTCGAGAACTTTATGGAGAACTCTCAGGTGTGCAGGTTTCCTCACGATGTTTTAGTTCACCGAAGCAAGTGATAATTAACTTTCTAATACGCACATAATATTTGAAAATTAGAGGTGCGTGCCAGGATTTGAACTCGGGCCCCTTGGTTCGGGAGACCAATGTTCTAACCGCTAGGCTATCACTGCAAAAATAGGAGGAGTTTCCTAATTTGGTTTTTTACCTCAAAACTTCGTCCTTTATCAACTTAAGTGAAAGCGTAAGAAACATCCATATATCTTCACAAACTTTTACATTTATAATTTAGTAAGATCATGTTAACAAGTTAGTGGAATACTTCACAGGAAAAGTGAAAACTCTTTAACTAACGATGTGACAGCTTTTCTTGATTTGTGAAGAGGATTCTCCATCAATTGAATCCGTTAATCCACTTACTTAAATACTCGTTCAACTAAGCAGCAGGGGTAAAGTATTCGTTTCTTGATTAACACTTACTTAAAAAACTTTACCTTATCTAATTAAAGTAAAGACAAATTTTTAATCCGCTTTATTTTGGAGCTACTTAAAGGACCTACTTTCAAAACTACTTCACAGAAAAGCGGTAAGTAAAGTAAAGAAAAGAAAATTACCTCGAGTTTATGGTGAAGTAAACCAACGCAATTTTCTCCTTGACATAATAGACTTTAAATTGCTTGTAAAGTGACAGTTAGTAAAATCGGGGAAAATGGCGGGAGTTCTAATGAACCAAACTGAAATACAAGGTAAGAAAAATCTATTTCACCCATTGAAGTACTATTACTAGCGTATAGCCACGTGACTTCAATAATGGATCCGTTCGATTTTGAATGGAGAACGGGGGCTCAAATTTGAAAATGGAACCTCCCGGGCGGGACACACATTTTGTTCGAGATGTCTGTTCTATGTCATTATTACTCATTATACTTCAATGATTTCACCTCTGTGTTTCAATACTACTCTGTAACGAACAGTGAGTACTAATTACACATGTAGTTACATGTTATGTAAAGTTCGACACGTGGGAAGCTAGTGCTAATTTGTGGCAACCCTCAAAGGCTGAGTAGTTTCACAGTGGTCAAAACTATTTGCAGAGTTGGAAACTGTTCCCAACTGTGTAGTTCTCCACATACTCGTTAACTAGAGGTTTTTACCTCACACGCCATTACAATTTTTCACTAATTAGGCATTAGGATGGCAACATAAAAAATTTCTGATTGATAGTTTAGCACAAAAATAACCGACTTCAAAATTAGAGATAAGTGATAACTCAAAAAATACTCGTCAAATCTCGCTTAAAGGAGAATGCCCATAATAGCCAGTACTCTTAAAAAAATAATTTTGTCACAATGATTTTTGGACAAAAAATTTAACTAAAATATTTTAAGTATTTTACCCTATTTCCTAAAAAATCCTTATTGGGAATAATTTTCTGAAATTAATAAGTAACTTTACTTCCGTTTTACAAAAGAAAACCATTGGGCCATTTATGTTTGGATAAGGGCCAATCAGGAATCTTTTAGGATCCTTCGGGCCAATAGGTTGCATTGATTCGATTATAATTATGATACAACAGTTATAGTATAATATATCCATGACAACAAACTAGATGGCGTAAGGGGACTGTCAAATGAATTAGAAAATTATTATAATCAGCCAGGAATAATAGTGTTCTGTGATTATAATACATTACAAACTACATGGTGTTTGGGGACTGTCAAATTAATTTGAAACTTAAAAGATCGATATTACATACGCAATCGACTTTAATACGCCTGCATAGAGTCCTTATTACTGTGAGTTTAATATAACCTAAATACAAATTAATTTTGTTTAAAATCTCTTATTTCCTACTTTTAAAATTGACTAAAGTTAGTATCTGTAATTTATTAAGATAACATAATCAAATAAAGGTATATTTATCAAGACACAAAAATGTTAAAGTCAGTACATTTCTCCATACTAAATGGGCATTCTCCTTTAAGTAGAACCACATGACAAGCACAAAAAAAAATTAAAAATTAACTATATTATTAAAAAAAGAATCATCAAAATCGCTTCACCCAGTCGAAAGTTCTGAGGTAACCAACAAAGTCGAATTGAATACCTCCTCCTTTTTTGAAGTCGGTTAAAAATTACCAATAATACTTGCTAGTTAATAACCAAAGAAACATCTCAGAATACAGAATAAACATAAACATCATGTACCTAAACATATCTCGTAACTCTCGTAAGTCACTTCTAGATTCATTTTCTAACTTACTGTTTGTGTTATTTAAAATTTCATAATGTATGCGTCTTAAAGTTAGATCTGCAAACAGCTGTTATCAAAAGGCTGCCTTGATATCGCTTTGTAAACGATAAGGTCACCTTTTATACGTCTTACGTCTATTTGAAGTGCGTATAAAGAGCACAAAGAGTGTTTGATGTTGTTGCGAGAAGAAGACATTTCTTTCAGAATGAAACATCTCTATGAATGCGTGAAGATCTTTTGAATATTTGTGTATGCGGTGAAATATTGGCGTTAGCGTTTCGTATGCAATCAGATAAGATAAAAGCTAGTCCAAATAGACGGCTTTATGCCAACAGCATTAATATTATGTAATATGTATGTTTTTATAGCAGGGAACATCCCACTCGACTGCGACTCAAACTTGGCCAGAGTTTTTCATTATTAACCTCGAAAATAAGCCTGTAAAAATATGAAATGACGCCTGGTAATTTGTAAAGAATAATTAAGTTTTGCGAAACTTTCCTCAAACCAATTAATTTTTTCGAACAGCGCGAGGAGAATCATCTTCCTAACGACCTCACTTTTTATAATCTCTCCTACTTTTTCTTTTCATAAGCGCGTCTGATCGATTTAATGTTAAGCTTTATTAATTTAAATTCTTTCAATAACAAATGCCGACAAATGAACAAACGCGCCACCGATTAACAGCTCTTACACACGAGCAGCACTTTGCAGTCGAGAGCCAACTGCGAACGTCGACACTTGCAGTCGACGCGCCGACAGCAGTCCGACAGTAGGCAGACAGCAGGCCAACTGCACGGCGACAGCAGCCGTCGACCGTTAAAATGTCGGCGTCGAGTCGATAAATTTTATTAAGTTAGTGCGCTTACTATCATAATATTGGTCTTTGAAATAATGGCCACTTGTCATGAATGGAAAGAAGGAAATTAAATAAATTAAATAGCTATATGAAACTAGTTAACCATTTCACCTTCACAACTGTATCCGAATAAAATTTCACCTTCGATTCCAAATGGAATTCTCGGGATTTAAGAAGATGCAGGTATAGCCTAGTGCGGAATACAGGAGGAACCTGGAGCCATTACCTCAACCATAAGTCAGTAAGATGCAAGTAAAGCACATTATGACTCTTTCTGTTGTGGGTACCACGGACAACACACAAAGACAAGGACACATACACCAAGACTGAGACAAGAAAGTCAAACTCATAATTCAAAGTTCCGCCTCGCTGGGACCCTCGGCACTCGGTTGTTCTACTACAGTTGCTTACAGTCTTTATTCTTAGGCCTCCCAGGGAATCGAACCCCTGACCCTTGGCAATTGATCTTGTTCTACTGCAGTTTCTCTTATTACAGTCTTCAATCTCAGATGGATTCTCTGAAGTCATCCTCCATTCCGTAACAAAGGAAATTCACAAAGAAAATTGCTAAACCTTTTAATTTTTTGTTTCCGGTAAACAATTAAAGATTTTTATTCGTTCGTAAAAGTTTAACATCTGTTTTGTTTAACTGGAAGAAATGGATTTGCTCTGCGGATTACTTCACTGGTTTGTCAACAAGGTTGAAATTCACTTCGATAAAACATTTTCTTGTCAAAAAGAAAATCAAAACTCTTCAGAACTTGGAAGTTCTCAGACAGTTACTTTTTATTCTTTATTACACTTCGGAGTTTCCGATACAAACATTGTATTGTTAGATTCTGTTATGAAATTTTAGACGCATAAGTAAAAGTAAAAACATCAATTAAACTTCTTAAAGTTTAGCAATCTTAAAGGTTTTATAAAAGATTTTAGGTAAGGATAAAGTGATTAACTGAAACTTTTCTCGTTAAAAACTTATTATACGAGTTAGGTACGTTACATTAGTATTTGGTGTTAAACAATACCAAAATGTTTTCTAAATTTCATCGTAACCAATTTATTTGATGACTAGTAATCGTAGCTTTTCCTTTATTTTATTTTATTTTTTTTGGGAAAACATACATACTTTGGAAGAAGTAAGTCCGTAGGTGTGTACCTGAGTGATCGACAAAGATACACTATGCTGGCTATGCACGATCAAGTTCACTTGTCAAGTTTGCAGCGGACTTGACGCGGCATCCAGTAAACTTGACGGTGTATGGCCACGGTATGTCCATCTGGCTATACATATAGCTATCTCATGCAAACTGGATGCCGCATCAATCAACCTGCAAACTTGACAAGTATACTTGATCGTGTATGGACAGCTTGGCACGAACAGACAAACTTATAGCATTCCTCTTTTTGCGTCGAGGGTTAAAAATATGTATTGTATAGACAAGATTGTTAGATGTTCCCTCTAAGCTATGACATGAGGTCCTTCAAGAAGTGGGTCTATCGTCTCCTTCTTGGCCAGCAACGCGTTGGTGACGCCCCGGGTGTTGCTAATGTCCATGGGCGGCGGTGATCACTTACCATCAGTGACCCGTCTGCTCGATTGTCTACTCAAAGCATAAAAAAAGACTAAACTAATCTGCTAGCGCTGTGTATGTAAAAACCTCAAAACGTATTATTAGCAGATACAGTCCAGTTACCAGATTTAACAGAAAGTAATTCAAAAGCAGGAGTTATGAATGTGACGTACGATGTAGACCTTACTAAAGCGAAAAAATGAAGTAAATTATATTTTGAAATTTGTTGTGGCAAGAAACCGTAATTTATTTATTTATTTAAACTTTATTGCATTCATACACTGAATTACAATGGGCGGACTTAATGCCTAGTGGTAATAGTTGCGCAAATAGATAAATATAAATAATATTATACCTAGATATATTTAATTATACTATACTAGGAAATCACCCTCACTTCGCTTCGGGAAAAATAGTGAAAAAAATTTTTATAGCCTTTGTCACCCGGGGATAGTGTAGCTTCCCAACAGTGAAAGAATTTTTCAAATCGGTTCGGTAGTTTCGGAGCCTATTCAATGCAAACAAACAATCAAATATTTCCTCTTTATAATATTAGTATAGATTGATAAAGCCATAATTGTTTGCAAAGATGAGAGACATCAATGATCGAATAAAAGACAAGTTTATTTGAGATCATCCGGCGCGAGGGACTAAAGTTAACAGATTTGAAGTTTATACGAAGTTTAATTTAATTATCACAGGATATTTTTTCTCGGGATTAGTTTTCTTTCTAGGAGGATTAGAGTGGTTTCCAAGCGCAATGAAGGTGAAGAACGAGCATATTTTTAACATGAAGAAACTTCAGTGCGTTTAAATTAATCTATTATTATTCTCCCATTGCTTATCGTATTTGTATGAGTATGAGTTTCCCTATTTGAATTGATATTAAGATACTGCGAGCTTACAAAATTAAAATAAAATACTCAATACGATTTCTGGTAGATACTTTCAAGAACATAATGAAAGACAGAGTTTAGGGATGACCAAAATTATGTAATTAAATAAAGTAGGTATATAATACAATTACCTGGGACAAGTGATCCAGATGGGTAAGTCCAACTTCGAGAAAGAAGTCACTCGTAGAATCCAACTCGGATGGGCTGCGTTCGGGAAACTGCGTCATATCTTGTCGTCCAAAACAGTACCTCAGTGCCTGAAGTCGACGGTGTTCGAGCAGTGTGTGTTGCCAGTGATGACATACGGATCCGAGACGTGGTGCTTCACTATATTGGCCTAATCCACAAGCTCAGGGTAGCACAGCGAGCTATGGAGAGAGCTATGCTCGGTATTTCTCTACGTGATCGTATCAGAAACGAGGAGATCCGTAGACGAACAAGGGTGACCGACATAGCTCAAAGAATTAGCCGGCTGAAGTGGCAATGGGCTGGCCACATAGTGCGAAGGACCGATAACCGTTGGGGAAGAAAGGTCCTCGAATGGCGCCCGCGTCTCAGAAAGCGAAGTACAGGACGCCCCCCGACAAGATGGACCGACGACCTGAAGAAGACAGCGGGCATCCGCTGGATTCAGAAGGCTCAGGACCGGTCAGAGTGGCGCAAGTTAGGGGAGGCCTATGTCCAGCAGTGGACCTCCAAGGGCTGATGGATGGATGGATGGATGGAGGTATATAATTTTTAGAAATATACTATTGTTAGATCAAAGAAATATTTAGTTTATTAGCAGTATACGATAAAAATAATTTTCGATCAGAGTTTCACTTACTTGTGAAATATTACACGAATAATTTATGTTGTGGAACAAGTCTGAATTGCAATATCAAAGTATGCTGGATGGTTTATAAATTGTGCGCTACTTAATTAGGACTTAATCAAAACTTTTGCTTGCGATGTTCAGCAGCCAAAGTTTTGGGTTTTGAGATTGCCTGTTGTTGGTCCGTTGTAAAGCAATGACCGGCTGGGATCTAGCAAGGCTGTGTAAAGTTGTTTTTACCTAGTAGTATACCGCCCTGGGGCATATCATGAGGTAATAGAGAATTTAGGTAGGTAACACATTTTCAGACATATCTATTTAGTACTAGCTGTTACCCGCGACTTCGTACGCCGAAAATAACGATCCCTTCATTATAAAACATGGTTTTCATAAATTGACAGCAAACTTGTCCATACTATGAAGAGAGGAGACCCGTGCCTTTTAATATTCCATTATGGGTTGAAGCTAAAACACCTACACTTAGTACATATATCGTATTATGTAAATGAGTAAAATGTTAAACAAATCTTTAGTGTTGATAATGAAATGATAACTACGATCTGATATTGTAGCGTGATTAGTAGTCAGCAAGATACTAAACTCTTCACCAAAATTACAGCAAAAGTGACATGTTCTTAGAACCCATTAATTACCCATCGGGAGAAGCATTCATAGCCCGGGCGCAGCGGCTTGTGTCGGTTCTAATAGTAATCGATGAAGTTGGATAGGTGACCGCTAGTGGCAAAAAATTCTTGAGCTCTCCGAGCTTCGGAGGGCACGTAAAGCTGTCGGTCCCGGTTGTTGTCGTAAGATAACAGTCGTTATGACATATTGAAGGTCCTCGCCCCGCGTAATGACTTCCGACACTTGGGTTGATTTCTAATCCCTCCATCAATCCACACTGGAGCAAAGTGGTGGAGTATGCTCTAGGCGTCCTCAAGAGTGTGTGCTCAGTAGTGAGCCATTAATGACCCACCCATAGGAAAGGTCCCAAAATAATTGAACTTTTTAGAATTTAGAGGTTTATCTAAGGCAGGGCCTGAGAGTTTTTGAATTTTAAATTTACATTGTAATTTTACAGAATACACAAAAAACATATCTTTCTTTTCTTTTTGGGCAGCAGCAAATCAGTGATTCCTTTAGCGTAGCTTTTTATGTAAGATTACATACTAACTACCAACTTTCACAGTTTTAACTTAAAAAACCGGGCAAGTGCGTGTCAGGCCACGTGCAATATAGGGTTCCAAAGTAATAAGTTTATTGACTATTACTCATTAACTGCTTATGCTAACATAGCCTTGATAGTTTTCCTTATAAATTCATCGTATAACCTATTTTTGAGAATTTTTTCACTTGTCCAACTCCGTTTAGCCGTTTAGCCGTTGGGGGGACACTTGACTTGACTTGGGTACCCAAAATTAGCACTTTCAAGCCAAATATACGTATTTCGCAAACGGAGCCCTACATCCAAAAATGGTCTCAAAAGACCCATAATATTTTTAAAAAAACTTTTCAACGATACCCCACACTATAGGGATAAATAAAAAATTAATCCTCACGTTACCTGTAGTGGAGGTACCCCGAAAAAAATTATTTTCAGTAGTTTATTCTACAATTTTGGAGTTTTAATAAATATGTATATCCATGCCAAACTATAGCTTTCTAGTACTAAGGGTCTCGGCGCTTTGCTTTGGACAGAGGGACAGACTGACGGACGGATATGACAGACTGACGGTATATCTGTACCAAACATCAAAATCGGTTCAGTTGTTTAGGCGAGAAAGAATTATCCCTCAGGAACACGTCTATTTTCCAGGATAAAAAGTATCCTATGTCCTTTCCCGAGCTCAATTCTATATCTGTACTACATCAAAATCGGTTTAGTGGCTAGAAAGAGTTATCCCTCAGGAACAGGTCTATTTTCCGGGATAAAAAGTATCCTATGTCCTTTCCCGAGCTCAATTCTATATCTGTACTAAATCTCATCAAAAATCGGTTTAGTGGCTTGAAAGAGTTATCCCTCAGGAACAGGTCTATTTTCCGGGATAAAAAGTATCCTATGTCCTTTCCCGAGCTCAATTCTATATCTGTACTAAATTTCATCAAAATCGGTTTAGTGGCTAGAAAGAGTTATCCCTCAGAAACAGGTCTATTTTCCGGGATAAAAAGTATCCTATGTCCTTTCCCGAGCTCAATTCTATATCTGTACTAAATTTTATCAAAATCGGTTTAGTGGCTAGAAAGAGTTATCCCTCAGGAACAGGTCTATTTTCCGGGATAAAAAGTATCCTTTGTCCATTCCCGAGTTCAATTATATATCTGTACCAAATTTTATCAAAATCGGTTTAGTGGCTTGAAAGAGTTATCCCTCAGAAACAGGTCTATTTTCCGGGATAAAAAGTATCCTATGTCCTTTCCCGAGCTCAATTCTATATCTGTACCAAATTTCATCAAAATCGGCTTAGTGGCTTGAAAGAGTTATCCCTCAGGAACTGGTCTATTTTCCGGGATAAAAAGTATCCTATGTCCTTTCCCGAGCTCAATTCTATATCTTTACTAAATTTCATCAAAATCGGTTTAGTGGCTTGAAAGAGTTATCCCTCAGGAACAGGTCTATTTTCCGGGATAAAAAATATCCTATGTCCTTTCCCGAGCTCAATTCTATATCTGTACCAAATTTCATCAAAATCGGCTTAGTGGCTTGAAAGAGTTATCCCTCAGGAATAGGTCTATTTTCCGGAAATAAAAGTATGCTATGTCCTTTCCCGAGCTCAATTCTATATCTGTACCAAATTTCATCAAAATCGGCTTAGTGGCTTGAAAGAGTTATCCCTCAGGAACTGGTCTATTTTCCGGGATATAAAGTATCCTATGTCCTTTCCCGAGCTCAATTCTATATCTGTACCAAATTTCATCAAAATCGGCTTAGTGGCTTGAAAGAGTTATCCCTCAGGAACTGCTCTATTTTCCGGGATAAAAAGTATCCTATGTCCTTTCCCGAGCTCAATTCTATATCTTTACTAAATTTCATCAAAATCGGTTTAGTGGCTTGAAAGAGTTATCCCTCAGGAACAGGTCTATTTTCCGGGATAAAAAATATCCTATGTCCTTTCCCGAGCTCAATTCTATATCTGTACCAAATTTCATCAAAATCGGCTTAGTGGCTTGAAAGAGTTATCCCTCAGGAATAGGTCTATTTTCCGGAAATAAAAGTATGCTATGTCCTTTCCCGAGCTCAATTCTATATCTGTACCAAATTTCATCAAAATCGGCTTAGTGGCTTGAAAGAGTTATCCCTCAGGAACTGGTCTATTTTCCGGGATAAAAAGTATCCTATGTCCTTTCCCGAGCTCAATTCTATATCTTTACTAAATTTCATCAAAATCGGCTTAGTGGCTTGAAAGAGTTATCCCTCAGGAACAGGTCTATTTTCCGGGATAAAAAGTATCCTATGTCCTTTCCCGAGCTCAATTCTATATCTGTACTGAATTTCATCAAAATTGGTTAAGTGGCTAGAAAAAGTTATCCCTCGGGAACAGGTCTATTTTCCGGGATAAAAAGTATCCTATGTCCTTTCCCGAGCTCAATGCTATATCTGTACCAAATTTTATCAAAATCGGTTTAGTGGCTTGAAAGAGTTATCCCTCAGGAACAGGTCTATTTTCCGGGATAAAAAGTATCCTATGTCCTTTCGCAAGCTCAATTCTATATCTGTACCAAATTTCATCAAAATCGGTTCAGTGGTTTTGGCCTGGAAGAGTTATCCTTCAGGAACAGGTCTATTTTCCGGGATAAAAAGTATTCTATGTTCATTCCCGAGCTCAATTATATGTCTGTACCAAATTTCATCAAAATCGGTTCAGTGGTTTAGGCGTTATTGAGTAGCAGACAGAGTTACTTTCGCATTTATAATATTAGTATAGATATAGATTTATTAGTACAGAATCTATGAACCATACATTGGACAAAATAGTTGGTGATTATTTAACTAAATATCTAATTTGATTTCAAATATGAAGGATCCAATGTCTA